>JARWIR010000024.1:19568295-20010795 GCA_029959085.1 Nemophila menziesii
AGCATAATCTTCCTGATAATCTGTTTGCTTCTCCTACAAAGAGTTCTGAAAATCGCTCACTCTTTGCTGAAGCGTTTGATAATGAAACATCAGATAATAATACAAATCCATCTTCTAACAATAATAAGCCAGTGTCACCTCTCCAATTACTGATGAGATTATAAGTATAGGAAAATGTATGAGCGAAGTGACCCGGTGATGAGATTAATCCCATCCCATCGGGGTAATTGGTGTGACTGTCATGGTTGTATTATCAGATTTTGGTGCAGTAAATTTGCCTTTCAGTTACTTATCTCTCTTCATTCGGTAAGAAGAATGGTATTAGATTAATAAATTGAAATGATTAAATGGTCACATGGAAATAATTATATGTTTAATTGTTTCAGGGAGATTGATGAAACAGAGATCAATTCATTAGAAAGACAGCTAATGCAATCAATCGAGACTTGTGTAGCAAAGAAAAAGAAGATAATTCTTTATCAGAAAGAGATGGAGCGTAATAATCAAGGATCTGAAGAGGTTAATACATAGTTTTTTCATTTGTTAAATTCTGTTATTCATAAGAAATACTAGATACTAAGTAAGAATATGTTACAGAAACTAAAGGGCCTGTTATTCCACTACTGGTGGTTTTGAAGCTGGTATTTCCAAGGATGGTCAGACTCGTGAGCATGCTTTACTTGCTTTCACCCTTGGTGTGAAACAGATGATTTGATGTTGTAACAAGGTGAGAAAGAGGGAATGTGATATGTTCTTTTTTCTTATTGTTTGTTAATTGTTGCTTATTGTGTTTGTTCTTGTGTAGATGGATGCTACTACTCCTAAGTACTTAAAGGCTAGGTATGAAGAAATTGTGAAGGAAGTATCTTCTTACTTGAAGAAAGTTGGATACAACCCAGACAAAATCCCATTCGTACCCATCTCTAGAAATGCCACATTGTTAATGACTGCGAACTGAGAAAAGTTTATTTAGTTGATGGAATTTATATGCGTCGTGGGATTTTATATGTTAGTTGATGGGATATAGATTGTATTGGTGGGGTTTTATTTAGTTGATGGGATTTATTTTGTCATGGGATTTTATACGTTAGTTGATGGGATATAGTTTGTATTGGTGGGATTTTTTTGTCAAAATATTGGTGGAATTCAATACAACTAGTGATGGGATTTATATGCGTCATGGGATTTTATACGTTAGTTGATGAGATATAGTTGTATTGGTGGGATTTTTTTTTGTCAAAATATTGGTGGATTTCAATACAACTAGTGATGGGATTTATATGCGTAATAACGGGAATCGTCGGTGACGGGAATCGTCGTTGACGGGAATCGTCGTTGACGGGAATCGTCCGTGACGGGAATCGTCCTTGACGGGAATCGTCCGTGACGGGAATCGTCCTTGACGGGAATCGTCCTTGACGGGAATCGTCTGTGATGGGAATCGTCCGTGATGGAAATAGTTCTTATGGTGTAAGGGTAAACATGTAATCTTATAATAGTAAGTTAATGGATGATTCTTTGAGGCAAGTATAATATTATTTTGATTTTTTGGGTCATTGACCCAATAATTATTCCACGATCGTCTTGGATCTGCCGTGTATAGAAAAAAAACTTATAAATATAACAATTTACTATCTTTAAAATTTGAAAGTTCAAAAATCATAGAATATTCCTAATTTAGTTTAGTCTATAATATGTAATATACATTTAAATAAAATAAAAATATTTGTGTCAATAAGACAACAAATTACTATTTTCGTATTAAAAAAACATCCTTGCCCAAATTATAGAATACAAATTTATGTCCTTAATAAAACAAATTAATTTTGAAGATTATTATCTAAGGGGTCTTGAACACACCACCCTAAGATACAACAACATCAGCTGGATTTACTCTTCTTACTAACAGACTCAAACAAAAATTAACACTATAAACCAAAAATCCAATTACCTTTTCACCCTCTTTTGTTTATTGTTTCCCTATATATAATAATTATTTCAGCTATTATTTTAAAATACTAAATCTCATCATCACTCCTCTCTACTTTTTCAATCTCACGTTACAGCTTTTTCATGGCTTCTAGGGTTTCTCTCCCTTTCTCCACATGTATCTGGGCGAGTGAAGACAACCATGGAGCTAGACCGGTGATGACAGAACCTCCATGTTTCTGCTGTCGTGAGCCTCCATCATCGTCGGAGTAGAGTCCAGCAGCGCCGCCTATTTGTGGTAGAGATCTGGCCGACCACTATTTCACCCTCTTTCTCAATCTCCGTTCAAACTTCCCAGCGAAGCACAACGAATCTCCGGTGTATTCTTCAGGGCTCGCGAAACCCTAGCTCGCGGCGGTGGTAGCTAGTGACCAGCGAAGCTTTTCTTAGATCTCGTGGTGGTTCGAGGTGGTGCAGCTGAGGTGACGAAGCTTGCTTCGTAGATGTTCAAGCTTCGTGAAGGTGGAGCTCAGATCTGCCATGGATTTGGTTTCGTTCATGGTCAAGCTTCGAAGGTGGACAGATTCAGACCATGCTCAGCAAGTTCGAACCATGCTCAGCAAATTCGAACCATGCTCAGAAAGTTCGAACCATGCTCAGCAAATTCGAACCATGCTCAGTAAGTTCGAACCATGCTCAGCAAGTTCAAAGCTAGATTAGATTACTTTTTTTTTCCAAAAATGTAATAGATTTGTGTTAGATTAGATAACTTTTTTTCCTGAAAAGTTGTGAAATGCCGGTTTTGTGATTTGCTCAGATTTTTTATTAAATGCTCAGAAGTTTTTGTGAAATGCTCAGAAATTTTAATTTTGGGCTCATAAGTTTTGTGAGATACTCATAAGTTTTTTGAAATGAGCATACGAGCATGCTCAGTACTTTTTCCATGCTCAGTAAAATATGCTTAAATTTTTTTCCGGTGGTTGGTGGTTGTGGCCGGAGCTAGAAATTATTGATTGTTAATGAAGGAGGATAGAGAAAAAATGATAAAGGAGGTGAGAGATTAATGGTAATGGAGGAAAGAGAATAATGGTAATAGAGGAGAGAGAATAATCTATTTTTTTGTCTTATATACTATAAGGGTAAAAATGACATTTGTCAATTTTGAGGCCTCTAAGTAGAAGAGAGGAATCACTTGGTTCCTATGTGGCACTAAGATTCTCCCCAAGTCCTCTTGATAATTGACCCTTAATTTTATAGACTAAAATACTAATTTTGAGTTTCTTCTATTTTTCTATTTTTTGTACATATTTTTTATTAAAAGGTAAAAATGAAAAAAACTCCAACTCCCACAATTGCAATGTTGATATAGCTTGCATCCAGGCCTAACTAGTGTTCTATGTCCATGATGAATAATGATGAAATAGGAGATATCATTGTTTATTGTTCTTAAGATATTTCATATATTCTTGTACCTGAAGGTACTTGGACTAAAATAAATTTTAAAAAATTAGATTGTGTAAAATTCATAATTGAAGTTAGAGTAAATAGCATTTTTTTTCCCCGCTGAGTTTTCACCTGATTGACAGGTTGCCGCCTAATATTTAAAATGCGACTGTTTACCCCCTAATTTTTGTTCTTGTGTCCCGTTGCCCCATACTAACGTTTTCCGTCCATTTTTGTCGATAAGTCTGACGTGGCTTTTTCATGTCACCTTTTGTTTTAATTCTAATCTTAATTAATCAATTAATTAAGTTAAACCAAGGGTAAAATAGGTTTTTTATTAATAGTTTTTATACTATTAAATATAAATAATAAAATAAACCCCCAAACCCCCTACCCCTACCGAGACACCCCTACCCCCTCCTCCCTCTCTTCCCCTTCTTCTTTTTCCCCATTCTTCTTCTTCTTCCCCGAAACCTCTAGCTCTTCTAAAAAAATCAAGCAAAACAAATCATCCAATCCTGATTTTAAAGCGGCCTTTGACCTTAGCAGAAGAGGTGAAGCTACTTGTGTTTAAAGACCAACACGATTATGGTTCTCCTAAAGTTGATGCGCTTGAGGAATTGGAAGCCTAGAATGGCTGCGAAGGTGGACTTCTTTCAATCCAGAAGAGAAAACCGATTCTCCAAATATATCAGATACTCTTGAAGTTGAAGACACCATTTCTGGAAACACCAACGAAGCGGATTCGGCAAATATTAGCGATGCTGGTAATTCATACGCCAACTTCAGATTACAGCTTTTATGTTCAAATCGTTATGAAGCTAATTCGGCAGATAATTGTGAAGCTTTTAACTCCACGTTCCGGAAGCAAAAGGGATCGATTCAAGTCTTAACAGTGGGAGTGAAAAATTAGATTATAATGCAAGTATTAGCACTAGTTCTATTGTTCTGTGGGATATAGTTGTACCTTTAGTTAAGAATTCTACAGAAACTGTAAACGCCCATCTGTTGTTTAATAAAGTATTCGAATGTGGAAAATTCTTGTGAAAAATCAGTTGCTAATTCGAAGAACAATCTAGATCAGATGGCTAAGATTACTAACGATTTGAAAGTGCATAGTTATTGTGATAAATCAGCTGCTACTGTAAATATTATTCCTGGTACAGAACGTTCGATGTAAGGGAAAGTTATTGAGAATAATGTTATTACTGGATGGTTTGTTTTGCTTGATTTTTTTTAGAAGAACCAGAGGTGTCGGGGAAGAAGAAGAAGAAGAATGGGGAAGAAGAAGAAGGGGAAGAGAGGAGGGAGGGGGGTAGGGGTGTCTCGGTGGGGGGGGAGGGTTTATTTTATTATTTATATTTAATAGTATAAAAAATATTAATAAAAAACCTATTTTACCCTTGGTTTAACTTAATTAATTGATTAATTAGGATTAGAATTAAAAAAAAAAGGTGACGTGGAAAAGCCACGTTAGACTTAACGGTAAAAATGGCCTGAAAACGTTAGTAGGGGCAACGGGTCACAAGAACAAAAATTAGGGGGGAAACAGTCACATTTTAAACATTAGGCGGCAACCTGTCAATCGGGTGAAAACTCAGGGGGCAAAAATGCTATTTACTCTTGAAGTTATATCCATACTTGAATGAAAATCATATATAAAAACACGTTTCCTATAAATATGATCAAAGAGTCTTTTAAAGAAACTATTTCTTTCGTGTTTATAGTTGTATGGTGTAGTTGATTTAAAAAGATTTTATAGTAATTAGTTGAGTAAAACCTGATATTGGATCATAAGTAAATTTAACCCATTCGAATACTAAACTTTTCTAGTAACTATGTTTTATAGCCATAAAAATGAAACTTGCTGTAAATTGCAATAAAAATCATCACATCTTCAAATTATTAAAACGGGTAAAGATATTACTATGATGGATCAGACCCTTAAAATACATGGTGGTGTGGAGGTGGGGTGGAAATCGGATCCGTAACTTTCGATTTCCGATTTTTCCCATCCAAATATTTTGATTTTGGAAGAGATGTTTAATGTTCCAAAAATCTAATTTTTTACAAAAATTTCGGTTCGGTATTGGAACTATATATTAATTTTTCGAAATTTCTGGTTCTCCAATCCGGTTTTAGGTTAGAAAATATCCCATACCTGAAAGTATTTGGGAAAATTTTAAATATATTAATAAGAAAAAAACTAACAATCTTGGACCTTCGTATAACAATCTTTTAGGTTTAATCCTTAAGTTCTTGGAGGCTAATATATATATATATATATATATATATATATATATATATATATATATATATATTTATATTGTTATAATTATGTTCCTGTTGAGGTTGATAGGGTGTTTTCATATCCCTATGATTCATCTAGAATGTGGAAGAAACGCTTTGTTTGTGAATAAAATTTAAATGTATTAATAACATCCGAGATTAATTTCATATTTTTAAAATAAAAATAGATGCTTACTGTTAGCCTCACCTTGTTTTTATTTCCGTTTTAATATTCGACAAATCATCATTTAAACTAAAATTCATTTGGTATCACTTTAAAGGTTTTCCAAAACCCCTCATTAGATTAGTTGTGTTTAAATCCTTGAACTTTGGCTTGAGATTCAAAAGAACAGTGTCGCGGTACACCGGACGAAACATGCGGTACACCGCAGAGCCACGGACCAGAGGCGCGGTGCACAGGATAGCCCGTCAGTAAGCTAATGAAAATGCACGGTACACCGGACCAAGGCGCGGTACACCGGACTGAGGCACGGACCAGGGACGCGGTGCATAGGATAGTCCGACCAGTAAGCTTGAAGTTAAGACGAACGTTTTCGCGGTGCACCGGACCATACCCGCGGTACACCGCAAGAGAGGGTTTTCTGCACTATTACTAGAGGACAAAGCTTATATCCGTTGGAGATAAAATAGATCCGTTAGATAGAAGCCTATTGACCGTTGGAAGACATTTTCAGCTATAAATTGGACCTCATTCAAGACACAACTCAAGCCTTCCATCTACCAATCTTAAGAGCAATTAATATTATCATTCAAGGAGGTTTCAAAGGAGCATTCAAGTCATATTCATTGTGAAGCTACATAGTTCATATCCACTCATTTATGAGTTTAGTTACAAAGCTTTTATAAGCACCCCTAAACACTTTTCCCTTTCCTCGTAGTACTTGTAATAGATTAAGAGAGTATTGTGAGCATAGGTTTTATGCTTGGTTCCTTGTGTTGGTGATAACACAAGTGTATTTCCTTCAAAGGTTTTTGAAGTGGTTGTAAAGGGTTTCTAATCTCACCCGGTTAAGAGTTACGAAGATTAGTTGAGAATCTTGCAAATCCTAAGGAGGCTTCCTTAGGTAGTGGATGTAGGGAAACCGAACCACTATACATCGTTGTGTATCGTATTCTATCTCTACACTCTTTACATTTCCGCACTCTATATGCTTGATAAAATGCCTACATGAATAGTTTGATAATATTGTCTTTTAGGATTATCTAGTTCTTTACTATTTAGTTTGCTAAAACAATAGGATTCAAATTAGCTTTTAATTTTATTTACTTGAAATAAAATTAGCCGATTAATTTCCATTGTCCTATTCAACCCCCCTTCTAGGACGCATATAGAATATCAATTGGTATCAGAGCCTAGCTCTATTGTACTTAATCGTTTCTAGAGTTAATACGATATGGATTCTAATCAACCGGAAGGTTCATGTTCTACTAGACCTCCGCTTTTTGTAGGAAAAGACTACTTTGGATGGAAAAAGAAAATGGAGATTCATGTCAAAGGAATTGATTACTTTTTGTGGCTTGCTATCAAGAAGGGTCCTTATATTCCTTATGTTAATGGTAGTAGAACGGAAGTGAAAGATGAAGATGATTACAATGATCAAGACATAGCTAAACTCACCAAAAACAACAAAGCTATGAACATCCTCATTAATGGGTTAAGTGTCACGGAATATGCTAGAGTTAGTGAATGCAATTCCGCTCATGAAATGTGGCAACTCTTGGAGATATCATATCAAGGAACGGAAGATATCAAAGAAACTAAGATTGGTCTCTTTATCACTAAGTATGAGCTATTTCGTATGGAGCCCGATGAAGCCTTAAATGCTATGCATCAAAGATTTTCTAACATTGTCAACACTTTGAAGACTCTTGGTCAAGAGTACACCAACAAAGAACAATGCCGAAAAATCTTATTTGCTCTTCCAAGGAAATACAAATCAAAAATCAACTCTATAAGAGACACTAAAGATCTTTCAAAAATGACGGTTCATGAACTCATTTGCAACCTCATGACGGAAGAGCTTGTGCTTGAAGAAGAAAAGATAAGAGATGATGAGGAGAAGAAGATTAAGAAATCTATTGCTTTCCATGCCTTGAGTACCAAGTTGAAAGAACGAAAAGAAAGGAAGGAAAGTGAAGAAGAAGAAAACTCACATGAAGAAGAAACTAGTGAAGATGAAGGAGTGGCTATGTTGGCAAGAGATATGAAAAAATTCATGAGATACAAACGCTTTGCCAAGAAAGGAAGTTCTTCCTCACCCTACAAGAAGAATGCTCGAGCTATCAAACAAGATGAACCCACTTGCTATCATTGCAAGAAAATTGGTCATATCAAAACTTATTGTCCTCTTCTTCAAAAGGATAAACCTAAGAGAGCAATGCATGCTAATATCACTTGGGATACTCAAAATTCGGAGGAAGAAGAAAGTGATAACGAAAATGTTAATCTTGTTGCTTTTATGGGAAAACTTGAGAATGATGAAGATGCTTCTTCGGATGATGATACCGGTTCAACTCACTTTGCCTTTATGGCAAATCATGATGAGGTAACTCCTAAATCTAAACTCTCTTTATCTAATGATGAGGCTAGTGAACAAGATATTCATGAGGCATTTGATTCTCTCTACAATGATTTTTTAAACTCTATTGAAACAAACAAAGTTTTAACAAAAGATTTAGAATTTGAGAAAAATAGAACTAAAGAGGTTTTGAAAGCTTTGGAAGATTGTCAAAATCTTTGTGATGAATGTATAGATGAAAATGAAAAACTTCATCTTATTGAGAAAAATCATTTAGAAGAAAAAGCTTTATTAGAGAAAAAGGTTGTTGATCAAAATGCTATTATTTTAAAATTTACAAGTGGGCAAGAAAACTTGGATTTGATTTTAGGTTCTCAAAGAATGGCTTGTGAAAAAAGTGGTGTTGGATATGATCCATTCACTAACCAAAAACCCTTGAAAAATGTTTTTGTAAAACCAAAAATTTCAAATGCAATTCCATCTTCTTCAAAATCTTCTATCACTTGCACCTATTGTGAAAAACTTGGTCATGATGCATCTCATTGTTACTATCGTAAATTATTGGATTTGGGATCTCTTGTTCCAATTTGGAAAAGGCCTATATGGGTCTTAAAAAGAAAATCCACTAACCCTCATGAACCCAAACCGAATTGGGTACCTAAAGCTTAAAACTTTTGTTATGTAGGGATTGAGCATCAAGAAGCAAAATATATGGCTCCTTGATAGTGGATGCTCAAGACACATGACCGGGAATCCATCATTATTTACACATTTATATAAAACAAAAGGTGATAGAGTTACTTTTGCCGACAACACTAAGAAACGCGTTTTGGGTAAAGGTAACATTGGTAATATGAACTCTTTACTTATCTCTAATGTTTTGCTTGTTGAGGGTCTCTCATTTAACTTGCTTAGTATAAGTCAACTTTGTGATGTTGGTTATAGTGTTAAATTTGAAGCATCTAGATGTGTTGTTTTTAAAAATGATGAGTTAGATACTATGTTAATAGCAAAAAGATCGGATAATGTTTTTGTTGTTGATCTTGAAAGTCTTATGTGTAAACATATTAAATGCTTATCCGTGGTAAATGATAGTTGGCTTTGGCATAGACGTTTAGGACATGCTAGCATGGATTTGATTTCAAAATTGTCTAGAAAAAATCTTGTTGTTGGTTTGCCTATTTATAAGTTTGATAAAGATAAATTATGTGATGCATGTCAACTTGGTAAACAACATCGTTCATCTTTTAAATCCATAAATAAGGTCATCACCGTTAGGCCACTTCAATTATTGCATATGGATCTTTTTGGTCCCGTTGATGTCACTAGTCTAGGAGGATCTAGATATGTCTTTGTTGTTGTTGATGATTACACTAGATACACATGGGTGATGTTCCTTGCTTTAAAAAGTGATGCCTTCAATGAATTTGCAAAACTTTGTAGAAAGGTGCAAAATGAGAAAGGCTACTCTATTACATGCATTCGTAATGATAATGGTAGTGAATATGTGAATTCTCCTTTTGTGCATTTTTGTGATGAATTTGGGATTGAGCATAATTTTTCGGCCCCTAGAACTCCCCAACAAAATGGGGTAGTGGAAAGGAAAAACCGAACTCTACAAGAAATGGCTAGAACAATGCTAAAAGAACATAGCTTGCCTACATACTTTTGGGGAGAAGCCGTTCATACAGCTTGTTATGTGTTAAATAGAGTTCTAATTAGACCCCCTTATTAAGAAAACCCCTTATGAGCTTTGGAATGGTAGACCACCAACTATTGCTTATTTTCGTGTTTTTGGGTGCAAATGTTTTATCTTAAACACTAGGGACTATTTGGGAAAATTTGATGCTAAATCGGATGAAGGTATTTTTCTTGGTTATTCCACTAAGGGAAAAGCCTATCGCATTTTCAATAAACGTACTCGTACCATTGAGGAATCTATGCATGTTGACTTTGATGAGACTAATCCTTTTTGTATCAAGAAAGTAGTAGATGTTGACTTACATGAAGATACTCCACAAGATCAACCCTTAGTATCCCCTACTCAAGAATTAAAATCTCATGATGAACCTCTTAAGGAAAATGGTCAAATCTCAAATGAAGCTAGTACGGATTTACCAAAGTGTTGGAAACATATCAAAGATCACCCAAGTGAATTAATTCTAGGTGATCCAAAAGAAGGTGTTACCACTCGTTCTCATATTATTGCTCTTTGTGCTCATCAAGCATTCTTATCTCAAAATGAGCCCAAGAATATTAAAGAAGCCTTGCTAGATGATCATTGGATAAATGCTATGCATGAGGAATTAAATCAATTTGAGCGTAGTAAAGTTTGGACATTAATGGAGAAACCAATTGGCCCTACTATTATTGGCACTAAGTGGATATTTCGCAACAAGCTAGATGACACCGGTATTATCACTAGAAATAAAGCAAGGTTAGTTGCTCAAGGATACAATCAAGAAGAAGGTATTGATTTCGATGAAACTTTTGCTCCGGTAGCTAGACTTGAATCTATTCGTATGCTACTTGCTTTTGCTTGTTATATGAATTTTAAACTTTACCAAATGGATGTCAAACGTGCTTTTTTAAATGGTTTTATAGACGAGGAAGTCTTTGTTAAACAACCACCGGGTTTTGAGGATCCAAAATTTCCAAATCATGTTTTTAAACTTTCAAAGGCTTTATATGGTTTAAAACAAGCACCTCGTGCTTGGTATGAACGTTTAAGCAAATTTTTGTTAGATGATGGTTTTAAAAGAGGAAATATTGACTCCACTTTATTTATAAAAAGGTCTTCAAAAGATATCCTTCTTGTTCAAATTTATGTGGATGATATAATATTTGGTGCTACTAATGAAAATCTTTGTGAGAATTTTTCTAAAAGCATGCATAAGGAATTTGAGATGAGCATGATGGAAGAATTGAATTACTTTATTGGACTTCAAATCAAGCAAATGAAGGATGGCATCTTTGTCAATCAAGCCAAATACACAAAAGAATTGATCAAAAAATTTGGACTTGAAGATGCAAAGGAAATTGGAACTCCAATGAGCACATCCACAAAATTAGACAAAGATGAAGATGGTAAGGATGTTGATGAGAAAGTATATCGAGGTATGATTGGTAGCTTACTTTATTTAACCGCTTCTAGACCCGATATTATGTTCCCCGTGTGTCTTTGTGCTAGATTTCAATCCTCTCCTAAAGAATCCCATCTTAGTGCCGTTAAGCGTATTTTTAGGTATTTGAAAGGAACCCTTAGTCTAGGACTTTGGTACCCAAGATTTACCTCTTTTGAGCTACTAGGTTATTCGGATGCCGATTATGCCGGTTGTAGACTTGATAGGAAGAGTACTAGTGGTAGTTGCCAATTCTTAGGTCAATCCCTTGTTTCTTGGTCTAGTAGAAAACAAAATAGTGTTGCTTTATCCACGGCCGAAGCCGAATATGTTGCGGCCGGAAATTGTGTGACTCAAATTCTTTGGATGAAACAAACCTTACTAGATTTTGGCCTAGAGTATGATCGTGTTCCCATTCGTTGTGATAACACTAGTGCTATCAATCTTACCAAAAATCCCATTCAACACTCTAGAACGAAACACATAGAAATCCGTCATCATTTTATCCGTGATCACACTCAAAAAGGGGATATTGTTCTTGAATTTGTCACTTCGGAAAATCAACTAGTCGATATTTTTACTAAACCTCTACCCCAAGATCTTTTTGAGAAAATTCGTTGTGAGATTGGCATGCAAATTCTCTAACCTTCTTTTCATGCCATTATTATTTAGTGTTTTTTTTGTGTATATTCTCTTGTTGCTAATATTTTCTTGATGTTATAGGGTCCTTGAAGCTTCTAAATTGTTATCCATTTACTTCTTTAGTCCTTGTTTTTACTCAAAATGTGCTTTGACCCCTTAAAATTTTCAAAAATCGTATCATTAGTTCTTTTTGTTGTTGACAAAGGGGGAGAAATTTTAGTTAAACTTTTTCAAATGCATTTTGTGAGGGGGAGTTTTTATAAAAACTCTAGTGATTAGGTTGAGGGGGAGTTTTAGGCATCTTCAAAAGTTTATGATTTGTCAAACATCAAAAAGGGGGAGATTGTTAGCCTCACCTTGTTTTTATTCCCGTTTTAATATTCGACAAATCATCATTTAAACTAAAATTCATTTGGTATCACTTTAAAGGTTTTCCAAAACCCCTCATTAGATTAGTTGTGTTTAAATCCTTGAACTTTGGCTTGAGATTCAAAAGAACAGTGTCGCGGTACACCGGACGAAACATGCGGTACACCGCAGAGCCACGGACCAGAGGCGCGGTGCACAGGATAGCCCGTCAGTAAGCTAATGAAAATGCACGGTACATCGGACCAAGGCGCGGTACACCGGACTGAGGCACGGACCAGGGACGCGGTGCATAGGATAGTCCGACCAGTAAGCTTGAAGTTAAGACGAACGTTTTCGCGGTGCATCGGACCATACCCGCGGTACACCGCAAGAGAGGGTTTTCTGCACTATTACTAGAGGACAAAGCTTATATCCGTTGGAGATAAAATAGATCCGTTAGATAGAAGCCTATTGACCGTTGGAAGACATTTTCAGCTATAAATTGGACCTCATTCAAGACACAACTCAAGCCTTCCATCTACCAAACTTAAGAGCAATTAATATTATCATTCAAGGAGGTTTCAAAGGAGCATTCAAGTCATATTCATTGTGAAGCTACATAGTTCATATCCACTCATTTAGGAGTTTAGTTACAAAGCTTTTATAAGCACCCCTAAACACTTTTCCCTTTCCTCTTAGTACTTGTAATAGATTAAGAGAGTAGTGTGAGCATAGGTTTTATGCTTGGTTCCTTGTGTTGGTGATAACACAAGTGTATTTCCTTCAAAGGTTTTTGAAGTGGTTGTAAAGGGTTTCTAATCTCACCCGGTTAAGAGTTACGAAGATTAGTTGAGAATCTTGCAAATCCTAAGGAGGCTTCCTTAGGTAGTGGATGTAGGGAAACCGAACCACTATACATCGTTGTGTATCGTATTCTATCTCTACACTCTTTACATTTCCGCACTCTATATGCTTGATAAAATGCCTACATGAATAGTTTGATAATATTGTCTTTTAGGATTATCTAGTTCTTTACTATTTAGTTTGCTAAAACAATAGGATTCAAATTAGCTTTTAATTTTATTTACTTAAAATAAAATTAGCCGATTAATTTCCATTGTCCTATTCAACCCCCCTTCTAGGACGCATATAGAATATCACTTACCTAGTAACACCTCATACAAATATAGAAGAGTTCTCTTCCTTAGTCCTTATTCCAAAGATTCATAAGGCACATACTTATTTAGTAGCCTCCTTACTCCATAAATTGATAGCTCTCAGCCTTTGATAAAGGGTAAAAGACTGTGGTTTTGAAAGGGAAAAAAATAATATTCTCAAGCTATATGGGTCGGTCTAAGCATAAAAGGTTGGTTTAAGTATACTAAAAAGTCATTAGGAATTTAGGAAGCACACGTTCTGTTCTAGGACTACAATATCTTAGTCCACCATCAAAATCTATGTTAATATATTTTCTTCCTTAAACAAATATTACAAATATTACTATATATGTTTAATAAGCAACCAAACATAATATTACAAACAAACATAACTTGTGTCAAAACACGCTAACTGAAATTTCTTTTAAAGAACTAAAGAACTACCTAATTAATTCCTTGATGCTCAAAGTAGAAACTTAAAGGAGATTAATATATATATATATATATATATATATATATATGGGGCAACGCCCAATTAATTACGCGGAGAAGGTAAGTATTCCCTATTAATTACAACTTCAACTTAATTCCTAATTAAGCACAAAATATTACCCAATTACCAAAATATCCTTCTACCTATTATTAATTACTTTAATTATATATATTATTAATTATAGTTTAATGTTTATTTATTTTTTTCAGATTTTTTTTTAAATTTTTTTTTTTCGAAATTTTTTTTTCGAAATTTTTCTTTTTCAAAAATATTTTTTTTTCGGAATTTTTTTTTTCGAAAATTTTTTTTTTTTCAAATTTTTTTTTTTCGAAAAATATTTTTTTTTTCGAAATTTTTTCCCCCGGAATTTTTTTTTCCATGATAACATGATGTAAGATTAGTACATATGATAATTGTGTGTTAAAGTAACACAAAATCATATGTGTTGTGTGTTGCATGAACACCCAATATGTATAAATATTGAGTTGCTTAAACACACATAAATAACAAATTGTGTGATACATGAACACAAAATCAGACAGACACAAAGGTATAGAATAATGTATATGTAGGCTGATTATGTGTTCATGCAACACGCAATTGCTGAAAGTATGTGTTAGAGTAACACACAACAGTATGGGTTTTGTGTTGGTAAGACACACAATGCGTTTATCATTTACAGTTTTGCGTTGCTTAAACACACACAAATAACAATTGTGTGTTGCAGGAACACAGAATAAGATATATAGAATATTTGTACACAATAATAGATAATAGTGTACAGATAGTCTGAAAATCTGATTGTGTGTTAATGTAACACACAATTGCTTGATGTGTGAGTTACAGTAACACAAAACAGTATGGACTTGTGTGTCATTTACAGTTTTGTGTTGCTTAAACACACAACAAATAACAATTGTGTGTTGCAGGAACACAGAATAAGATATACAGAATATTTGTATACAGAAATAGATAATAGTGTACAGATAGTCTGAAAATCTGATTGTGTGTTAATGTAACACACAATCGCTTGATGTATGAGTTACAGTAACACAAAACAGTATGGACTTGTGTGTTAATGAAAAAATCTTCGAAATTTTTTTTTGAAAAAAAAAAATCGAAAAAAAAAAATTTGAAAAAAAAATATTTTTGGAAAAAAAAATATTTTTCAAAAAAAAAAATATTTTTCAAAAAAAAAAATATTTTCAGAAAAAAAAATATTTTTCGAAAAAAAAATATTTTAAAAAAATGAAAAAATAAATTCAGATATTAAATATAGAAATATAATATAAATATATAATAAAATAAAAAAACATATAAGGGCAATAATGGAAGGTAAATATGAGCATGGGCTTATTTGAGAATTAAGTTGAAAATTTGTGAGTAAGTAGGAAGTAATTTCCTCCTTCCTTTTTTTTGAGAATGAAAAGTGAAGAAGTGTAATTAATTGGGAATTATCTCTATATATATATATATATATATATATTTGTGCATAATCACTTCTAAGTTTTTTTTTTGGGTCGGGTAAACGGTTGTATTAAAATATCAAAACTGTACACTATACATGGGTGTTACCTACCTAGGCTCGAAAGCATAAGGTAGCAACAAGGAATATAAAAAAACAACTACCTCATACTATACTAATACAAGCTAGCCTTCCACTCACATCCAAAAAAGAATGCCGAGGGAACAAGGAAAATAAGATTGAATAAACACACCATTTAATTTCCTTGGTTACTATTTCTCTAGTCTTGGAAGCACCTCTCATGGCTAGGTGATTTCTCGCCGTCCAAATACAATACACGGTAGCTCCAAAACCCACTTTCCAAGCCTTTCTTCTCCAATTCTCTCTAGCTTTTAATTTTTTAAGCCATTTCAAAGCGCTTAGAATAGTGTTCATTTCCTTGTCTAGTCCAAGCCACATTTTAATATCATCCCATATAGCCTTAGCAAAAGAGCATTCAAAAAATAAATGCCTATTCGATTCAAAATCTTCCTTACACAAATCACAAAGTGGATCAAGTTCCATATAAGTAATCCTATTTTTAGTTTTGAGTCTTTCTTTTAATGCCATCCATACAATGATTGCATGTTTCGGAAATACACTCGGATCCCACACAATATTCGCCCAAGGTTTAATAAAAGCTTTACGACGAAATAAATCATAAGGGAATTTATATACATCATAAAACTCTATTGTATTTACCTCATATGTTGATCGGGGCGCCTTAACGGAAGCAAACCATAAAGCTAATATTTCTTTTCCTCCTTCTTCACCTAGGGACCCACGTATAATTTCTTTTAACTCCCAAATATTTTTCAAAAGTGGGGAATTAATTTTTTTAGGAATCCATTCCCAAAAACCACTACTATTAAAATACTCACCATGAATCCACCTAATCCAAAGTGATTCTTTATTTTCCACTATTTTCCAAATCATCTTTAGAAGTAAAGCTTTATTCCATGCTTCAAAATCTTTTAATCCAAGCCCCCCTTCATTTTTAGGCATACAAATATTTTTCCAACTAACTTGGGGTGGCTTATTATCCCAATAAAAGTTACGGCAAATACTAATAATTCTCTCTTTAACACCAACCGGAACCGGGTAAATCGTAAACCAAAAGCATGTCACCCCTTGAAGAACCGATCTAATCAATTCTAATCTACCCGCAAATGAGAGTGAAGAGGCTCTCCAACTCCTAACATAACCTTCCAATTTATCAATAAGAGGTTTATAGTCTCTCGATAATAATACGGAAGATCCTAGCGGGACCCCTAAATAACGAAAAGGCATAATCCCTTCCTCAAAATTCGTAGGTATAATCCCATTAATCAAATCATCATTTGAGATACCTATGTAATAAATATTAGATTTTTCAACATTTAAACGAAGCCCCGAAACATCTCCAAACTCATTTAAACTATCCATAAGAATCTTAATCGAACCTTTATCACCTTTAGAGAGTAACATTAAATCGTCCGCAAAAGCTAAATGTGTTATTTTTTCCTTCTCACATTTGGGATGATAATTAAAACCATTACAAGTATTTTTTTTTTAAAAGCCTAGAGAAATATTCAAGACAAAGAATAAATAGATAAGGAGACATAGGATCACCTTGTCTTAAGCCTTTTTCGCCTTTAAAAAAACCATGCACTTCTCCATTTATAGCCAAAGAGTAAAACGGAGATGAAACACACACCATAATCCAATTTACTATTTTTTCCGGAAACTTTAATCCCTTTAAAACTTCATAAATAAAGTCCCATGATATAGAGTCATACGCCTTTCTAAAATCAATTTTAATAGTACATCTTGACGAGCTACTTTGATTATTATAACCTCGAAATAGTTCTTGCATAAGGTGAATATTTTCTATCATAGATCTACCCTCAACAAACGCATTTTGGGCTTTATCCACTATATTATTTAAGCAAGGTTTCAATCTATCCGCTAGTATCATAGTAATCACTTTATAAACCACGTTACAACACGAAATAGGCCGAAAATTATCAACACTTTTTGGATCATCTATCTTCGGAATTAAAGCAATAAGAGTAGTATTTAATTGCTTAAGTAAAAAACCGGAGGTAAAGAATTCACGTACCGCTAAGATAACATCTTCCCCAATAATATTCCACGAACTCTTAAAAAATAATGAAGAATAACCATCGGGTCCGGGCGCTTTATCATTCGCTATTTTAAAAATAGCTTCTTTAATCTCCAAATCGGTTATGTCACGGCACATATCTTCTCCTTGCTCTAAAGTAATTTTACTTCCATAATCAAATACTTCGGAATTAATATGTGTCGTATTATCTTTAACACCAAATAAACCTTTGAAATAATTTAGGAACGTTTCATTGACTTGATCTTTAGAAGTAGTTAAATCACCACTTTCCTTTAAAATATTCGGAATAAATCTTCTTCTATTTTTACTTTTAAGGAGCCCATGAAACAATTTAGTACACCTATCACTCTTAAGGGAATAACCGAGCTTAGCCTTTTGTTTAAGAAAACTAATCTCGGCCATTTCAAGAGTTTTAGATCTCTTCCGAATCTCAACCAAGTTATCAAATGAAGAAGTAGGTAAATTTTGTTGGAAATGTACCTCGGCTATTTCAAGATCCTCCTTAGCTTTCTTTGCCCTTGCGGAAATATGAGAAAAGTGGATCTTATTTAATTTCCTCAAGTCGAACTTCAAAGCTTTCATTTTTTTACATAGGATATATTGTTTAGTACCCACGACCATGGTCTTGTTCCATCCATCTTCAACCGTTACATAATAATCTTCATGTTGCACCCACATATCAAAGAAACGGAAAGGAACAATCCTAGTAACATTTTGTAAAAAAATATTAACTATACAAGGTGAATGGTCGGATACACTAGATTTCGGTAAAAATTCGGCTTGAATATAATGATTCGATTCATCTAGCTTACGATTACCCAATGCTCTATCAATCTTACTAAGGACATGGTTATTATCCCATGTAAAGAATTGACCGGTATATTGTATATCCTCAAGGCCTAAGTGATTACAACAATCCGCAAATTCTTTAAAATCACCCACCGTAACATTTTGTCCTCTAATCCTTACACACAATCTTGCAATGTATAGCTTGAGATGTTCTCTCGATAATCTCAACTTGTACTTTATCCGGATCCCAAACTATAAGGATTCTCCCATGCTCTATTAAGTCGAAGTTATTAACACTCTTCCACCCTTTGAGCATGTTATTCATAAATAAATCCACTTTATTAGTATTACTCTTTGTTTCCAATATACCCATCACATCTATATTTTACTTTTTAATTAAATCTTTTACCCCTAGCTTTTTATGGGTTGAGCCGAAACCCCTTAAATTCCAAGTCGTAATAATCATTTACAACTTGCGGTGGGTTTCCCCATATTTGAGCGTTTAATATTAGCTCTACGTGCCTTCCAAAATTGCTTCTTTTGCCACAAATATTCATTTTTAGCTAACGTGAGTTTTTTGTAACTCGCTTCTCTTTTTCTAGTTTTCTTACTCACTACCATCTCGAAGGAATCTTCAATTAAATTCTTCGATTTTTCTTTCCCGTCTTTTCCTACTTTATTCCCTTCTAAATCGGAGAAAATTACCATAGCGGCGGAGCGTGAATTTGACCCTACTCGGATAGCCCGAATCTCGCAACTACTATCACTATCCGGAATAAAATTTAAATCAAGCGATTTCGCTCTTTTAATTTTTGTTGGAGTAGAAAACTGCTTCATAATATTAATAGAGCTACTCTGCTCAAAAGTAGGTAATTCAATAGTAGGAAATTCTCCAGCAGCGCTATTATTATTATTATTAGTATCTATAGCTGTAGCATTTATAAAGTTAATTATCATAAAAAACATCCTTTGTTACCTTATTTCGCAGTTTAATCCCTGCAAATTTGTTGTTTATACCCACAACCCCTGTATTATCTTGATTTTAACAATTCAACCATAGTACTTCTAAAGTTTGCATTTTTAGCCCTCTTACGACCCCTAAAAACTAATTTTTGCTTTCAATATGTGTGCCTATATATAATACTGTATAGACCACTCATTTCAAAACATGATTAAGTTGCTAAATAAATAATAATAATGTCATAATTTCACCAGTATAATCTATATTTTATCGAATAGTTGAAAGACATGTCTGTTAAACCTTCAATCACTAATCACACGGAATGCTTCGATTCTTCACCACCTTCGGAAACCATTCTTTTCTTGTCTCCACAATCAAAATAGATTCGATTTGATTCTTCTCCTCTTAGAAAGTTTTGATTTAGCATATAACCATTCGCTTTGATTCGCTGGAGCACTAAATCAATCAAATTTGACTCTTTCAGTTCGACTTGAGCAAAATACTGACACTTACGAAATACAGCCTGCATATAATTCAAAGACTTTAAAACCACTTACAAAATCAAATATTTCTGTATAATAACTAATTGATTAACATTTTAGTTTTTCTTTAAATAATAATATATTTAATCAGAACAAAATAATTTGACGAATGATGAAAATGACCTCGAGAGCACCAATGGCGGTTGTACGATTATTAGTCAAACTGTATAGTTCATAATAACAGATTCTATACCTTCTTTAATTCTATTATATCATGACCTGACCTTCATAATTGAACATATTCGAGCATGTGCATACATCAAATATACAACAGTGTTTCCCTGGTATATAACACAAATGCAATATACAATAGTAAAAGAAAATGACTAATAAAGGTGGCTCCAGATGTCATAACATACCCTATCGTTTAACATCTGGTCAAAATTGAAAGTGTAATTGGTTGATCTGTTGTACTTTAAGTCAGCATAACATAAGTAAAGATTTTCCCTCTCATTTTCAAAAAATACATTCTTTTTTTTTTCGATGTATGGGTGTCCGGGCCAGCTTACGCGCACCACGACTAATCCCATAGGAAATATACACGCCTCCTCATGCATACTCCCACTTAATCAGAACTAGGTTACCCATGTTCAATGCACCCCTTGCTTACCCCCTTTAAGGGCTCAAGAAATAACACGGCTGAGGGGATTCGAACCCTGTACCTCCTAGTTGAGAGACAGGGTCCTGGCCACTGAGCTAGTCCCAGAGGGGATTCAAAAAATACATTCTTGATTGTACCTCTGGTGCACTTCAATGCTCTGCTTCCCGGTTCGACAAGCCATTCTTGATTCTCATTTTCTAGTTGGTTTTGTAATATTCCTAGTGATTTGAACTATATACTTTGCAGTGACTTTATTGATTTTGCTTCTATAGGAGTGAGTTAATCCTCCTTAGAACCTTTATTTTAATATAAGCCTTTGTGACTAAAAAATGATATATTTTTTCAATTTATCTTTTTTTGATTTAACTTTAAAAAAATTAATTTTGCCCAACTTTGACTAAGAAACTCGAGATAACCCCGAACTAACCTGAGATGATAAATTTTTACCCTTACTTTACGAGTTTGTATTGTCTATTTAGTAACCCGGGATATTTAATCTCGGGTTTAAAAATTCTTCACCTAAGGTGAATCTGACCCCGTACTCCCATAGAATACCTAAAAGACATAAAGAGCGTTGAGACTCTTACTCAATTATTTAGTACTCTGGTCCCCAATAACGGGTTAATGCCCAATAGGCACCTGCCACCTTACACCCTTACCCATAAAAAGCACCGTCTTTTTTAAAGAATAGTGAGTAATGGGAAGCTTCCCATAACTCAAACGACTCTTTTTATGGGAAAGAAAAGGAAAAAGAAATATATATGTGGCCTTTTATGGGCAAAAAAATGATGGTTGGGGTGAGAGGGAATTAGTTTTAACTTGAAGTGTTTCTTGGGCAATAATCTTAGTTTGTTTAAATAGATATCTTTATTTCTTCCTTTATGATAGTAAACAAATGTGTAAATCATTGTTGGTAATAATTTTGATACTTCATCTTGATATATTAAAAAGAAAAAGGATTAAAAAGAAAAAGGGGGTAACAGTGGCTATTGATCCGGAAAACATTTTTACAAAAAATAAGCATTATAAGGAAAATTTAAATTACATCCCTTGGATAAGACGTTTTTCCGCTATTAATATGAAAACAAATATTAAAAAGGATGTTGTCTAGAACCACAATCTCGTAGAGAAAAAGCTCCAAAATTGTGCTCGCTTTGTCCGAAAATGAATATAGTGGTGTAACCTGATGTTATATTTTCTTAGTCATTAATCGTAAATCATTCTAGATATGTATAAATTATTCTGTCAGTACTATGATCAATTTTATATTTATAATTCTTATCTGAAAATGTCACCAAAGTATTTTGGTTGATATAAGGCATCTTATCAAAGAAAGATTCAAATGGCGTGTGGGTTTCAGAATCTTCCACGTGATGTATAAGGCTCTATTGGAAAAACAAGTTTGGATAATTCTTAATGTCTCATACACATACATTTCCAATATCTTGAAAGGAATCTACACCACTTCTTTTTTCAAAGCCACCCTCAGACCAAGGCCTTTTGGTTGAATATGAGTTTATAAAAAATGAACTCTAATTGATTATTCGTTTAAGATAATCAATCAACATCAAGGAGAACATGTGGATTCAGGAACTCATTAACAACAATGGTCAAGGAAAGTCTGACACTATTGCAACCTTCTTTAACCAACCAACTGAGCAAGCCATACTACAAATCCCATTTACCATTTTCTTAGAACAAATTTGTTTGGCCACATGCAAAAATGGGATCTACATAGACATGAGTGGTATCGATTCTTGAAAGACCACAAAAGTATATTTGCTTAATTCAATCCTCCAACACCCAATCAGCTACCACCAAAAGTATGGACGACCATCTAGCAATTGGAACAACACCACATATCAGGGTCATCATTTGGAAAAAAGTCATGGAACTCAATAGTTTCTCAAGAAAATAGATACAAAATTCGTAGCACGGATAATCTGACATGCCCAATCTACAAACACACTATAGAATCCACCAAACACAGTCTTATTTATTACCCTTGGGTCCAGAAAGTTTGACTAGTTTTACCAATACGATTTTTTCCACCAAATGGTCAAAAAATGTTAGGATATAGTAAGATTATGTTGATATATGTGAAAACATAAGAAATTATAATATTCAACATCAATCCAACCTGGGTTTTGCTTTTTTTAATTCCTCACAAGTAGCCCAAATAACTTCCAAGCATCAAAATATGACGCCATCGAATGTAGATTTTACTTTAACACCCTTTTGGTTTACTCCCCTCGAGGGAAACATCAAAATCAAATGTGATGACTCCATCAACTGAAGAAACATTCAACAACTATAGCATGTAAAAATCACAAAAGACAACTCTTCATGGTCAATAATGGATTTACAAGTGTTATTTCATTTTTTGGAGGAAAAATATACAATCATATGTTCATAAATTTTTAAATTTCATTTATGTTAATTTAGAAGTACCATGGAGTCTGATTCTTCCAACTCCATTATGGATTTAAAATAAGAGAGTAACGTCGTAATATTCCTAGGTTATTTTGATTCAACCTGTTTTACCTAAACTTACTCTTACTCGATAAAATACCAGGTGGTAGTCTGGATAGTGAAGATGTATTGGTCACACATGAAACTTGAAGATACTATCAGAGCCGATTACCCTAATTGATAACTAACTTCAAGGATATAGTAGCTCATGAATATATAATATTACCTGAATTGTTATATGAATTTATGTTTTATGTCTTTGTATTTTTCAAATTTTAATGCACGTGGTGTATCTTAATATTTCTTGGCACAAAAAAAGTATCTTAATATTTCTTGGCACAAAAAAAGTATCTTAATATTTCAAGTAACTTTCTGTACAAATAAGGAGACCGATTGATTCGTATATGGGAGGATTATTGGCTCCCAGATGGTAGTAAGCTTGTTAATACTACCAATAGTAACTTTTAGATTTGTTCATGAGTTAATTGATACAAATGAGAGGGGTTGGAACACATATTTGATATGCTCGATTTTCAACTTTCTCAAGTCTCTACGATAGCACTTATTCATACATCTCCCTTCAAACGTACCAACAATCCTAGTTGGACGTTGTTCTCACCGGGATAAGTATATTGAAAGTCCTAGAGGGGGGGTGAATAGGATTACTAATAAGATTAATGCCTAATTAAAAATCTTTTGGACAATTATAAGTTTAAGAGAAAACTTCTAAGTCAACTAATTATATCAACCTCTTATAGGATCATGCAAAGGTAAGTTAGAGGTTCGATATATAAGTTAAACAAGTAAATCGATTATCTATTCTCTTACTAACTTAGAAGACCAAAGTTTGATTAGCTAGATAAACATAATCACGATATTCATACTAGTAAGCATATAATCAAACTAAATAGTCATGAACTAGATAATCCTAAAAGACAATATTATCAAACTATTCATATAAGCATTTTATCAAGTAAAACTAGTTTCTAATCTCTTACTCTATATGACAATATGTTAGATAAAATAGATAATCAATATCACAATATTCATACTAGCATATTATCAAACATATAAAGTGCGGAAAGTAAATAGAGTAGGGATAGAAAGATACACACGATTTATAGTGGTTCGGTTTCCCTACATCCACTACCTAAGGAAGCCTCCTTAGGATTTCAAGCTTTTCACTAAGCTCCCGTGTCTCTCTTAACCGGGTCGAGAACACAATAACCCTTACAACCTCTTCGATACCACGAAGGACAAACACTTGTGCTATCGCAACACAAGGACACCGAGTATACTCCCGATACTCAAACACTTGTGCTATCTCAACACAAGGACACCGAGTATACTACCGATACTCAAATTCTCTCTTAATCTATCTATTACAAGAACTAGACTTAAGAGGATAAATACAAAGTGTTTAAGGGGTGAAACTACTTTGCTAATGAACTCCTAAAGAGATGATATAACTATAAGCTTAATACTTCTCTTGAGTAGATAATAACTTTGAAGCTTCTTGGATTTAACTCCTTAATTGAGTGGATATGACAATTATAGCTCTTGACACCTTCTTGGATGATAACAATTAAGCCCCTAAGTGTATATGGGTTGAAGGTGTGATTGTAGCCTTGAAAGACCTTCAATTTATAGCTGCAAAATGCTCCCAACGGTCATATGATTTGTCTCCAACGGATATATTAATATCCCCAACGGATCTATTCCTTTTGTCTTCATTTTGCTGCAGGAAACCCTAATCTGCGGTGCACCGCGGGGTTGGTGAGGTGCACCGCGGGGTTGGTGAGGTGCACCGCGGGATTGGTGAGGTGCACCGGGCCAAGCTTTCTAAAATCACTTGCTCTCTGACGGGCTAGCCCCCTGGTCCGTGCGCTGGTCCGCACATCTGCGGTGTACCGTGCCCATAGTGCGGTGTACCGCACCAAAGGTCTAAAACACCTTTTAATGAGTATATCTTTCACTACGATGCTCGGATCAGAAAACCTTCTTCACGAGAATTGTTGGAAACATCATTCTAAGAAACTTTGTAGTTGATCACTAAAGCTAATTCTCAATGTACACAAAGATATAAATAAAAGTATTTGCATGAGAATTAGTTTCATAAGATATAACAATAAAGCTTTGATCTAAATGATAAAGATGTGCTTTTTGATGAATTAGAGTGCAAGATAGAATATGTATAACAAGAGTAATTAGCACACTAAACACAAGAGGATTTGTCACATTAAAACAACCTATTAAGGGAGCCTATATGCCAACAATCTCCCCCTTTTTTATGATGACAAATCCTTCACTAAACCACCTTAGGAAAGATATGAAAGTTTAAGCTCTAATGCAATTAAGCTCCCCCTCACAATAAGCATTTAAGTAAAAATGAATATAAGATATGAAATGCATTTGTGAGTATTAAAAAGTGCAATTTTGAAAGTTTTAGTGCACATATTTCTCCCCCTTTGTCTTCATCAAAAAGACGGGTTAATAAAAATAATATCAAGCAACTAAACATAGAAGAGCAAGAACTCAAGTGAATAGATTTTAAACAATGATAAAAAGAGTCCAAGAGTTTAAAGCAATTAAAACATTTTAACAAAATGAAATGCACAAGGATTAGTAAAGCATGAATCAATATGAAATAATGAGATAAGGGATAGAGACATTTTACCAACTTCTTGATTGAAAGGTTTTCATCTTTATAAGCTTTCTAACAACACAAACGATTAGTGCAATTATGAGATAAACGATTAGTGCAAACGATTAACCAAGCATTTGAGTTTTTAAAGATAATTTAAGAAAAACTCCCCCTCACAAAATGCATAGAGTGTTTGTTTCAATTTTGAAAAAGTTTAACCAATAATTTCTCCCCTTTTTACCAAAAAGAATATTTAAACCGATTTTAAGAAATCAAGGGGTAAATTTTCATCTTTGAAAAGTATAGGGGTCAATATGCATTTTTCAAAAGTTTAGGGACTAAATGCAATTTTGAAAAACTTCAAGGACCTAAGTATAACTTTCTCAAGACAATAGGGACCTATGTCTAATTTTCAAGCATAAGAAAGCTAAATGCAACTTGTTCAAACTATAGGGACCTCAAGTCAATATTTTCAACCAATAGGGACCACAATGCAATTTGAAAAGGATCAAGGACTAAGAGTGCAATATCATCAAGAATATTGTTAGCAAAAACAATATAAAATCCGAAACATATAATTTAAGCAACTCAAAAACCAAAAATCCAAATATAGAATTTTGCAAACGAAATAGAGCAATCACAAGATATAGAAAATAGGCAATTTGCATAAACACCCGAAACTAATACGAAAACTCCCCAATAGTTTAGAAATATTTTAAAACTACTAAAAACGCTTTTGTGAAGAAGAAAAGAAGATAAAACGGGTTTAAAACGCTGACAAAACCTATCCTGCGGTGTACCGCGGCAGTCGTGCGGTGTACCGCACTGCAAAAATAAACTGGGCGAAAAAATAAAGAAAAATAAAAGGATTGAAACCCTGGATTGCGGTGTACCGCGGAATGGTCCGGTGCACCGCAAAAGTGTTCGGCTTAGACACTAAGAAGGAATTTTTTGGTTCTTTTAAAAACACCCGAAACACATTCGAAACCTCCCCAAAAGATTCGGAATGGTATAAAACTTATAAGAACATCTTTGTTTTGAAAAGAAACACCAAGGAAAACCCGAAAACACATAAAACAGTTTATTTCAAAAATACCCCTATGTTTTCTAAAAGTACAAAAAGACCTAATGTAAAAACAAAGCAATATTAAGCATGAAAAGGTCAAGTTATACAAGATATTTGCACAATAGGGAATAAACCATATAAGCACATAATGAAGCACAACATATAGATAATAAGGCTAAGCAAATTCATGCAAATGAGTTAATGACCAATAATGGATAAAATTCCCATAATTCTATGCATAAAAACATTTTTGAAATGCTATGGAAAATGCAAAAGATTATCGGAAAAATATTTTGAAAAGCAATTTCGTTAAAAACTCACCTATATGAAAATGCAAATTTGTGATCAAAGATAAATTAAGATTTGAAAGAGTAAACTAATATCTTTGATCTTTTTCCCTTTTATCAATCAATAGGCACTTTTAAAAAGGATATAAAAACTTGTAAGAATAAAAAGTGCAATTTATAATCGTTGAGGGACTAAAAAGCAATTTCACATAGTAAGGACTAAAAATGCAATTTTTTAGAAATATGAACTAAGATGGCAAATATTACATGTGAAAGAATATGAAGTCCAAACTATGACACTTTGGAGAATTTAAAACTATGAGGGGTCAAAGTGCAATTTTGAAAATTTTGGGGACTAAGATGCAATTACCAAAATTCTAAGAGCTAAAGTGCAAAAACATCATTCATGAGAATTAGATGCAATAACACTAATAACATTAAAACAATGATAAGAATCACAAGATAATATCCAAAGATAAAACATGATTACAACAAACACAACTAATCAAATCACAACCCAAAACATAATTAAAAACGCAAGCCATAAGGAGGAAACGCAATATAATATACGAGATAAAGAAAAGAAATCACCGGATTTTCCTTTTTCGAGATTTGAGCGTTCTTTCGTATATTAATTCTTCCATTTGTTTCCTCCAAGCAAAGTAACGATTACCTACAAGAAAATGGAGGTTGTGTAGAAAACAACTCTTCCAAAAGATTAGATTCCAAATCGTTTACTCTACTAACGGTTAAGCTATTCACGTAGAGTTAGGCTCTGATACCAATTGAAAGTCCTAGAGGGGGGGTGAATAGGATTACTAATAAGATTAATGCCTAATTAAAAATCTTTTGGACAATTATAAGTTTAAGAGAAAACTTCTAAGTCAACTAATTATATCAACCTCTTATAGGATCATGCAAAGGTAAGTTAGAGGTTCGATATATAAGTTAAACAAGTAAATCGATTATCTATTCTCTTACTAACTTAGAAGACCAAAGTTTGATTAGCTAGATAAACATAATCACGATATTCATACTAGTAAGCATATAATCAAACTAAATAGTCATGAACTAGATAATCCTAAAAGACAATATTATCAAACTATTCATATAAGCATTTTATCAAGTAAAACTAGTTTCTAATCTCTTACTCTATATGACAATATGTTAGATAAAATAGATAATCAATATCACAATATTCATACTAGCATATTATCAAACATATAAAGTGCGGAAAGTAAATAGAGTAGGGATAGAAAGATACACACGATTTATAGTGGTTCGGTTTCCCTACATCCACTACCTAAGGAAGCCTCCTTAGGATTTCAAGCTTTTCACTAAGCTCCCGTGTCTCTCTTAACCGGGTCGAGAACACAATAACCCTTACAACCTCTTCGATACCACGAAGGACAAACACTTGTGCTATCGCAACACAAGGACACCGAGTATACTCCCGATACTCAAACACTTGTGCTATCTCAACACAAGGACACCGAGTATACTACCGATACTCAAATTCTCTCTTAATCTATCTATTACAAGAACTAGACTTAAGAGGATAAATACAAAGTGTTTAAGGGGTGAAACTACTTTGCTAATGAACTCCTAAAGAGATGATATAACTATAAGCTTAATACTTCTCTTGAGTAGATAATAACTTTGAAGCTTCTTGGATTTAACTCCTTAATTGAGTGGATATGACAATTATAGCTCTTGACACCTTCTTGGATGATAACAATTAAGCCCCTAAGTGTATATGGGTTGAAGGTGTGATTGTAGCCTTGAAAGACCTTCAATTTATAGCTGCAAAATGCTCCCAACGGTCATATGATTTGTCTCCAACGGATATATTAATATCCCCAACGGATCTATTCCTTTTGTCTTCATTTTGCTGCAGGAAACCCTAATCTGCGGTGCACCGCGGGGTTGGTGAGGTGCACCGCGGGGTTGGTGAGGTGCACCGCGGGATTGGTGAGGTGCACCGGGCCAAGCTTTCTAAAATCACTTGCTCTCTGACGGGCTAGCCCCCTGGTCCGTGCCCTGGTCCGCACATCTGCGGTGTACCGTGCCCATAGTGCGGTGTACCGCACCAAAGGTCTAAAACACCTTTTAATGAGTATATCTTTCACTACGATGCTCGGATCAGAAAACCTTCTTCACGAGAATTGTTGGAAACATCATTCTAAGAAACTTTGTAGTTGATCACTAAAGCTAATTCTCAATGTACACAAAGATATAAATAAAAGTATTTGCATGAGAATTAGTTTCATAAGATATAACAATAAAGCTTTGATCTAAATGATAAAGATGTGCTTTTTGATGAATTAGAGTGCAAGATAGAATATGTATAACAAGAGTAATTAGCACACTAAACACAAGAGGATTTGTCACATTAAAACAACCTATTAAGGGAGCCTATATGCCAACATATATGTCAATGAAGCTTATTGTATCCTTATAGAGTAAAGAAAGCTTGGGAAAAGATGAATGAGGTTATTTTAGGAGGTGACCAATCCAAAATTATCCTTAAAGAACTTTGGAACATAATCTGGGGCCTCAAAGTAGCCCCCGATATTAGATTTTCTCTTTGGAAAATGGAAAATAAAGCGTTACCGATTAACAAGAATATGGTTAAGAGGCACATATAAATCTATGTTACATGTGAGGTGTGAAATGAAGAAAATGAGTATATTGAGCATATGATCTTCCATTTCCATCACACTAGAGCAGAGTAAATGGATAGCCCTCTCAACCATCATACTCGTAATGTCTCTACCACTTGTTTTGACGAGTGGATCCTTATCCTCCACAATTATGCGAAAGCGATTCACGGAGCAAAAAAAGGAGACGAGACCCTCTCTGCTTTGTGACCTATTTGGTTTGGAATATCCAGACTAGTATAATTAATGGTATCTTTAAAAACCCGACCCGATCATTTGGTTGTGGTTAGTATACTTTCCGTTCATATGATAAGTTCTCTAATTAAAGTCGTGGCTACAAGTTCGGAGGAAAAAGTAATTAATGAGAAGGGCCTTAATGGGCCTAATTATCATAGTGATAGGGTAGCTAATGAAGTTTTTATGCCGACTCGTCCTCGTTCGCGTGCCACTGATGATATAAAATTCATTTGTAGAGCATAAGGTGATGGTCTGCATGATCTTCCCTTACCTCCCCTTTGGGATATGAATAATTGTTACGCATGTGTTTGTTTTCGCTAAAGTCACGTTAAACCATAAGGTGGTTTTGAATTAGTATCTTATTGATTCTTTTGTCTCTATTACCTTGGTATATAGATTAGGTCCCCTAAATATTCAACATCAGCAAATATATATTATTACTAGAGGTGTGGAAATATTGAGATCACACTCCAATCCGTTTTGGGCACCTTATCGTTTAAACATATTTAAATTTTTTTGCGCTACTAATGGTTTAGTAATGGCAGGGTGCATTATCTAGAATGCATGTGAAATTTTGATCGATGGTAGAGTTTGGAAGTTTAGTACACAATCCCTGGTCAAAGCGGAGGTCTTTAGAATTGTTTTTGCGTGTAGATTAGCAAAGCATCATTCGAGAGCATCCATCTCCGTTAAAAATGAGTATGCTAGCATTATACAAGTCGTCATGACCTAAGTTCAAAATCTGATAATAGATTATGTAAAAATTTAGTTGAGATTAATTATTTAAAATTTTGGTGTAATATTTTTTCTTTTCTTTTTTAGGAAAAATAACAATGTTGCTTATTATGTTACAAATTATTCCATATATTGTTAAATTAGGGGTGACCTTTTTTCCTTTCTAATTGTAAAAATAATAAATTGAAACACTAATTAGACTAGAATCAATTGAATATTGCAATGTTTAACCTTTTGGCTTGTTCTTAAAATTTGGCTTTCGATTTAAAAGAACTTTAAGGCCTTGTTTGGTTTGTGAAAATATTTTTTATTTTTATTTTTAAAATATAATTTTAGAAAATGATTTTCGTTTTCAATATTTTCAAAAAATATAGAAAACGTCGATTTCATGTTCTTCAATATAACAACATTTTTATTTAATTTTTTAGAAATCTGTTTTTATTTTTTCTAGCCAAATATGTTTTTATTAATATTTTGTAAAATATTGGAAAATAAAAACAGAGAATACCTTCTTTTTTTTCCATGAACCAAATGGCACCTAAGTAACTCAATGTATTAAACTATTCCACAAAAAATTACTATGCGTAGTTAATTTTTTTTCCCTTTTCCAAAGGATAATGAAAGTTTTTAGAAAGCTAATCATTAAGTGGACCAAAGATGAATTCCCAAAACTTATAATGACTCATACTACATTGCAATAATGCAAGCATGTTGAGGTGTCAAAATAATTTAGGTAAAATTACATTTCATAGTAGTATAATGCATTATATCTAACCCAACTTGAGCCTCAAAACAAGACCAGATATTTGATTTCGTACTTTTTTTTTCTAATATTTCGTACTCTAATTAGAGTGCTTAATGATGTGTTTGTAGACTATGAATTTTGAGGGCTCGTGTTTTCATCCATTTGACCAGATTAATTCTTTTATATCAAGCTTAATAATGTTAAACAAAGATATATCTGATATGGCGTATATATTTTTTTATTAATAGAAGTAAATTAGTTTAATTAAGATTAATAAAATACTTATAACATATTACTACATAATATGGATCCCCTGCGATATTTTTTCCTCACCTTCAAAAAAGGTTAGATTATTACTAGTCCATTTTGTCAAGCACAAGAACTATATATCAGCATTTAGTCTTAGTATTTTAGGAATTAATGTTTAAGTTGTTATAATACAAAAAAGATAAAGTAAAGAACTAGCATCCCTTGATTCAACTTTTAGACAAAATAAAGATATAACATGATTTATCATTTACACTCACACAATTCATAATCTAATTCAGTAAATTTATAATGGACTAAAAAACTGTCAGTTAAAATTATATAACTTGGATAAGATTGGATTTCATTTCAGAACTTTAAAATATTGTAACACCCAAAAACTAAACCAACTATCTTTCAAACCAAATTTTGACTCCAAGAAAATTCAAACCAAGTAAACTAATGACTAAAATTAAAATAAAGAATACATCTTACATAATATACGAAACCAAGTATTGATTCTTTCTAATGTAAGAAGAGTTTCAAAGTATGCTAACCAATACATAACAGTATTCCAAACAAGACAACACGTTAGTTGTCAACTTGTTGTTTTAACTCAAAACCGAACAATATATTTGATTCTAATTAGCTCTCTTTCTTTATCATCTTTTCTTTATTCTTTCAGCTGGGTCATAAAACACTCACAGTAAAGTCGATATGATGATCATGAGATCCACCTTATCCAAATCAAAATGATATATGTACGTGTATATGATCATCAATCATTCGATCAACAAAACAACTGGGGTCAACGTTCAAAAATTACGTCCAACAATCAAAGGTATAAATTTTCATTTAATCAGTTTCCTTTTTTCAATTAATTGGAATATTGATTAATTAAGACAACAATTTTTCTTGTTGTATTGTATCATTAGTCCCTGTTTTATGCTAATTAGCCAAAAATACACTTGTGATATTCTTATTATTGCAGATAGAAGAAGAATCTAATGGAGGAAAAGAAATTGAATTTTTCCAATTTACCTCTTCCTCGATACAAATCAGAACTTAAATCAGGACCAGTAACAAATCCAGGAACAGTACCTTTTATCTGGAAAACCTAAAGACGACACTAAAATACTCGATAAACCTCCGGGAAAAGAAGCTCGTATTGAAAGAAGTAGAAGAAATGAAGAGGAAGAAGTAAAGAGTGACGATGAAGCATATGTTGATGCTCGTGACACTTTATCGAGGACGGAATCGTCTTTTCTTAATCGGAAACCACCACGAATAATTCAACAAAAACCGAGACAACTTAAAGAGTTTATAATTGGCGATGAGAAGCCTCGGCTACGTTATGGGAATACTTTTGTACCAGATTATAGTAAACGCAATGAAGAAGAAGAATATTTCCTGATAAAGTTTGTGGGTAATTGCCGCTTTTTGGGTTGAAAGGCGGCTGTTTTTGTCTTTTAAATCCTTTACCGGGAATGAGTGTGCGTATTCGAGGAGGATCTAAGACCCTTCTTAGTAGAAAACCGGCTATATCTTCGTCTTCTGGTCCTTCAGAAGAAGCAAACAATTCAGAAGAATTGGATTACAAGTATTCCCGTGTTGGAGAAAACTGTGTATGCATAAGCAGAAATCTCTGAACCTGGAAGAAAATGAGTCTAGAATAGATCTATACTCTTTTGAGAAAAACTCGTTTTTAGATTCTTCTCTTAAAGATATTGAAAAATTTGTTGACAAAGTAGTGCTACGCAAGAGCTTGATTTTGATTTCCATGTGAATGTGAAACCTTTTGTGAGAAAGCAAGATCTTGATAAGGGTTTGTTTATCACAGAGAGTATGAAGATGACTCGAGAGGAATTTTTTAAAACACATCAAACAGGAGATGAGAAGAAGATGGAAAAATACGCAGAGTTTCTAATTCCTCCACCTTTACCTAAATCTCCAACAGATTCTTGGCTAGTTCGGACATTACCTACCATGTCCGCAAAGAATGGATTTAAGCCACAATCTTCGGGTCCCACATGGGAAACAATTGTTAAAACCACGAATAAGCAGAGTCAGCATTTGCAATCCGAGTATCAGAAACATAGTTTTCTGCAATCTGACTCGGATACTTGATGTGGACATTAATAATTGTTTGTATAGTTTGGTTATAGATTCTCTTTTTTGTAATATTTTCCAATGGTGTAATTACAGAAGAATAAATTTTTTACTTGTATAGCATTGTCAATTCATACATACACCTTGATCATTTCCATGTACTGATGGATTCTATAAAGAGATGTATATAGTAAGGTTGTACTATAAAAGCTACTCGAGTTAATGCATGTTTTAGGCTATCTTTTTTTTCTTTTTTTTTACTAGCGCTGTAAATATGATTAGGTAACAATCTTGTTATTATCAAGTTCAAAAATGAACATAAACTCAGAGGCCATTAACTATCACGGGTAAATATTTTGCCATTAATCCCTTAAAAAACACAGGTAAAAATGTAGTTTCTTACACTACCTTATAGATGCAAATGTTCAAAATACCTATCAATATGCTCACTAAGAAATGTATTGAAATGCTAGGTTGAGGGTACAACTTAGACAACACAAAAAGCAGCTCGATGAAGAAGTCAAAGTTAGATTTCATCATCACTCAACAGTCAAGAAGCTTTGCTTTTTAAATGCTTGTGTGAGAAGATCTGGTATCATCATCAATAACCAAACCAACACTAAAAAGATTTTAACAAGATGATAGAATCGCATAAATAATAATGTTTGTCAAGTTACAGAAATTCTTTAACACTGATCAACTAATTTTCAGTTTTCATCTCAAATAAAACAAGTCTAAAATTAAACAACTTGGAGTAGTACTATAATACAAAAAGTGGAAGCTCAAACGTCCTATTCACAAGTACATAAGAGAAGAGAAGAAAATTAAAAAAAAATAATAATAATAATAAAAATATGGATTGAGAGAGATAATTTACATCATGTAAACTCCTCTAAGCGTATGGGTATACCATTGCGGAATGAGAGAAAACCAATGTGATTTCTGTGTTATCATAAATAACAACTCGGTGTTGGTGTTGAAGAATGAAAATATAGATGATTTTTGTTTAATACAAAAGGTTGACGACATGAGGGTAGAAATGGAATAATCATACTCAGATCTTGGACCCTCCATTGCCCAAAATATGTCGAATTTTCCTTGTTCGATCATCACCAAGAAAACGGATTTATACATACTCATTTCAAGCTGTGGTATTTTTTGAAATAAATTAAATACCTGTAACTTGTCTTTTTCAAAGTCCAACACATACAATAACTCCGAACCTCCGTATTTAGAACTGGATCCTCCTAAGAAGAACATTAATTGTCCAGATACCACAGTAGATTTGCTCGGGCAGAGAATGAAGATCTGATAAATCAATGTTTGTGTATTCTCTCCATTCTCTTCTTTTAGCTTCATACATGTACAAAGGCGTATGAAAGACTTAAATGGCTGATATTAACACCAACTATAATAACATTTTCACTGAGCCTGCTATGGTGTAGTTATACATCCTTCTAAAGTAATCTCTAACTTCCTGTTCTTTTTTCAACTTTGCTTTTTTAACAAAATTATGGGTTTTGTTTTGGAGGAGGAGAAGCCCAGGGAAAAGGAGGAGCCACGGGATAAGGAGGAGGATTGGGAATATTTTCCCATTTCCATTCTTCTACAGATTCAGATCCATTTTTCTTAAGAACCTCCATCAAAACAATATCATTATTTAATTCTCTAGGATATATAACCAATCCACCCACAACATACAAAAATCACAGGATATGGATTCACCCTACCATTGTTCATGTCTGGAACTTTTATCCAACGTTTTTCAACATCGTTCAAATAACAATAGACGACTCATTTTCATATCCACTAATCCGATATAAACAAGAATCAAAAACTATATAACTAGCATTTATAAACCCTTCTTCACTGCTGTGACATGCTTTAATGCTTTTTCCCAATCTATTAAAGTTTACCTCATCATCCCACTTGTTTTCCTTTTTATTATATAGATTTTCAAATTCATTAAATTGCTTCTCATCTGAAACATAGTACTCCACCTCCCACGGATTTTCCACCACACACATCATCAAGGAATTGGATTTCACACTGCAAAACAATTTAAAATAAGACCAAACGGTCATAAAATAACATAATAAATCACATAATTCTGATGAGATTAGGTTAAAATTAATTCTTTTTTTTTTTCTTTAGACCAACCAAATTGCTCACTACAACAGTCACGGCAAATCATGGGACCCACAAAACTCACACGGCATATACGCTATTCTCATACGTTCATAAACTGCCCATTCTAGGATTTCTATAAAAATATAATTATACTTAAATTACATAATTTTGAAAAATTGTAAAGGTGATGAGATTAGGTTAAAAATTATTCTACCTTGATGATGGTGGTGTGAAATAATCCACGAGTGGCGGCCAGACTGGCCTCGGTTTGTTTATCAATGGGAGTGGTGGCGTTTTTCTTGTCAAGAAGATCCCCTTGGTGTTGGTGATGCGACGGTCAGCTTCAAGAGTATTCATCTTCTTCTGTTTTTCTAAATTTTGTTTCTTTTTTCCAATGCTAGTGTGAAGAGAATTAGAGATGGCCTTTAGGTTTTATAGAGTAAATATATATATATATATATAGAATACGAGAGGTGAGATGTAGTCACTTTCCTACCCAAGCATCCATAGCCCATATTAATTTTTGATGCCGTTTCTTCAACAACACCATCGTTGCATTCATACCATCGACAACATGTATTATTCAAAAATGATTAATTACAAATTAAATACTTTAGTAATGTTAAATTGCCAACTCAATGAGATTTTATATCTCAACACGCCCCCTCACGTGCAAGCTTAGTAGAGAAGAGTGCCCATAGAAGGCTAGGAGCTTAGTAGAGAAGAGTAAGAGTGCCCATAGAAGGCTTAGGAGAAGAGCTAAGCTTGCACGTGTAGAATAAAGTGGGTGGCGGTCGAGAGACTCGAACCCAGGATCTCAAGGTCCGTGGAGCTCTGATACCATGTTAAATTGCCAACTCAACTAAAAGTCCGAACTGTTAGGAGTAGGCATTCTATTAATGAGATTTTATATTTCAACACGCCCCCTCACGTGTAAGCTTAGTAGAGAAGAGTGCCCATAGAAGGCTTAGGAGAAGAGTGCCCATAGAAAAGAAATGAATTTTGTTTAGGAGCTATTTTTGAGTAAAAAGCAGTTGCAGAATTGGTGTCAATACGACTTATCCTTGCTCTTGCCTCAATAAATAACTGGTATCTTCATCAGTTAGATGTAAACAATGCCTTCCTTCATGGAGAATTAAATGGAGATGTTTACATGACTGTTCCTCAAGGCTTGATCACACCATCTAATTCAGTTTGCAAGCTTAATAAAAGCTTATATGGTCTCAAACAAGCTTCAAGGCAATGGTTTGCAAAATTATCATCTGCTCTGTTATCCTATGGTTTTTTGCATTCAGAGAGTGATTTCAGTTTGTTTATAAAGAAAAGCTCAACTTCTTTCATCGCAATTCTTGTTTATGTTGATGACATCATCCTAACAAGCAATTCTTTATCTGAAATCTCAGAACTTAAACGATTCCTTCATGATCAATTTACGATTAAAGATCTTGGCAATCTAAAATACTTTCTTGGAATCGAGGTTGCCCGTTCAACAAAAGGTATTTCTCTATGCCAACGAAAGTTTGCTCTAGACATTCTTTCTGAATGTGGTGTTCTTGGTGCAAAACCAATCAATTTTCCGATGGAATCGACTCTTAGACTCTCTTCTAATGATGATCAACTAATGGATAACCCATCATCTTATCGTCGTCTAATTGGAAGACTCTTATATCTAACCATTACTCGTCCCGATTTATCTTACTCGGTGAATTGCCTTAGTCAATTCCTATCCAAACCATCAGTTAACCATTGGAATGCTGCGCAACGTGTGTTGAGGTATATTAAGCTTACACCAGGACAAGGACTCTTCTTTTCATCATCATCATCTGTCAAACTCAAGGCGTTTTGTGACAGTGATTGGGCGAGTTGTGTTGATTCACGTCGAAGTATCACCGGATTTTGTGTTTTTCTAGGTGATTCTCTCATCTCGTGGAAGAGCAAGAAGCAAACAACCATAAGTCGATCATCTGCTGTGGCAGAGTTTCGAGCTTTAGCAGCTACTACTTGTGAACTTCAATGGCTTGTTTATGCTCTTCATGATTATGGTTTCGCTCATGATTATCCAGCTTTGGTGTATTCGGACAGCAAGTCAGCGATTGCAATGTCTACTAATCCTGTTCAACATGAACGAACCAAACACGTGGATATTGATTGTAAAATCACTCGTGAAAAGTTGGCAGCTGGAGTAATCAAATTGTTCTATATTCCGTCATCTTTACAATTAGCCGATATTTTCACAAAACCTCTAGCTAATTTGCCATTTCACAGCATTCTTTCCAAGCTTAACATCATTAACATACATGTTCCGCTTGTGGGGGGATCTTGGAATGCTAATGCAGAACTTGATAAAATACAAATAGAAGAAATAGCAAATAAAGATTGCACAGGGGCTAAATAGCAAATAGCTGAAAATAAGAAGTCTAAGCTGCAATAGTTTGTTACAAAACGTGTATATATACTTAGTGTAATTGTACAAACAAATTAACTGAAATAAAGAATCTTTTCTATCTCCTAAATCTCTCTCTCTCTCTCGATTATGTTATCTTCTTCTTCTCCTCTGTTTTGCTTTACTCTGCTTCTTCTTCCTCAAGCTACTATATTGCAAGTATGCAATTTATCAAGTAATTAGAATAAAATCATAGGCTGAGTATTAATGCACTAATACTCAATAATCACAGGTTTAGGAACTTTCGCCATGAACTCGTGATTGAAGCGGCTAAATCCCGGTGAGCACTCTATAAATTAGGTACTGTAATATTGGTTTTGAATTCCTCCACTAAATTTTCAGTCAATTCTCATAAATTGTTACATGATAAGGATAGATATTTTACTACAAAAAGAGTTACAATCAATCAGAAGTTTGTGTTTTAATGATCGATTCTCTGATCGTAATCTTCTAGACCAGTTTCTTGAGAGACAGGAATTCGTTAGAATTCGTTTAATCTGCATTCTACTCTTTTTCCCATTTAGTTTATGCATAGTACAGGGACGAATAGTGCAATTAATCCTTTAGGTCTTGATTATGTTTGTTATATGTGGAAAAAAAATTGTGTCATAAAAGATCTTATTGTGTGTAGTATTTGCTTCTTTGCTTGTAAACAATAAAAGACCTTACTACTTACTAGCTTCAACATCAACACCCAAATCATTTATTTCTCAAAAACTAGGCATGCCTACTTTCTTCTTCTTCCCGATCTTTACTATTTTTTCCATTAATTATTCCTAAATTGCTAAAAATTACACGTAAATTATCTATCATGCTGCTCTCTCATTTCAGCCACGATAGTTGGTATGGGTTCGTCTTTGCCTCCAAATTCATATAATTCTTACCCAAAAATCATTATAGTTTTAGTGCCATTGTTTCCGAAAGAGAGTTGAGAGCAATCAAAAGCTTTGTCTCCACCACACGATTCTTTGTTGCATAAAAAAAAGTTTGTGCTTGTCTTTATTGAAATATCTATTATCCTTCAGGTTCTTTGTTGCATAAACTAGATTGCCATCTTCACAGTGTCCTTTCCATCTTAATGGAATTTTTTACCAATTCCATCGTCATCAAAGCTGTGACTTAGGCTAAATCACGGTATCAATTTATTATATCTTTGCGTAATTTGAAAGTGACTATGCGCCAGAATTGAAACTAAGGCTTAGAAATCATGTGAAAGTGTCGTATCGACTCTAGAGACATATCCATGGAAGCTTTTAATTGCTTGAAGCTAACCTTCTAATAAAATAGAAGTCTGTCATTGAAGCCATTGATGGCTTTTGTGTAAGATTAAATGAATCTTGGTGGAAAAGGACACGTTCTTATACCAATGGGGGTTGGGTGGAATAAGTTAAAAGGGTTTTAACCAATAATATACATTTCATATTTTGCAATTGCAAAGTGGTTGATAGAAAATTGAGTATAGCACAAGGACCACAAAGAAGAAGATCAAAAATAGACATAGTATTTGAGAAGTGAAAATAAGATGCGTTAAAGGTGCTTTGTATCTTTGCTACCTCATTGCTAAAAAAAACAAAGTTAGAAGAAAATGGTATGTGTATAGTGTATATAGGAGGTGCTTATGTAGTTTAGATAAGTACACATTAAAGATTTCAAAAGCTCGAGCTATATTGATTACAATTTTCTGGGATGTGCTTTGAATAATGCTCTCTATGACATATGACATATATCAGTGGTGGCGGTGAAGAGACTCGAACCCAACCCAGGACTTCAAGATCGTAGAACTTTGATATTATTTTAAACTGCCAACTCAATTAAACTTTGAATCGTTTGGAGAAGGCGTAGAAAACATTATTTGATATTTATATTTCAACACGCCTTCATTTAGCAAAAAAGTTATCTCTTTTATTGATAATTCATCCACAGTATATAGTCACTTACAATGATACAAAAGGGAAATAAATCAACGTAAAAATGGACGGATTCCTCTAATAAAGGAAGTATAAAATCTCTTCAATTATGGTATAACAAAATGATTATCCTACCCTAATTAATATTTACAATATCTTTTATAATTTGATACTCCCCCTTAAGATTAGGAATAAATGTCTTTCATTCCCAACTTGGATATAAGGTCATGAAAACTTGATTTATTAAGCCCTTTTGTTAGAACATTAATTAGTTGCTACCTTGAAGGAACATTAAATGTATAAATTAAGCTACCGTCTAATTTTTTTTTACGATGAAATACCTATCAATTTGAATATGTTTTGTCATATCATGTTATATAGGATTATGAGCTTAGTAGTCGACTTCTTATCGCAATAGAGTTTTATAGGGCCTTCCCATTTGATTTTTATATCACCGAGAATGATCTTTATCTAAATCGATTCACACATTCCATGAGCATTGTCTTGAATTCTGATTCTGCACAAGACTTATGTTTTTTACTTCTCCGCGTTATCAAATTACCTCTAGGAGAAGTACAACAACTTGTGGTTGATCTTCTATTTACTAGCGATCCATCATTATCAATATCAGTGTTGAACTTGCTCATGCCTTTCTTATAAGCTCCCAACCGTTTTCTTCCAAGTGAAAAGTGGTTTTTGATTTGGAAAGCTGGTGTTTCAAGGAAGAAAAATGCTTTCTTTTGCTTAAGTGAGTCAAATTGAGCCACTGGACTTTATGTCAAAACTTGATAGCTTGGGACATTGTGGTAGAACGCATGTATCTCAGATGCACTATTTTTCTCACGCAAACTAGACTTTATGGGCTACCTTATGCCAGAAAGGCATGATAAGATTCTTCACCAATGAAGTTGACTATGCCGTTTTGCCGGCATGTGTGTTTGAACTTATAGTGAGACGTTTGCTTTCTTGGATTTCCACGGGCTCTTAATGACTTGATTCGGGTTTTTTCTTAGGTCCTTCACTTCTTAGTTTTACCTTTGGTTTTCGGTTTCTTCGTGTTTCGAACTGCATAACTTATACAATAACACCTCAAATTGCTCCATAAACACATAAATGACTAAGGCTGGCTAAAACTCAAACAATACCACATAAAAGGATAAATCCGACTTTTAACCTCAAAACTCCCTTGAAATGATTTCTCGTGTACCTCAATCACAAAAGACAAGTCAAAATGTGAACTCCAACTCTTACTTTCTTGTCCTAGACGTTTTTTTCTTCTAATTATGATAATTGCAAAGTTAAGTCCATGTATATATAGCCCTAAAAACGTTCTATCTAAATTGAGCCAACTTAAACGAGACAAAAGATGTCCAATAGACTTTTCTAAATATGGACAACTTTGAGTCTTTATATGGTTTATATCTCTTTTACGCAGTACTCCTTGATCTCAACTCAATCATCAATCGTTTTCATGAACAGACACGAAGATGAAAAGGAATTAAAGAAAATAGAATACAAAATTGTTGTGTGCTAAGATAAGAACAACACATTGGAAAACCATGTCTTGACGGTTTCAACCGCTAACGTATCAGGTGCTGTTTTTATCACGAAATACATCACTTTAGAGGATTTTCTACAATTTTATTATTCAGCAGTGTTTTTTTGTTACATTGGTTCCAGGCTAGCTTGCGCGTACCCGACTAATCCCACGGAGATATACATGCCTCCCCATATATATTCTCATGGTAAATCAGAACTAGGTTACCCATGTTCAGGGAGGGGTTCGAGCCTTGTACCTCTTACGACCATAGACCTCCCCCTTAAATGCTGAACAAATAGCAAGGCTCTGGCCAATTGAGCTAACCCAACTGGTTTTCAGCAGTGTTTTTAAATCTTGAATATGATGAAAAGATTTTAAGCTAACATTGAAGGTATATTAGATCTTAAAGCAAGTATAGAATTTCAAACCACTAGAGTTGGTATTAAACCAACATCGAAATTTTCTAGCTATAACTCAAAAGCGCCAATTTCAAGTTGTCCTTCCGTTATGAAGACGGACATCATGGGATCACCTGGGGATGATTTAATCTTGGCTTCATGGCAAGAAAACTCTCCAGATCTATAAACTTGATGTATGGGGTTAAATTTCACGTTTGCTTAGATGAAAACAATATGAGATACTCCAAAACTAGGGCTATAAACAAACCAAGCCGCCCGCGAGCCGCTCGAGCTCATCTAAGGAAAAAACTCTTTGGATTCGTTCTTTTATATAACGAACAAAAAAGTTTGTTCGAACTCGGTAATTAAAAAAACGTGTTCATTCGAGCTCGTTCGTTAACTCGTTAAAAATTTAAAATCTGTAAATTAATGTTTTATTTATCAATAAATATATTGTTAAACCTATAAAAAAATAAATTATTCGTTAATAACTTAAGATCGGCTCGAAAAAAGCTCGTTTGATATGTTAACAAGTTTGAAAATTTAAGTTCGGCTCGACTCGTAAATCTTATCAAACAAGCTTGCACATCTAGTATTTCTTCAATTGAAGACGTGAAGGTTAAAGTAGACACAACTCATTCACCCGAATTTCTTGGCTTTAGTTTCGACTCTGGCGCATGGCCAGATTGTTGATACCGGAGTTTGGCCGGAGAGCAAAAGCTTCAATGACGATGGAATGACATCATTGAAGCTTTTGCTCTCCAGCCAAATTCCGATATCAACAATCCGGCAATTGCGCCGGAGTTGGAACTAAGCCAAGAAATTGGGTTGAATGAGATGTGTCTACTTTAACCTTCATGTCTATTGAAGAAATATAGCCATGGAACTAAAGCCGAAGTTGTAGCGCCACGGGGGCAAGCTACAACTCCAGGGGGCCATCTCAAAGCTGCCCTTGGGTCATGAAGCCTAATATCAAAGGCTCATGGCAATTTAGTCTTGGCTTCATGGCATGTAAACTATGTGGGGTCTAGAGATATCCTATATAGTAAGTTCAATATAATATATGGGGCGTAAATGTCTTGCCCACGTGATGCTAGAGTTGCAGCGTTGATCACAGCAATCAATCGTGAATGGATCACGACAACTATTAGATCTACCATGATAACTACAACCCAATCATTAGATAATACATTGAACCCCATTGGAGATATGGGAGATGTAAGCCAAGCTAATAATCCTTAGCAATAGGATCAGGACATTAATCCAAATAAGTCTTTAGATCCTGGTCTTATATACGACACATCCCAACAGGACAACAAGACTATATAAACTTGATATGTGGTCTAAATTTCACGTCAGCTCAAATGGTCCTCAGGTAACTTTAAATTGGCATCATGAAACTACATCGACAATACATCTATTGCATCCATGATTGCATGATCAATTGATGCGATAAATTCGGAAGAAAACAACCCTTCAGTTGTAATGTTTGTGTTCCAGATGGCCAGTCTTTCGAGAGGAGCAACCCTTATAGAATTACTTGTCGCGTATCCGAAGAATAACACTCTAGGAACTCAGCTCCCTACCGCCATGGAAAAGGTATGTGACCCATATCCATCGTCATCCCAAGCAAAATTAATTATACTTGATCTTAAGCTAGAGACCTTTGCAAGTAAACCTTTGTTGAAATAACGTGCTCTAGTTGCGTAATGCATAAATTTGAGTTAAAATTAGTGCAACCGTCACAACCTTCTTTCCATCTCGAAAGAATTCCACCCATTTCATTAAAGTTATGACTCTTTGGCCAAATTCCCTTTATCAACCATCTTTATTATTATATCTTTGTCGTGATCTGAAACTGGTCGCGCCAGAGTTAGAATTAAGGTTAAGAATTTGGGTTGAATGAGTCATGTCAACTTTAACCTTCATGTCTTTACTTGACTATATATAGCCATAAGAGTTTTAAATCGCTTCAAGCTCTATTTGAGAAAGGCTTGCACTAAAACAGTGGATTGCATTAATACAAGTATAAACAAACTTGGAGGTCGAAAAGAGATTGTTTGACTAGCTTTTGAAATGACTATTAGATACACTTATTATTAAATACCAACTATTTATCAGTCATACCCAAAGCCTTTTCAAACCAATATAGTTGGTATTTGATCAAATTTGACTTTATAATAGATAGCTTAAAAAGCTAGCCAAACAAATTATATTTCAATCTCCAAATTGGCTTATAAACACACTAAGGTCATCCATGGTTGTAGTGCAAAACATTCTCAAAAGAGCTTGAAGCAATTAAAAAACTTTCATGGCTATATATCTTCAAGTAAAGACATAGAGATCAAAGTTGACAGAACTCGTCCGACCCAATTTTTTGGCCTTAAATCTAACTGACACGAGGTCAATTTCAAATTTCAGTAAAAGATATATTAATCGAGATTCTTAATACGGGAATTTTGCCATAGTCACACCTGCAATGCGATGACGGTGGAATGGGTGGAATTCCATCAAGATGGAAAGGTGGTTGTTACGGTGGCATCGATTTCAACTCAACTTTATGCAATAAAAAGCTAATTAGAGCACGTTACTTTAACAAAGGATTACTTGCAAGGTACCCTAGGTTAAGATCAAGTATAGTCAATTTTGCTTGTGATAGTGATGGACATAGGACACATACCTCTTCCACGACTGCAAGGAATTACAATCTTAGAGTGTTATTTTTCGAATACGTGGCATGTAATGCTAGGGGACAGCTTCTCTGACAAGAGTGACCATGTATAAGGCTGATTAAAGGGCAGTATTCTTCTTATGTTATTGCAACGATTGGCCATGCGATCATGGACGGAGTAGATGTCTTGTCCATGTCATTTAGTAAAGGACGATTAAAAGTTATATGAGAACCCTATTGCCATGGCAAGATAATTCACTCTCGAGAAAGGCATCTTTGTTTCCACATTTTTAGGAAACAATGGATCAACATTGGTGTCACTACATAATGTAACCCTATGGGATCTTGTACAATACATCGCGAATTCAGCAAAAAATAAATTTTGGCAATAAAGTTTTTTTTATTAATGTCCCTTTTTTCTTCTCGAGTATGTTGGATTTCATTAATGAATGTTTAGATGTAAAGGAACATAAGAAAGAAGAAGATTATTGTGTGTCTGACCAAGAGTGGTTATTTATTGTCCACAGAGATTGACCTTTTTCCGATTTGCACATGTTTTTCGTGGTTTATAACAAACACCACGTACACTAAATGAGTATATTGATTTCCAACTATCTTTTTGAATAGTCAAGACGACGATAGATATTAAGCTACATCAATATTACTAAAAGCTTACAACAAGTATTAAATTTAAAGCAACACAACTCAAAGGGAACATCTTTAAGCTACCCTTGAGTCATAAGCCTAACAAGGTCATAAGTCTGACAGCATGGCTCCCGGCGATTTAGTCTTAGCTTCATGGACTAGGGAATGTTCCGTTAGAGATATTATACAGTAATTTACGTAAATTTGGGTGGGGAATAGACAAGTTTTTATCGTTTCAAGCAATGTTATTAAAGGCAATCAGACTGCTAGCTTAAGCATTGAGCGAAGGCGAAGTGTGGGTATATCGCCTAAAAGTGGGGCGAAGCATGTAAAATATGTAGGCGATGGTTTTTGTTCGCTTTTTAGCATTATCTCAAGGTGATGATTTTTAGCACCTTGTTATTCTTACAATAATTCAAACACTTTGATTGGAAATAAAAGGTTTACTTGAAAGGGAAAAAAAACCCTTTTAGATATTTATCCTACGCCCAACTTGCAAACAAATTAAACCTAAGAATCCCTATACATTAAACGTTAATCTACCTTCATTTTTATTTTTGGATTAATTTATCAAAAATATTTTGAATCCATTTTAATTTTTTAAACCAAGTAATATAGTTTTTTTGATTGAATATAAGTAATTTTAATCTATTTTAATTTTTTATGAATAAATAAAACTTTTGATCAAATATAAGTAATTTTAGTCTCTTTTAATTTTTGCCTACCCTAGCCCCTCGCATCTCGGGCTATTTAGAGGTCAATCGTTTTTTCGCTTATCGCATTACCAACCCTGATCCCAAGCATAATTAAGTATAGTTGATGTTAAGTTAGAGTCCATGACAAGAAATCATTTGTTAAAATATCTCCATCCGGCAAATTTTGGTTGCATAAAGTGGAATTGAAGTCGGTGACACCTTCACATCCTTCTTTCCATCTTGGTGGAATATCAACCTTCCTATCGTCTTTGAAATTCCAATTCTCTCATATCTCTCCCAAAATGTGATTCTAGATATGCACTATAGTGGTCGTGGCCTAGAGATTGTGTGGAATATGTCATGTCAAATTTCAATGCCTTGAATAGCCTAGAAATTGTGTGGAATGTCATGTCTACTTTCACTGCCTTGCCTCGTCTCCACTTGATATAGCCAGGGAAGCTTTTGATTACTTGAAGCCATAATGGCTTATGTGTAAGAATTAATGATTTTGGAGGCAAAAAATCACACGTTCCCATACCAAACTATGGTGGTAAGCTAAGGGCATAATTGATAATTTATGTTTCATGTTTTGAAATTGGAGTGTTTAGCAGAAGAATGTGTACAAGAAGAAAGAAGAAGAAAGTAGACAGTCTTTTATAAGTGAAATGAAAATGATATGCGTTGAAAAAGGTAAGACAAACTTATGGTTATATATATACATATGTATTGAATGATTTAATAATTTTGCCAAAGTTGGTGCCCAAGGATAAATCGTAGTCCCATTAGCATAGGTATGACTAAAAATGAGCTCTACATACTGAAAAATGATGTGTACATTATAGAGGTTTCGTAATTACAATTTAAGAAAGTCCTACTCAATTATGTTTCATTATGTTAGGAAAGTTAGCCACATGAGCAATGACTAAAGAAAGCTTGTAAAAAAGAAAAGTTTAGTTTTTATGCCAAGCTGTTATCAAGATAAGAACTCTGGTGAATTTAAGGGTAAATTTCACATAGTCCCATTACCATAGGCCTAAATTAGCTTCATAAAAGAATGACAGGCAAATCCATATATGATATGTGTGAACAATATAAGTTTCTTATCATGTATAAATTTATATAAATTGAGACACTTAATTACTCTTTATTGAGGAATTAAATGATGAATTGAGACACTTTGTAAACTTAACTATATACATTCCTTAGACAAAGTTTGGGAAGACAACCTGAAATCTAATATAATGAAGTATCAAAAATCAAATAAGTGGAAGCTTTGGTTACAAAAAAATTATCACACCGATAGTCCCATGTCCAATTAATAATTACGAAAATACCTACTAAAAAGGGTAAGTTAAGGGACTATTTGGGAAATATTCCCAAACTATAAATAAAATTAACAAAGGACAATGTCCTACTTCAAAATGATATTTTTATAAAAGAAATAATGTCAGATAAACAACAATCACTTTATGTTTTACTTCAAACACTAAATGTAAACAAAGAATAAAGCATTACCTTGGCTATTTGTTTCACATTCATAACATATTTCGCATCTTCCGTGTTAGGGCTTATTATTTTTGTGCATCTTGCCTCGTATAGAGTAACATATATATCTCAATTAAATTTGCTAGACCTGTATCACACTCCATTATACCTATAACAATAAGGACCTTAGTTTAGATTAAAGTATATATATATATATATACATATAAATGAGAAGTAACATAGAGGAGTTAGAAACTTACCACACAGATCGTTGATTTTTTTTTCCATTTCCTTTATCTCCTTTTCATCTCCTTCTCAGTTTTCTTGATGCTGTTGGAGTAAGGTCTTAGACCCTGTAATAGTCATTTCAAAAACTTTAGTCAAAACCAGAATCCAATCAGAACATTAGGTTCTAAAAGGACCAGTAGATTCACGGTTTAATTGCACCGTTGGTCCTTTGCTTCATGCAAAACACTCAAATACGCACGTGTTCAAAAATATAGCAAATATACACATGTTATTCCAAAGTGTTGCACCATTGGTCACTCTGACTGATGGACGCAAACAAAGGGGTAAATAGTGCAAGTTACAAGGTGAATGGACTGGTTTTTCAATCTCAAAACCTATTTTCAAATCTTAAAGTTCAAAATCAAGCTCAGGATGCTTTTATTATAAACCATTACACATTAATATATAGGAAATCTGAATTTTGAATCTGACTTGACCTAGCTTCAGATCGAAATTATTATAAACACAAAAGATTAAGCAACATTAATAATCAATACATATATACGTAGCTATATTCAAAGTAAAGAGAAATTAGAGTTTACGAGAGGAAAAAGGGCGTACATAAAAATATAGCATATTCCCTAATTTACAAGAATCACTTACGAATCTAAGTTCTGATGGTTTTTTTCTTACAGAAAAACAAAAATATGAATGTTTTAATCTTCAATTTTAGTTGCATTATTACTGATATTACAGATCTAGAGTTTTATAAAGTTTAGCTACTGTTTAAACAAGAAAGACAAAAAATTAAAAACTTCCCGTTTGTGTGGTTTTATTGCTATGCGAAGCTCCTTACCAGAGATATTGTAACATAGATGTTTTACAATATAGATGTTATAAAGGGTGGAAAGAAGTATGTGTGTTTTTACTTGGGGGTAACATTAGACTTCAAAATGATATCATGTACCTGCAGGTTTATAGATGATAAAAAGTAAAACAGAACGGATCTGTGGGATCCGTGTGCAAAAAATGTATCCGGAGTTGGCAAGATCTTAAGAATATTGAACAAACATGGAGAGGAAGGAAATACAAGGAAATACAAGATGTTATGGGTTCTGTGAGGAATGGCTTACTGAGCAAGCGCTTGAGATGGGGAGCGACGCTGGTAAGACGGTAATAGGGACGAAAAGAGGGAGGAGTGTGGATGAGGAACCTATCCATCGGAGATGGAAGGTTATTATAGATGAGTTTTTGACAATTAGGTGAGAAGAGTAGGGTGTTGTTTCGGGAGTGTCAGGATGAGTATTGACCAATTGGAACCATTGAGTTTCAAGATATATCTACCTAATAAATAGAATTTACCTAACTTCTCCCATTATTACTTTAAAATCCAAATTTCTCTTAAAATTAACCTTTTTTCTTATAAATTTTTTTAATTTTTTTTCTTATTTATTATATATCTATATTAAAACCGTTGATCATTTAAAAGATTTTTTTTTTTGGAATGTGGAAACAATGTATTAGCTTACACGATTTTTCGAAAAGCCAAAGAAAGGAAAATAATATTGAAATATGTGGTGTTATCACTATATTAGACTAGTTTATTTTCATATCGTATTTATTTTCTAGTTAGTTAGTTTTATCTTTCTTGTTCATCGTGTTATTAGTCCTGTAAATAAGATCTTATTCTATTGGATTAAACAGCCTATTATTCACAATGTGATCTCTAGTGTTACTTGTTGTCTAGCCTTTATGGCTCGTATTTTTAATATATTGTTTCAATTTTCCTATTTTCTCTCTTCCACTTATTTAAATATCTCACATGGTATCAAAGCCACAATTCAAAGTGGTTTTCCGTTAACCTCCACCTCAGTTATCGCTTCAATTGTTTCTGCGAAAAAAAATCTTTTTCTCTTAATCCTTTCATAGGATTCGAAATCTTATTCCTCTTGTAGGAATCGAAATCTAATTCCTCTCGTAGGAATCGAAATCTCAATCCTCTATTAGGATTCGAAATTATTCTACCTTAAACTTGGAATTTTGTTAAACCTTAACCTTAAATCTTGAACATTTAATCGCTTAAACCTTAACTCTAACTTAAACTTAATATTAAAATTATATTTAACCTTAACCTTGACTTAAACTTCAACATTAACCCGTATCTTTAACCTTAAAATTAACCTTATCCTTAACCTTGACCTAAACCTTAACCCTAAACTTAAGGTTAAATTAACCTTGTTCTTGATGAGCAAAAAAAGAAAACCCTTAACCCTATCTTTAACCTTGATCTTCACCCTTGGAACCTGTGTTTGATTTCCGTTAACAGAACAATTTTTTTCTTCAGTGTCTTCAGACACGGGTTTTACCTAGTATATAATAAAGCTAAATACAACAATATACCCCTATTAACACTCATATTTCTCCCATTTTTCTCATAATTCCCCTATTCTTCTCCTTTTTTTTCATTACCCATTCATTTACGTATTGCTCAATAAAATCTAAAACTCATATCTTTAGACTCGCATTCTTTAAAACACTTCATCTCCACACTCACCGTTCCACTAAGCATCTTCATACTCACCTTCTCACCAAGCTCCGACACTCTGGGACCATTCTCCACCATCATCAACCTTCACAATCACCTTCCTACCAAGCTTCGCCACTCGAGGACCATTCTCCACCATCATCAACCCGCTTGGCGAAGAACCCAAATTGAGGTAAAAGATCTCATCACTTATACAATTTTTCACTTACCTTCCCACCAAGCACCGCCACTCGGGGACCATTCTCCACCATCATCAACCCTTCACACTCACACTCCCACCAAACGCCGCCACTAGAGGACTATTCTCCACCATCATCAACCCGCTCGGTGAAGAATCCAAATCAAGATATAAAATCTCATCACTTTTACAATTTTTCACTCACCTTCCCACCAAGCACAATCACTCGGGGACCATTCTCCACCATCATCAACCCTTCACACTCACCTTCGCACCAAGCGCCGTCACTTGGGGAGCATTCTCCACCATCATCAACCTGCTTGGCCAAGAACCCAAATTAAGGTAAAAAATCTCATCACATTTACAACTATTTGGAATTAGGCGCTGAGAATAGCCTTTTACCATAGGCAAAGTGATGCGCTAAGAATAACCTTTTTCTGTTACAGTGAGCAATTTGGTGTTGTACTGTATTATTTGAATTGTTTTGCTTTTTTTGTTGGAATGAGCAATTTCGTGTAGTACTGCATTTTGAAATATCCATTTGTGGCCCAAGTCCAAAATCTGGAGATGCAATTTGGTATTATACTGCATTTTTTGAATTGTTTTGCAGTATATATCCATTTGTCCCAACTGTTGGAGATGGTCATATGCAGCTTATTATTGTTTTTTTTTTCGAGATTTTAGTGTTTTGTGTTACACTAATTGTTGTATAGGTCTCTAATTTAATTGCAGTACATGTTTTTTTTTCATTCGTAACTTTACTCAAGATTCAATTTTTTGTATTATATGTTAATGGCTCTTATTGTAAGTTTGCATTAGTTTTCTGAGGATTAAACTAATGTTTTGTGTTAGTTTGCATTAGTTTTCTGAGGATTAAACTAATCGCAATAATTTAAAAGACTAAATTAAAAAACTATTAATGAGAGATTAATTAACTATAATTAAATGCAAACTAACTAAGAAAAGATGAGTAATATGATAGAGTAGTGCTTGATCCTTAATGGTGATCCACTAAGTTTCTTAATTAGATGTTTCAAGGCATAAAGGCAAATTGGACATTCTAAGTTAGTCGGAATTCAATTATCTTTATAATCCCTCCCTGGTGACTAGGACGCTATCCTCCACTACTAATAACCCCTCCCGGGTGTGATACAATATTCTTGGACGAGTTGGTTTATACCCTCATGACTTCTTGGTTATTAAGGCCTCCCGGCTCAATAATACATAACTAGCGCTTATATCATATGTTTGTAATTAAATCCCCCTCCCGGGCGACAGTCGAACTACTATTACTATCATATGTAATTAAATCTCCCTCCTGGGCGACTATCTAACTACTATTACTATCTTATACTTGATGAGAGTAAGAACATCCTTCAAGCGAAGATATAATCTACAAGAATTTAATTCAATTTATATAAATATTGAAAATATCCCAAAAACTCATAATCATCAATTGATTAGCTAAGGTTCATACACTACGCAATTCTTAAGCACATAAGGGTTTAGCTCATATTAAAATACTAAAAAGAAATAATTAAAGCTAAGGAATTCATAATAAAACTAAAAATATAAATAAATTACTCTAAAGAAATAGATGAAACGGGTTTTGAATGATGAAAAATTGTGGAATTGCTGTCAAAAGTCCTTCATCCTTCTCTTTCGTAGCTTCCAGGCATGATTAGCTTATCTCTGATATGAATTGTGTGTGTTTTCTATCTAGTAAAAGGTATTTATTGAGGTCCATGTCGTTTTTAGGTCACATGGGCCCTTTTGGAAGGTCCAAAAGGCCCAACCCGTTTTTACTAATGTTGGACAACTTTGAGTCACTATTGTAGAATCACCATAACTTTTGTGTCTCAACTCCGAATTGACTTCCATCACCTCTCACGTGACACTGACTTCAAGCTCTTTCCAGATCAAAAGGAATAAAGTTAAAAGCTCTTGACAATTTTCTATGGTAATTGAAACAAGTTACGTGCACACACAACCTAGCTAGTAGTGAGTATATTGAAAAGTCTCGATACACATGCATTATTTTTAAAAAAAGAATAATGGTGGATATCACCCTAAATCACACCACCCTTTTATCACCTCCTAGGTGAATTTTAAATGGACCAATCATATGATTTTTCTTTCCTGATTTATCATTTTCTCTCTTTTTTATGATTGGTCCACATAAAGGGCGATAAAAAAGTGATGTGATTTGGGATGATATCCAACATTATTCTAAAAAAAGTGTCTATTCAAATGAAACTAGTACGTTAAATTATTAAGTTCCTAATATGCGGGCCATGAGGATATATATTTTACAAAAAATACATTTTTATACTATTAGTTTGTATATGATACAGGAACTAACAAGCTTAGAACTAATCAACACTAAACAATTTGTGTTAAAATATAAATATTATATAATGTATTTTTTTGTAATATTCTAAAAGTTTAAACTTTTAGTTGAGTTTATAACCAACAATTTTACTTACCTTTGCACAACCTAATAGTTAGATACCAAAAATCGTTGATTTTATTTAGACAGAGAAAAATTCGAGGACCGTGAAATAAAATTTATATTACGAAATACCCACCTTTCTCTGAAGTGGTGTTATACACTATGTAGAGTTAAATTCCATATGCACTTATTGAAAGTCCTAGAGGGGGGGTGAATAGGATTACTAATAAGATTAATGCCTAATTAAAAATCTTTTGGACAATAATAAGTTTAAGAGAAAAACTTCTAAGTCAACTAATATATCAAACACTCATGGGATCATGCAAAGGATAAGTTAGAGGTTCGATATATAAGTTAAACAAGTAAATAGATTATCTATTTTCTTACTAATTTAGAAGACCAAAGTTTGATTAGCTAGAAAAACATAATCACGATATTCATACTAGTAACCATATAATCAAAACTAAATAGTCATGAATTAGATAATCCTAAAAGACAATATTATCAAACTATTCATATAAGCATTTTATCAAGTAAAACTAGTTTCTAATCTCTTACTACTCTAGATGACAATATGTTAGATAAAATAGATAATCAATATCACAATATTCATACTAGCATATTATCAAGCATATAAAGTGCGGAAAGTAAATAGAGTAGGGATAGAAAGATACACACGATTTATAGTGGTTCGGTTTCCCTACATCCACTACCTAAGGAAGCCTCCTTAGGATTTCAAGCTTTTCACTAAGCTCCCGTGTCTCTCTTAACCGGGTCGAGAACACAATAACCCTTACAACCTCTTCGATACCACGAAGGACAAACACTTGTGCTATCGCAACACAAGGACACCGAGTATACTCCCGATACTCAAACACTTGTGCTATCTCAACACAAGGACACCGAGTATACTACCGATACTCAAATTCTCTCTTAATCTATCTATTACAAGAACTAGACTTAAGAGGATAAATACAAAGTGTTTAAGGGGTGAAACTACTTTGCTAATGAACTCCTAAAGAGATGATATAACTATAAGCTTAATACTTCTCTTGAGTTGATAATAACTTTGAAGCTCCTTTGATTAACTCCTTGAATGAGAAGATATGACAATTATAGCTCTTGACACCTTCTTGGATGATAACAATTAAGCCCCTAAGTGTATATGGGTTGAAGGTGTGATTGTAGCCTTGAAAGACCTTCAATTTATAGCTGCAAAATGCTCCCAACGGTCATATGATTTGTCTCCAACGGATATATTAATATTCCCAACGGATCTATTCCTTTTGTCTTCATTTTGCTGCAGGAAACCCTAATCTGCGGTGCACCGCGGGATTGGTGAGGTGCACCGCGGGGTTGGTGAGGTGCACCGCGGGATTGGTGAGGTGCACCGCGCCAAGCTTGCTAAAATCACTTGCTCTCTGACGGGCTAGCCCCCTGGTCCGTGCCCTGGTCCGCACATCTGCGGTGTACCGTGCCCATAGTGCGGTGTACCGCACCAAAGGTCTAAAACACCTTTTAATGAGTATATCTTTCACTACGATGCTCGGATCAGAAAACCTTCTTCACGAGAATTGTTGGAAACATCATTCTAAGAAACTTTGTAGTTGACCACTAAAGCTAATTCTCAATGTACACAAAGATAAGGTTAAAAGTATTTGTATGAGAATTAGTTTCATAAGATATAACAATAAAGCTTTGATCTAAATGATAAAGAATGTGCTTTTGATGAATTAGAGTGCAAGATAGAATATGTATAACAAGAATAATTAGCACACTAAACACAAGAGGATTTGTCACATTAAAACAACCTATTAAGGGAGGCTATATGCCAACACTTATTGCGTGTTATATATCACTAAAGGTTCAAAACCCATCAATAAAATCTAGATATATTCTAGTGAGTAGGGACGGCACCAGAAAGAAATATTTGGGGGAGCCAATAGAAGATTCTGAAAGGTTTGGGGGCCAAAAATTTATTTTATTTTATTTTATTTTAATCTTTTATAAAGGTGAAAAATTGATTTTTGAATATTTTGGAAGAGCCTGGGCTCCAATCCTTATAAGGTAGTTATGTTCTGCTGGTAAGGTTATTCAGAAATTTGCAATACATACCAACTAATATGTACATATATTTATTTATTTGTATAAGTCTAAGATTTTAAATGACTTGTTCGTGCATAATATGGCTCCTATATTTTATCTGAAAAGAAGATAGAATCCTTGAACTTATCTGCACACTTTTTTTTTGGGAAAATTTGAAAGGATAGAAATAATTTCATCTACAATAGTAAAAAATGTGAACCACTCAATACTATTAGCAAGGCAATAGTAGCATGAAATGAATATTACAAGATATCAAACCCTACTGATTGTAATAGAGTCTTTTCTCTCTCTAAGTTGAAACACTCTCGTCTCTCCCTAGGAATTTTTTTTCTCTTTCTTGTTTCACGGTGAAGACGCGTCGTCTTCACCAATTTCTGCACCATCCTTATAGCACGCCTATTTTATCTCTCCATAGGGAAATGAGTTCCTCTTCAGATGGCCAAGATCTAGCTGTTGTGTTACCCTATGCTATTTCCACTCGATAACACTGTTTCTCCAGCTCTGCTACACCCTTAATCATTAACCCTATAAGACTGGAAGTAGGAAAGGAAAGATTAATCGAGGGAAGGAAGAAAGGATCTATAGCATCCAATATTATTAAAAACCCTAATTTATATTTTTTTGATGAAAAACCTAATCAATGTCTTGAAAACCCAATCGATTAGGTAAGTGTTATCAACACATATTTTTGTTTCTTCTTCTTGTCTTTTGCAGGTAGAGGAGCTTCGTGTGAAAGGAACTGGGGAAGGCCTTGTGGAACAAACATAATAATTAAGGAGGAAAGAAAGCGTGCAAAATTGATTCGAAATATTATTTCAACAGACTATAGTTTCACGGTTACGAGGCGAATAATGACTGTTATTAATGAGTATGAGGACAATACGAGATTCAAGGGAGTTCGGAGAGGTATAACTTGCTTAGGTGTACAAATTCTGCAGTTTTATCGAGTATCGAAAAGACTCTATAGTACTGGGTTAAACAAAGTTGCAGTTACCAGGATCTCAACCCCTATAAATACCCAATCTGTTGATGGAATCTCTTACTACTACTCACTTCTTACTTTCTTGCATCTTAGCCTCTCAAAGCATAATCTTTTACTGTCATCTCCCATCTATCCTTCTTTCGATTCGCTTTTTTTCCTTTTTAGTCTATGTTTTTTCAGAATATACTAATTGGTTTTGCAGAACAGTGTGCAATATGGAAACAAAGGAATATCATGTGTTACCTAGTATACATTTTAATGAACACAAATATCGGAAACTAGGGGTGATTAACATTGGAATGAAAGCGCGACTGGCTGAGAGTATGAAGGAAGATGAGGCAATCATTCTCAAGGTTCGTGGAGATACAACTATTTATATTGTCTAGCTTTGAAAGTTTATTGAAGATAGATGGGGAATACAGGGACACTTCAGAGTTTCTGAAATTAAGAGTAACATGTTCAAACTTGAAATCTCAAAGACAGGGAATTCAAAAGGGTCTGGGAGATGAGATCTAGTATCATCCAAAATATGTACCTAAGAATGACCATCTAACCTCAAGTAATCGAGTTTAACAATATTTCTACTGATTATTCTTCTATTTGGGTGCAAGTTAAGGGACTAGCTTTCAAACAAAAGAACATCACCACAGTGAAGGCATTGGAAGCTTGTTTCATTAAAATAAAGGTAGTGATTCAACACCAAATGTCTACTCCCCCCTGGGACATAGCTACTCCAAGAAGAAGGAGCTGTTTGGGTGATTTTTCAGTATAAGAACACAGGGTCCTTATGCTTCAGATGCGGAAAAGTGGGACACCAGTATGGCGAATGCCCTGTCAAGAATATAAAGCAAGTTAGGGATATTGATGAGAGGAGGATGGTAATATGGAGAATCGACAATGTGGCTAAATTTCCGCCCTTCAATCCTATCTATGGACTCCATCTCAACGTAGAAGGGGACTTTGTTAACTATCAATATAATGACAACAATTTAAGAGGAGCGGGTAAAGGCATAAGAGTCAACCCAACTGCAGGTATAGTTATAGAGGAGGGTAGAGAAGATATACTAAGCAATATAATTACACTAAGAATGCGAGTTCAAGCAAAGCATCTACACAGAAATAAATAGAGGAAGAAAAGGATAATGAATAGAATGATAATGAGAACTGGAATAAACAAATTCACGATTTGCAAAATGAATGCCTTGAATCAACATTGAAGATAGCAGCTTTCAAAGAAGCTCATGGGATTGCAGATTAAGGGGAAATATGAAATGAAGGGAATGTAAGAGCAGCATTAATGGCATTTGAAGAAGAAATGAGGAAAATTAAGGGTAAACAGGTGGCTAACAATAGTGGAGGAATTTCCTCGAGCCAAGATGATCCTTCTGCAAATCAGCAGAAGATAAAAAGAAGAAGGGATCGTAGAGTCTGAGCAGCTGAGTCAGGAAATAAGATGTGGAACCCAAAGATTATCGGAAGCTTCACAAAACTTAGAGTTGTAGACGCTATAGAGAACTTTGTCAACAACAACCAATTTAGCATCCTAGAAAATGAGAATGAAGGGGAGACAAACGAGTATACTTCAAAGGCTGGTGGTAAAAATATGGAGGACCTCTCGAAAATGATCGGTGAATTTGAATCGCAATATGAACCTGAGGAAGAAAAAAAGGTAGCTTCGAGAATAGTGACAATTACTTCGATAAAGACTATGTAGGAGGCAGAGAGTTTCATGATATGAACTTCAAGTATGAAAATGCTGAAGATGATGAGATTGAACATGGCGAGGGAAGGAAAGGAGGCGGCAACTCCAACAAAACCGCGGTTTACAAATGACAACACTATTTTGGAATGTCCAGGGTATTCGAGCACCCTTGACATTAGCAAGAATCAGCTCTCTTCTAGCTCGGTCCTGTCCTGGTGTGGTAGCTTTTTGTGAGACAATGTTGTGAGAAGTAGATTCTCAAGATGTTGTCAGGCGTTTTGGATTCAGTAACTCTTTTTTTGTAGAACCCACTAAAAATTATTTCCATTCCGGTGGGTTTCTTGTTTTGTGGCACTCTCATGTGCGTTTCGTTGTGGTTTTTAGTTGTAATTTTTTTGTTATTGTCAGAATTAATGAACTTTCTTTTTCGTACTTTATGGTCTTTCTACATGCTCCAAATGATTTTAATGAAAGGATAAACATATGGGATGAAATTTTCAAATGGGGTAGAGATATTAAATATCCTTGGATGATATTAGGGGATTTCGATGATATACTCAATCTCAATGAAAAACAAAGCAAGAATCCTGCTAATCTACATCATATTAGTGAATTCTTGAATTCTACCTTTAATAACTCTCTTATAGAAATCAAGTCTAATGGTTATTTTTTCACATGGTCTAACAAGAAAGAAGGGGATAAGCACGTCAAGACAAAAATTGATCGTGGCCTTGCCACTTACGAGTGGATAGACAAGTTCCCAAGATCTTAAATCTTCATTCCTCAGGCAATTAGGTCAGATCACTCTCCTCTAGTCCTTCACTTTGATAATAACATGAAAATTGGGAGTAAGCCTTTCAAATTTGAAACTAGAGGGCTAGATAATAATGAGTGTAGAGAGAGTATCGATACAAGTTGGAAAATACCTAATGATTTTGACCATGTAACAATTTTTATTAAAAAAAGGGAAAATACAAAAAAAATAACTTACTAAATGGAACTTAAAAACTTTTAAGAAACGTGAAAAAATATTAGAAATCTCCAAGATCGTCTGACTACCCTTAATAAGAGCTCACCTAGTTCCGAAAACTTAAAGGAAGAGAAAGAAATAAAAGAACAAATTAAAATTGAATATAATAATGAGGAAAAATATTAGAGTGACAGAGCGAGACAAAATTGGTTAGTTTTCGGAGTTAAAAACACGAAGTTTTTTCATTTGGCTACCATACAAAGGAGGAAATACAATAGGATTACCAGAATTAAGGATAACAACGGGGTTTGGAAAGAAGACGCATATGAAGTTAAAAATTGTTTTCAGGATTTTATAAGTCATTGTTTAATCAAGTTCAGACTACAAATGAGAATATGGAAAAGGCAACAGAACATATTAACCTTGCATTATTGAAGAAATTAATAAGGAACTAACAAAAACACCAACGATGGAAGAATTTGAGAAAGCAGTTAAGGAATTATCAGCGTCCAAGGCACCGGGTCCAGACGGTCTTAACGGGTTGTTTTATAAAGAATTATGAAATATTATTAGAAATGACGTCTTTAAAATCATTTCTGATTTCTTTAATAACAATTGTCTTGTGGAATTGATCGATGACACTCTTATCACGCTTATTCCAAAAGGGGACATCCAAGAAAACTTAGGTAATTTTAGACCCATATCTTGTGTGAACTTTATTTATAAAATCATCGCAAAAATTCTTTCAAACAGACTTAGAGATTTTATGAATAAAACCGTCTCCCGGACTCAAGCAGCTTTCATAAAAGGTAGAGCTATACAAGATAATATTATAATTGCACAAGAGATTTCTTTCTTTATGAGTAGGAAAAGGAAGAAGAAAAAAATACATGGCGGCTATAAAGATTGACATGGAAAAAGCATATGATCAGGTACGCTAGGATTTCATTCTTCTTGTTCTTAAGAAACTTGGTTTTTGTGATACATGGATTGAATGGGTTCGGAATTGTATTACAACGATGTCTTTTAACCTGAATTTAAATGGTGAAAAGCTAGAAATTTTTAAACCAGGAAAAGGACTTAGGCAAAGTGACCTTCTCTCTTCCTTTTTATTTACTATCATGACGGAATCACTCATTAGTATTATTGACCATAATATTAATCTTGGAATAATTAGCGGTGTTCAAATAAATCGTAATTGCCCTATAATTTCTCAACTTTTGTTCGCGGATGATTCACTTTTTTTATTAATATAAAAGATACGAATATGGGATCTTTTAAAGAGTGTTTGAACGTATATTGTCTTGGGTCGGGTCAAACTATCAACTTTCAGAAGTCCGCTATTCTTTTTAGTAAAGAAACTCCCCCAATAATCCGGGGTGAAGTTACTTCTATTATGAATATTGAAAAATCAGGTGATCTTGGATATTAATTAGGTATACCCCTTTGTCATAAATGGTCTAAAGTGGAGTCCCTGGAATGGATTGCTAAAACATGATTCAAAAATACGGAAGGTTTGAAGGCTAAACTCTTATATGAAGTTGGCAAGGAGGTGCTTATCAAATAAATTCTCCAAGCTATTCCAAACTACTATATGTCCATTTTCTCTTTCCCTGTCTCTTTTTGTAATAAACTTATTTCTGCTATCTCTAATTTCTGGTGGAACTCAGGCGAAAAAAAAAATTCATTGGATGGCTTGGGAAAAAATAGCAATAGGCAAGCTCATCGGTTGACTGGTGTCTAAAGATTTTAGACGAATGAATACGATATGATTAGCTGCTCAATCTTGGAGACTGATGCACAACTCCGGAAACTTAGTGACAAGGCTTTTAAAAGGTATATATTTTCCTAAAGGAAACTTTTTGAATTGTAAATTATATCAAAATAGGTCATGGAGCTGGGAAAGCCTGGTAGAAGGAAGAAGTTTTATAAAAAAAATATGGGATACATGTTATAGGTAACGGACATGATACCAACATATGGAATGATAGATGGATTGAATCAAACTGGAAACTAGAAAACCCATAAAGAACTACTATTTCAAATGTTAATGAGTTACTTATACAAGGGACTACAATCTGGAACTCAGAATTACTTGATAGTTGTTCCCAGAGCCTATTATTCCTCTCATTAAAAGAATAAAAATTCTTGACATCTCAGCAAAAGATAAATTTATGTGGCCCTTTTCTGAAGATGGATCGTTCAATACAAAAACTGGATACAAAATTATTACTGTAGTTAATAAACCAAGTGCTACGTCAGCCATCTCAAACCGTAATTCTCCAATATGGAAAATAATATGGAAGTCTAACATACCAAAGAAAATTAATTTGTTTATGTGGAGAATTCTAAACAATGCGATACTTACAAAAACAAAAAATGTTTGGATTCAACAAATTGCATTTGGTGTAACGATCCCGAAGAGACAGTGGAACACCTGTTACTCCATGTAATATATGTAAAGAAATCTGGTCAGGAACTCCTCACCAAATTCGAAGTGCATATCAATTTGAAGAGACCACTGAGAATATAACTAGACACTTAATAATGATTAATTTGTGGAACATATGAAAAGGAAAAATGAAGACAATACACGAAGATACCAGTGTTTGTGGCACAAGCATTATTCAAACAACAAACAACCTAATGCGGGAGTTGGATGGAATCAACTGGAAAAAATCAATAGCAATAAGAGCTTCGACAGTGGACCAATAGAAGATACCCCCTCATAAGCACTAGAAGAGGAACCAGAGGTCTCTTTTTTCTATGATGCTTCATTCACAAACAAAATGGAACGACAAGTTTGGCAGTGGTTGGGGTTCACACATCCCCAAATATTACAACTAAGCATAGATTCAGTATGAACTGCAACTCAGCAATAGAAGGGGAGGCACACACGGTTCTTAAAGCAGCGTAATTATGTAAACAGTTCCCAGGGAAACGGAAGGTCATCCTTTCAGATAACCTTGAAATATTCAAGGTATTAAGCAGGTGTCAGCTGCTAGTTGGAATATCCAACCGATTCTTCGCAGTATTATCCACAAAGCTGGTGAGATTGGGTTAATTAAATTTCGTCACATCAAAAGAAATCTCACCAGTCAAGCGGATAGGGTTGCTAAGGAAGCTAAGCACGAAGCAATGGAAAAGCGTGGAGTGACGATTAGTCATTTCGAACTTGTTGTTAGATTTCGTAAGTTAGGAATATGTTAGGGTTTATCTGTTTGTTTCTTTGTTGGTGCATTTGCACCTTTATTGTCCAAAAAAAAACTACTGATTTTAATTTCCTTGAAAAAGAGTTAAGGTTAAATGAAATAGATCAACAAATTATTAATAATAATCTGGAAAATCAACAAGACAATAAAAACAATAGTAACCCAAAATTTAAAGATAAATAGAAAAAACCACCTCCGAACAAATTTAAAATTAATTGTGATGTAGTTTTTTCTGAAAAAGGAACAGCTATCGCATGTTTAGTAAGAAATTCTAATGGTGAATTTGTATTAGGTAAAAGTTAGAAAATCAAATCAGGTTTAGTATAGGAAGCAGCAGTCACGGGGATCTTAAGAGCTACGGAAATGGCATCAGAATTCCTTTTTGGAACATCATCGAGAATGACGCCGAGAAGATTAGGAAACCCCTTTCTTCTAGTCAAAACATTTCGAGTCATTTAATTAAAAATATCGTTTGTAATATCTATTTTTTTGCTGAATCATTAAACCTTAATTTTACTCTTATTTCTAAGAGTAGAAACAAAGCAGCGTATTAGATTGCCAAACATGAGTTTTTAAACATATTGTTTGACTAACATTTTAAGTTATGATAACGAACCTGTAGGAATAGTTTTTTTTTTGACAAAGGAAAACGAAAAATACTACATCCGAATATTAGCTAAACTATTGTAAAATCCAGTAATCAAATTCGACGGATACATCCTATCGTTGTCTTCTATAAAAACTAAAATAATTTCTTCCAGTTTGTTTTTAGTAGAAATTCACATATTCCTTTCCATGTGTAACACATTCATTAAATTTCCCCAAACAATTAAACCCACATATGCCAAAAGCATGATAAAAAAGATACTTCCTCCGTTCCTAAAAGGTTGTCACATTTGCTTTTGCACACAAATTAAGAAAAGTCATTAATTATCCATGTGATTACTAAAATGCCCTCCATAAAGTGTCTTGATATCTTAAATATTTATTGGAAACATATATTATAATATTCAATTAGGGGTAAAAGTAGTATAAATAAATAAAAAGTGTCTTGATTATCTAAAGTGACAACCTTTTTGGAACAACTATTTTTAGTATAAGTGACAACCTTTTAGGAACGAAGGGAGTAAAAGACAAACTAAGGGTATTGTCACTTTACTAAACACAAAACTACGAACTAAAGCCAAAACCACACCCTTTTGACCATAAGCCATGAATGCCTCCCCCCAATCTGAAGGAGAAATTACTAAAAGAGTAATAACAAATGGAGAATCAACATGCAAGACTTCAAAAACCAGATAAATATATCACCAAATCACACATATCATATGAAACTGAAAGATCTTCTTATACTCATACTCAAATGCATGAAAACGACACATACAAGAGTTGATAGGTAATCCAATTAGTTACAAAGACAAAAAGGCAAATCTAATAATCCCTCACTAAAGCCAACTTTGAATCTTAGAAAAGTTGATTGACGCAGAGCTTGAAATTCACTCACTAAAAAATGCTTATATGTTGACATATGAAACCATATTGCACTCCTGCAATCTAATAAAAAGACTCAAAGACCATACACAAGAGATCATCAAAATCGCCCAACAAGCAAAACCCTAGTGTTATTTCTCGAAATAATCGATTTAAACCCAATAAGAAGAGAGGAGACTTTATACGAGAGCAACTAGAGCTGAAGGATTTCATCAAAATCAGTTAACAAAGCTAGATAATCTGTACCATAAGACTAAGACGCTTCAAACCCTGGAAGAGAGAAAAATCCTAATTCTAGAAAGATTTTTTTAATACATAATAAATGGTATATCCTTATTTGTGCAAGTATACTACTAAGATTTTAGGTGAAATACCAATAATTACACACTAAATTTGTCACTTAGTAAAAATGATAATAGAAAAAAAAATATAGCATACAATTAAAATACAAATATCCATAATGATAATAACCCGGCTTTTAAGTATAAATTAAAAGAGTAAATATATGTCATCCTAAATAAATTATAATAAGATGAAATATAACATGATTGAACATAATTATAAAAGAGATGAAATTAAATTAACAAAATTTTAAAAAATTATAATTTATTTTCAATTAAATCATGTCTTATTTTTGGTGAGTGGTAAGTATCCTTTCTTAATTAACTTCGAATCATTAGAATTGGAATGGTTACAATTTACAAGTTACCAACCTTAAGTTAGTATGTTTTGTAAGTAAATGGTCGCTTGGACACTTTCTCCACCCTCTCACATTCTAACTTCATGCTTCTTTTTTGTCGAAAAAATCATGTTTTTATCGTTACTTTTTCTATGGTCAAATTGTATTTTCCTTACAATAACGACTATTGTTGCAATAATTCAACATGCGATAAGACGCGAATATAATACTAAAATCATTGTTTTATATCCGTAAAAGTAACAAATAAAATTGTTGGAATTTTTCAACTTGGGATAAGGTATAGTGTCGTAGCATATGGGCCAAGTGATGGACAATTTGGGACTAATGCGCAATTTGGCTTCCCATACCCTCACTACTCTATAAGATAACCCTTTAGTTTATGTTTAGAAATATCCCATCTCATTTCACTTCTTTTCATTCCTCAACAATGAATAATTTTCGCATCTTCTTGCATGTGTATTGCCTCATCTCCATTGTTATGTCTCAATTTTTATCAATTAATGCACAATATGAAACCTATATTGTTCACATGGATTTATCAGTCATGCCCAAAGCATTTTCAAGTCACCATAGTTGGTATTTGAACACCTTTGCCTCTGTAACAACAGATAGCTTAAAAGACAGCCAAACAATTTCTTTTTCCCCCTCCAAGTTTGTTTATACTTACACTAATGCCATCCATGGTTTTAGTGCAAGACTATCTCAAACAGAGCTTGAAGCAATCAAAAGCTCCCCTGGCTATGTTTCTTCAAGTAAAGATAAAGAGGTTAAAGTCGACACAACTCATTCTGCGCAGTTTCTTGGCCTTAATTCCAACTCTGGCGCATGGCCGGTTTCAAATTACGGCAAAGATATCATAATCGGGTTAATCGATACCGGAGTTTGGCCGGAGAGTGAAAGCTACAAAGATCATGGAATGACAGAAGTTCCATCTAGATGGAAAGGAGCATGTGAAAGTGGAACTCAGTTCAATTCCTCGTTATGTAACAAGAAACTTATAGGGGCTCGTTATTTCAACAAAGGGTTACTTGCTAAGTACCCGAATCTTACTATTGCCATGAATTCTGCTCGTGATACTGACGGACATGGAACTCATACATCCTCAACAGCTGCTGGTAATTACGTTGATAGCGCGTCTTATTTCGGGTATGCCTCAGGAATTTCTAAAGGAATGGCTCCTCAAGCTCGAATAGCTATGTATAAAGCTCTTTGGGAGGAAGGGGTTTACTTATCTGATATCATAGCTGCAATTGATCAAGCGATAATTGATGGTGTTGATGTCTTATCTTTATCATTAGGAATAGATGGTGTTCCTTTGTATGAAGATCCAATCGCCATAGCTACATTTGCAGCTACAGAAAAAGGTATATTCGTTTCCACTTCAGCAGGAAATGAAGGACCCTATCTCGAAACATTGCATAATGGAACCCCTTGGGTTCTTACTGTAGCTGCTGGAACGATTGATCGAAAATTTCTTGGTACAGTAACTCTAGGTAATGGAGTTTCTGTATCGGGATTATCTCTTTACCCGGGAAATTCTTCGGTTTCAACTCAATCATCGATTGTTTTGATGAGCACGTGCGAAGATCAAAAGGAATTGAAGAAAATAGGATACAAAATTGTTGTGTGTCTTGATAAGAATGATACATTGGGTGAACAAATATACACTGTTCGAGATGTAAACGTAGCGGGTGCTATTTTCATTACAAATAACACCGACTTAGAGTTTTTTCTCCAATCTTATAATCCAGCATTGTTCTTAAATCTCGAAGAAGGTGAAAAGATATTAAACTACATTGCAAGTAATTCAGATCCTAAAGCAAGTATCGAATTTCAAACCACGCGACTCGGTACTAAACCAGCGCCTCAAGTTGCGAGTTACAGCTCAAGAGGGCCATCTCCGAGTTGTCCTTCAGTTATGAAACCGGACATCATGGGACCAGGCGCTTTAGTCCTCGCTTCGTGGACGGAAAACAATTCCGTGACTAAAGTGACGTCAGGAGATTTATATAGTAAATTTAATATTATATCAGGGACGTCAATGTCATGCCCACATCTTGCTGGAGTAGCAGCGTTGATTAAGGCGACACATCCTGAGTGGAGCCCGGCGGCTATACGGTCGGCGATGATGACCACAGCTGATGTCATGGATAATACATTGAAACCCATTGGAGATATAGGAGATGGAAGTAAAGCAGCTAGTCCTTTAGCAATGGGATCAGGACATGTTAATCCAAACAAGGCTTTAGACCCTGGTCTTGTTTACGATACGACTCAACAAGATTACGTAAACTTGATATGTGGTATGAATTTTACGTCAGCGCAAATTAAAGCAATCACTAGATCATCAAATTATGATTGTTCGAAACCGTCATTGGACCTTAACTACCCATCTTTCATTGCTTATTTTAATGGAAATAATAAAACTGTACAGGAGTTTGAGAGGACCGTGACTAATTTTGGAGATGGAATGTCTACGTATAATGTAAAATTGAGTGAAATGGATGGGTTGAAAGTTAGTGTTGTTCCAAGCAAGTTGGTTTTCAGTAAGAGATATGACAAGAAAAGTTATAAACTACTGATTGAAGGGTCAGGACAGCTAAAAAATTTGTTGGTTTCTGGTTCTGTGAGTTGGGTTGAGAGTGAAGGTAAACATGTTGTCACAAGTCCCATTGTAGTCACAAGATTAGATGTAACATTGTCGGGATAGAAGCTGTTGAATATATCTTCTTCTCTTTACATTATAATAATTCAATAACTAATAGAAGATTAGTCTATATCCAAATAGTTAATTTGATGGATAATTGCATGTTTTATAAACATTATAGGCAATGAAGTTTATTGTTTAATCACTTGTAATTTTTTGTCGCCACATTGCATCAACTTTTGGAGTACTGAATACATTACATCATCCAATCCAAATGCTTTTGCGTGCTATTTTATTGGATAAATTATCAAAAGTTCATCATATTTATACACTTTTTCTAACTTGAAAAGCCATTTTAATTAAAAGGTATATATGTCCATAAAAAATAAAAGGTATGCATAGTGCCATAATATTTCAAAAGGTGTCCTGATTTTTTTTTTTTAAAATTACGTAGGAGGTCCAGGGACCATTGGGCAATAACCTAGACATATAGCTTATTCCACATCATATATCAGCTCGGAGTTATAGACAACCCGCGGCGTTTTCCACCCACTTGATCTTTCGTTAAGCAGCTTCAAATCTCATCTGGAGGGTCTTCAAATAGTGTATAATCTTCAATGTCATTCAACCCCAACTTTGTCAACCAATCCGCACAAAAATTAGCTTCTTTATATATGTTATTTAGTACGAAGCCTGGGTTTCTTGTCAAAACTAATCGAATCTGCTGGATCCACTGCGCACCCGGTCCTCTTCTATTATCGCCTCTTTGTATTGCCTCTACAGCTTCTCTAGAGTCTACCTCTACTTCCACCTCACCTACGCCTAGCCTCTCCGCCAATCGAAGCCCCTCGCATAATGCTATTAATTCAACTATAGACGGGATGTCATGTTTAATCTTCATGCTAAATCCTCGAACCCATTCACCATCACTGTCTCTGATAATACCCCCACCTCCTCCTTCCCCGCGCCATTCTTTGCAACTGCCATCTGTGTTCAGTTTTAACCCCGTACTAGGCTTTTTCCAACTCACTAACGATATCATGGATTTGGAGGTACCAATCATGCCCGGTAATTGTCCCCAAGATCTACTATATTTATTCGCAAGATATTTGGCCGTTTTAAACACCACAGTACTTGAGAAAACACCTTCGTTAAAAAAGGTGTCCAGATTTTAACACAACATAAATAAATACTCTTATATTTTTGTTATATTGCAAAAATACATTAAATATTATAAAAAAAATCAAGAATATGAGTGTGAAATGGAGACCGAGAAACCCAGATACGATAAACATTTACGTTAATTAGAAATCTAAATGCACGAATTAGAGAATCGAGAATATGTGTATGAAATGAAATCACTCGGGCTCCACGTATTGAAAATAACCCAACGAAGAAGACAAAATGGTATCTTTCTTTAGTCCGTTTTTGCAAAAGTACGAGATTGAGACTCATAATAAAATAAGACGACTTCTAGTATCGAATTTCATCGACCACGTCGATGATGAAACCATGGATCTCTTCTCTAACAACCATTGCACTTTCTCCACCGACCACCACTACCATTCTCAAGGCATTCATGAGTTTTTCCGTGTCTTTATTTATTTTATTTTTATTAATTTTGTTGGGTCCTCTGCTTTTTTTCATGAACAGGGTCAACATCCTTCTCTGGCTAAAACTAGTGCCAGGCATATAATTAGAGATAATGGGCAGAGGCTGGCTCTTTGGTATTTGAAAAAAAAAAGATCAACATCTTGTACATAGATGTAAATTAAAACAAAGCATCAATGATATAAAGTAAAATTCAACAAAACTTCAGCATACGTTTTGAGTATTGAGCCTTAACATTGTATGTGTCGTATTGATGCAGGTAGAGCAAAACTTGAATGATAGAGACCTTTATATGTTCATTCGGCAACCAAGTCTTCATAAAATATCAACAATGGGGCATAAAATCAAGATTGTTCCATACTCGATCTATAGCTTAAATTGGTTAGTGACATGATCATTGATGTTTCCATTTATGTGAGAATAATCTAGTCATGAGACATCATTTCAGATGCATTATGTGCTTACATAAGGGATTTTCCCCATTATCTTATATATTCTCGTTTCTTGCCTTGTTTTAGAGATTTGTTACTTTTAGAGCATTTTAGGTGCAATTTATATGTTAAGTGTGAGCCTCTTAGGTACAAGTATGATATTCGATGACAAAGTATGGATAAGAAGTCGATGAAAGAAGATTAAAGATAGAACCAAGAGTTAAAAGACAAAGAAGTCATTCTTAAAAAGTGCAAGAGTTGTGACAGATTTGGAAAATGAATTATTTTTTAGGTCGCGTGAAATCAACAGACAATTTGTAGAAGCCCTTTTATATCCAGCTAGGGTATTGAATTAGGAGCGCGTGGTCGTTGACAGTTCGTGATTTAGAGTTGTAATGAAGAGGTTATTAGAAATACAACTGATATGGGCCAGACTAGTCCACTTTTTAAAGACAACGAGTTTGGGTTGGATTAAGACTCTAATACCTAGCCCACTACCTAGATTTCATCCAAGCACACACACACACCCACACACACACACACACACACACACACACACACACACACACACACACACATATATATATATATATATATATATATATATATATATATATATATATATATATATATATATATATATATATATTATGTCAGTATTTGACTTAAGAAACAAGTCCTTGCCTTCCTAGCCTCTATATTATTCAGAAATTAATCAAAGAGGGAGCAAGTTGACTTTAGGATGAACCAATAGAAAATAAAGCATCACAACTCCTCTTCTCTATCCTTCCACCACTTCCAGTAAGGTAATTACTCTTAGATTCTTCGCTTAACAATGTTTCTAGGTTATTTACTCATTAGTTTTATTTCTTTTATCATGGACTAATTTTCCCATAGATTGGATTTGAAATATGTATAATCCTTGAATTATATTTTTATATTCTTTTATTATCTGGGACTGAATTTGATTGAGTTGAGTCTTTCTTTATATAACTGTATTACGTGTTTGACGTTTATTCCAGCCCTAGCTCTAGCCAAGTTTAGGACTGCCTTTAGTAATTAGGAATGTCACCCAAGATCGGGGTTTACCCTTATAATTAGATTAGCGATTTAGGAAGATAGGTGCATACTAGTATATCTAAGCGATATTTCATCTCAATTCTCTTTATTTATTTATTTATTTATTTGCATTCCTATTTTAATATTTATTGCATTTAATTCTTATTTATAAAACCAAACAAATATTATTTTTTATTTATGTTTTAGTATAAACTAATAATCTCATCTACTCATATATCTGAACACGAGTTTGAGATAACAGACTAAATCCTTGAGAACGAAATTTAATTATTAACTATTACTTGTAAACGATTCGTGCAATTGCAGAGAGCCTCCCATGGATTTCCAGAGGTGTGTGTTATTATTATTCGTTAATCACACCCTAGGACATACCAAGTTTTTGGCGCCGTTACGGGGATTCATCTTGTTAGTTGTTGTCTTTAGTTTAGTGCAACAGTTTTATTTGTTTCAGTTTTACGCTTGTGTTTTTATCTCTTTCAGGTTTTTTAGGTGTATGCTCTTGGACCCAAAGAAGTTAATCTAAGCTCAGAGAAAGCGAAAGGGGTAAAGGAAAAACAAGACGATGTCTAGAGTAGTAGATCAGTTGGTGATAGAAGAGGGTGAGCATGTGAACCCCCGAGAATATGAGGTACCACTTGTGGAGAACATTAATCACCAAAATCCTATCCCCAAGTAGTACCACAACAAGTCATGCCACAAGGAGGGAATACACAAATTAATCAACTCTGCAAACAAAGTCTTCCTAGTCAAGGAGGTCCTTTTTTGAGTTCAACCATTAGGGATTCTCCCTCTAGTGATCCAAGCTAAGAGATTCAAGTTGAGCGATTCAAGCCCGATCAAGGGATGTTGAGCCAACTCAAGAGCTTTGGACACTACAGTGGTGCAACCCAACAAGATCCGTGAGGTCGATTCAGAAGTTAATGCATATTTGTTATGCCTACATTACTCAAGGCATTACACGCGACCAACTGTATTACTTCATGTTTCCATTTTTCTTGACCAGATGTGCTAGTGAATGTTAGATAGTCAACCATATGATTCAATTACATCATGGGACGAGTTGAAAGTCAGGTTCTTTGATCGATATTATCCACATAGCATGAGAATGAAGGATCATGTGGCACTTACAAGTTTTTGCTAAGACAATGGAGAGAGTGTAGGAGAGGCATGGACAAGATTTTAGTGGAAGTTAGCCAAATTTACACTTCATGGTTATACCCAGCACTTCAATTAGTGATATTCTATCAAGGCATCAATGTTGAGTCAAGATTGAGGGTAGATAACCTTGGAATAGGAGGTTTTGTGTCTATGGATCCTAGAGAAGCTGCTCTTTGTATGGAGAATATCATAGAAACAGAAAGGAGTTGGCCACAGTTGTGAGCTCCCATTACAAATACCAATGGTACGTTGCGTTTAGATAATAAAATTGTTGTAGAAGTTAAGATCTCTTCGATAGAGAATCAATTGAAGCAGTTGACACTTATGATGGAGAAAGGTTTCTAAGGGAAACTAGTTGAGATAAAAGTAGTGCAAAAAGCACAAGGTTGTCTGCGTTGTGGGGTCAACGATCATGTATGTGAAGAATCTGAAGAAAATATGGAATCATTGTGTTTCGTATCAAATTGTGGGAATTACCAATCATATAATACTAGGTTTCGACAAGGAAATCACAATCATCTGGGCCTTCTGATGTCTCCATAAATTTTCTGATTTCATGCCCTTGGGAGACATCATTTTTGGTGTTTATTCGACTATTTTGATAGAGTTTTGGACTAAATATGCAATATTCCGATTTTCCTCTTTAATTTCTAGCATTTTTAATTTATTAAACTTTTGCGCGTAATATTGTGTATTTTAGTAAAAAGTTTGTAGGTTTTGAATACTAGCTAGGAGAGGAATCAGAGAATAAAGTCAAATATCGTGATATGGAGTCAAAGCATGAAGACAAATCCTGAAAGAATTGATATTTTGAACCTGCAAATCTGGAAAACTGATAAAGATTGCTGATTTCGAGCCACCTAAGAGTAGATTTAGCCACTGACCTTTGCAGAGAAATTGTGCCCCATTGAGTTACGGAACTTTAGCAACTGGAATAAGGTCAATCCGAGTTGAAACGAACCGGCTAGAGCTGATTTAGTGGAGGTGGTGCAGCAGTTACGGGATTTTGGGCTAAGATAATGGAGTTGGACCTTTATTATTTCATTTAAACATTAGCCTAAGGTCCAAGCCCGAATTTGAGTGTATAAATAAGGCTTTTGACTTATATTTTTCACACAATTAACTTTTTACAAGTCAGAGCATCAGAGAGAAGTCAAGGCAAGGAAGCGGAGAAAGCTACAGAGCTGGAGACTGTCTATATCTCCAAATCACAGCTAATCTAATTCCGAAATTAGGTTTTTCTTTTATTTATTTCTGTAAAATAATATGAGTATTTTTATTTCTTTTAATTTAGTTTTTCGCATTAGCATGAGCTAATTTCATTAAGTGCTTGAGAACGCATAATGGGTTAAACCCAATATAATTTTATTTCATGTGTTTGGATTTGGGATTTTAATAATTGAAATCAAATTGGGTAAATTGTATTTTTCTTTAATTTGCTTTTATTTACTTTTATTGAAGTCGCGACTCAATATTAGGACTTAGTATCTAGGCTATTCCAATTAGTGGCGATTGGATCACCTTGACGGGGGGTCTGGGTACAGAACTAATTAATGAATGTGGGTTAGAAATTAGAGACTCTGACGAACTTAATTAAACCTATGGCCAATTGGGTAGAATAGACTTAATCACTTGAGAGTGGACTATAATCACCCTGACGGGGTTTGTAGCATTTAATAGTAGCTCCTTAGTCCGCCCTTGCGGGGGTAAGGAGAATTCCGAATCCCGACCATTACATATTTACCAATTTGTCCCTTAAACAATACATTAAATGAATGATAATTAGGTGAAACCCTTGCGTCTCTCAAGTACTGCCTTTCCTACCTTGCGTAAACACTTTATTTACTTGCGTCTAGTTTAATATTTACTTTAATTTAGTATTTTAATTAATTGTCTTAGTCTTAGAAAACCAAAACAAACAATTCTCAAAATCATTTACTTGTTTTTGCGTGCAATTAACTACTATCTGATAAGCATTAGAGTCAACCATTCCGTCCTAGAGAACGAATCTGTATTATCACATATATTACTTGGGACAACCTTACACTTGCGGCTGTGGTTCTCTTTTCCTTATTACATTATTTTTAGAACACACAAGGGACCACCACCTTCAACGGTTTAATCCAAATGGAGCCATGATACAAGGTAATTTCTACCAACCATGACCTCAAAGTAATAACTTTCAGCAAAGATCTCTAAGTCCTTACCAAAGGGTCCAAGGCTATTTCATACCAACACTACCACCTCAACCAACCTATGATGCTTATACCGAGATTCTAGCTTAGAAAGCTCTACCGCAACATCCACAGGAAGGATCCGATACCAAGACCAATAAAACAATGTAAGCTTTCTAGACTTTGACATAAGATAATATGAGGGCCAACAACAGTTTCAACGAGCAACCTACTGCGTTGAAGATAATGATGACACAAGCCATCCAAATAGTCGATGCTTTTGAGAAGTTTTGACAAGCTTTTTCACTGTTAAACCAAGGTACGAAGAATTACATGAAGGCCATAAAGAATAGTGATGAAAGTGTTAGGGTTGAATCGTCTAAGGCCAACCTTCAAGTTAAGGAAGTAGTGGAATCGCCATCTGCTGTAGATATTGACGTGGAGATTCCAAAAATAGTTGAAGAACCAACCAATCCAATATTGGAAGAGATGGATGTTAAGCTTCTGGTCAAAGAGATTGCAAAAGGGATCAAGGAAGTACTTGAGCCAGAGGCCGAGAGGGTCGAAATAGGTTGAAGTCTCAGCTGAGAAGAAGGAAGAGGTAGTTGCACGCGAGGTGCAAGAAGAAAAGAGAAAAGTGGATTCGCCACCTAGTATTACACTGATGTCACCATTCATTCCTATGAAGATGGCATGTCAAAAGGGTGACATAGAGCTCAAAGCATTTGTAGAGGTAAAAGACCTTTTTATACTCCAAAACTTCAACTCATAAAAAATGAATGTAAGTTTTTTCCATTACCATAACTTAGTGTAAAGTTATAGAGGGAGGGGTTGGGGGTTTAATAAAACTCTAATATAATATATAACTAATTAAAAATTAAAGGGCTCTAAAATAAGGTTAAACAAGCCTATATCAATACTTCTAAGATATGATGCTTAGTGATGTTCGAAGAGGTATGAATGCAGAAGAAAAGATATTGGATGCTAGCTAAGGACAAGTATACTTAACTAATAAACTATCTTGGGAGTAAATGAGGAGCTAGGTAATTTTAATATAAGATAAGGTCCTAAAGACATCTACAAGATTATCTATGAGTGATGAATTCTGTAAGGCTAGAGTTGAATAATTTAATACAAGCTAAAGGACCAAGAAAAAATGATTGACCATTTAAGGATGAAGGTTCTTCACTTTTCTAAGCAAAAATAATATAAGTAATTGAATGAAAGAAAAACAAAAGAAATAATTAAAGAGTGTACGGGAAATAAGGTACACAAGCAATTTATAGTGGTTTAGTTTACCTGCATCCACTACCTAGGGTCGTCCCCATAGGATTTGAAATCTTCTCTAAGCTCCTCAATATCTCTTACGGGTGAGATATAAAAAACGTACAACGAGGTTTTTCCAGGCTAAACCACAACCTAAAGCTCTTGAGTCTTAATCTGTTTAAATCACAACCCAGTGAGACTTTTAGCGGTTAAATCACAACCTGATAGATTTTACAAGGTTAAATCCTAACCTATAAAACTTCTTATTGTCTAATGTAGACAAAGAGTAATACCCTAAATGGTTAGATGATTCAATTGCAACCAATATGAATGTTCTCCTTGATGAGCTAATCTAACAAGATTATATGTGAATTACTTGAAGATTTGGATGTGAAAGTTGTAGCTTGAAGTTGATCTCCTTTATTGAGTAGATTGCTAAATGAAAGCTTGAGATGAACACCACTTTGATTGGATTTGAAGTTGTAGTTTATGACCTCCACTTCACCAGTATCCCAATCATATGACTGGTATTGCCGATCTTAGGCTTCAAATCTCACTGTCTTGGACCGTCGCGACCCTTGGCGCGTTTGGCGACACAGTTGGGAACTGGGTTCCTGTTTTGCATAAACCGGGTGCCGGGTTTGATATCGTACTTGTTTGACTTCTCCATTGGATATATATTGAAAAAATAAGTGGTTTAGGGTCGAGAAAAAGCAAATTCCGACATCTGAATGCAAAGTTATTGCCTTTCGAAGTTTTCCAGACCGTGGCACTAATTGTCGCGAATGACGATACGGCGTCGGGTCGGCTAGCCGCTCAAAAGCCGGCATAACGGTCCCACTCTTGAATCTTATAGTTTTATATCGTGTCCATGAATCGTCGCGACCCTTGTCTCGCACTAGTTAGTCGTTCATAGAGCCGACATGTCGGTGCCAGGCTTCTAATCTTACCACACAAACCGTCACGAGTCTGGGCACGTGTGACGATACGGTTTCTGCACCAGCTAGCAGCTGATATAGCTAGCATACCAGTCATGTGATTTTTCTTTTTGAATTTGACCGTATTGAGAATCGTCGCAACCTTTGGAGGTTACCGGCTAGCCGGTCATAGGACCGGGATGCTGGTGGGAGCTGCTAAATCTACGAAATTCTTCTCAACTTTTCCCCGGACTCAGAATTTTAGAATATCTACACAAAAAAACACTACCTTTATCTCCTATTATCTTTCTAAACACATTAAAATTAAACACTAACTTAATATTATACAGTACAAAATCAATAAACTAATATACAACTAAATTGGCTTTTGTTTAACGTCTTTAAGCTCGACGGGTTACCTCTAAGATAATTTCTTAACATAACCTCCCCAGTAATGAGTGATGTTATCAACATTTACCACGTGTAATTCACATCCCTTGGATTTTACTCCCACAAACTTCTCAGAGTGACCATGAATGGTCCCATCCAAGAACTCTTGGGCTTACGTGCGTTTGTGGAGGATTAGGCCTTTTCAATGTGGTTTCTTCGCTTATTTTGAACTCCTCCTTCTCTCCTTATCTCGTGTTTTCTTTGAAACCTTTGTCGCACGTTTTTTTGTTCTCTTTTTTGTACGAGAAATGTGTTGACTCTCCGTAGGATCTGGAGAATCTTCATTTGGTGGTTTCTTTCTTAGCTTTCTCTCCTCCAATCTTAAGATCGCCACAACCTTAGTTGTATCTTTCTCTACATGAACAATAGTGTCCAAGAACAAAATTCTCCAGGAGAAACGGGGAACTTCATTTCCTTGAACACATTGAACTTATCCTCCTCGTCTTGCACTTGCATGATTAATTCTCTGTTTTCTACATCAATAAGTACACCCCGTGGACAGGAATGGTCTTCCCAAGATAATGGAGACATTCATATCTGCGTCGTAATCAAGTATAATGAAATCACACGGAAATATAAAGTTACCTACTTTGACGAGGACGTCTTCAATCTTTCCTACTGGTTAGGAGTGGGGTCGATCTTCCATTAGTAAGACTACAGACGTAGATATAACTTCCCCTATGTTAAACTTCTAGAACAAAGACTTTGGCATGAGATTGATACTCGCACCTACGTCGCACAATGCTTTCCCGGTCCATCAACGCCAATGGCAATAGGAATTGTGAAACTTTCAGGATCTTTTAACTTTGGTGGAAACTTCCTTTGACATATAACACTACACTCCTTAGGTAACCCAACCAACTCCCTAGTTTCAGAACTCCATATGTTAGAGAGGATGTCCTTCATGAATTTGAGATATTTTGGCATCCTTTTGATAGCTTCTACAAATGGCATGTTGATATCTAATTTTCTCACCATGTTGAGGAACTTCTAGAATTCTTTCTCATTGTTCTTATTTCTGACACGGAATGAGAATGGTGGTGGAGGACACGTCTTGTTCAACACTAAGTCTTTCTTCTTTTCTGGTGTCTTCTTGATAGGGACGCTCCCTCGTTCAATTACCTCTTAGATTTTATCTTCAACTGTTTCTTCAACCGCCTATTCTAGAATTGGGGTTAGTTCTTTTACTCGTTCTTTCTCTACTACTCTGGGAGGAGGTAATTGCATTCCACTTCTCGATCCAATCGCAAAACAAGCATCATATTGAGGGTTTATAGTGTCGCTTGGAAGTTGACCTATGATGTCTCCCTATTTGTTCTAATTCTTAGCCCATTGGAGACATCCTTTTAGGTGAATAAATGAGTTGTTTAATAGACTTTTAGGCTTAATTGATCATATTACACTTTCTCCCCTTGGAATTTAACTATTTGCATTTTCTGAGCTTTTGTGCGTAAATTTGACTATTTTTTGATGCAAAGTTAAATAGGTTCTTGAATTTCATGAAAGACCAATCCAAGGTGGGGAAGTGAGAATTAAGTCTTAGTGTATTTTAGAGTGTTAGGAATGATTTTTACTCGATTTTCTATTTTTAGAGTACACTTTCCTATTTTGTTTTCTTGATTTATTGATTTATTCTTTTTAAGCATATGCGGTTTAATTATTTATTTAATGTGAAGCTTTAAGAGATAAATGGTAATTACTTAGAGGCCAAGTCAAGATAAAGATGAAAGGAAAGAAGATTTACATGGAAATAAGAAGATTTAGGAAAAAATTATTTATTCAAAGGAGGAAAAGATAAAGCTGCCTTTTGAAATCTGAAAATCCAGCCACGTTTTAGAGATTAAATCATAATAAAAGATTGGCTAGGATTCTGGACGAGTGGTGTGCACCAATAGAAAGCTCTTTCCAAGACAATCAGTTTCATATATTGGAACTTCTCAAACGGATAAGTATTGAAAAAGATATGACCAAATCAAATCAGCAGAATCTTATCTTTTAGAGCTACGAATTTGAGAGTCCTTGACTTGTCTTCCACTCCAAGTAAATTCGACCTAGAGGCTCCTAACACCTATAAATACACCCCTTAGCCTCCTCTTTTATACACACGTCATATAATTATCAAAGAGGCTTAAGGATTCAAGTCAGAGCAAGCAGGAAGGAAGAAAGCTAGAGGTGGAGACTGTCTATATCTCCAATTCAAGCCAAACCCAACCTCTTCATTAGGTTTTATTTATTTTCTTTCTGTAAAACATTATGTCTTTTAATTTCATTATTTTAGTTTTATTTTCCGTTATGAGCTAAACTTCTTAAGTGCTTGAGAATCGCTATATAGGTTGAACCTTAATTTATTTAATTGATGTTTTCTGATTTGGGATTTTTATAATTTAATTCGAATTAAGTAATTTAGTATTGTTTGTTATCGTAAGTTAATTTCACTATATTTAATTTGGCCAATTAGACATAGGTTTGAGTAATTAAACTATTCCAATTAGTGGCGATTGGATCATCTTGACGGGAGGTTTAATTACTGACATAGATAATAAACGTAAGATAGAAATTATTGATCCTGACAGACTTAGTTAATCTTATAGCCAATTGGGTAGAAAACCTGACATTCGACGGTGGATTATGATCGCCCTGACGGGTTTTGTAACACCTGAGAATAGCTCCTAAGTCCACCCTGACGGGGGTTAGGAGAATCTAGAATCCTGACTATTACTAGTTACTAATTTGTCCCTTAGAAGAAGTATTGATTAGGTTTATTTTGGTGAAACCTAGCGTGACTCAAGTACTATTCTCTCATCTTTTAGTCTCTTCATATTTACTTTTTGCATTAGTTTTAATTTAGTTTAATATTTACTTTATTGCACTTTAGTCCCTTAAACAAAAACCAAACAAAAATCTATTTCCTTTACTTTTAATTTTCATTCAAGCAACTAGTTCCATTTATTGCATAACACTTTGAATCATACCTAATCCGTCCCTGAGATCGAAATCCCGTTTACCGGATATTACTTGGACGACCCGTACACTTGCGGTACGTGTCTTGCCTTTTTAGGTGTGTTTATTTTAAACACACTAGGAGACACCAAGTTTTTGGCGCCGCTGCCGGGGACGGTAGCGTGTGACCACGGTGTTAGCCGCAAGTGTTTTAGTTGATAGTTTTTAGTTTAGTTTTAATTTTTATTTTTCAGTTTTACGCTTTGGGTTGTTCTTGTTTTCTCAGATTTACAGGTTTTGGTATATGCTTGGAGATATCGTGATCCTTGATAATCCCGAACGCCTATTACGAGAGAAAAAAAAAAAGAGATACAGAAACAAGAGAACAAGCAAAGTTAGAAAAAGCAATGGCAGAAGATAATGCTCAAGATCCCGTGATTCAGTTGGATGACAACGGACTCCCAATAGCTCCACCGGTAGGAGTTCAATTACCAATTCCACCGGTAGGAGTCCAATTACCAGCTCCTCCCGGAAATCAACAACAAGTCATCAATAATGGTGGAGTACTTCAAGATCATGGACCGCAGATCTTTCAACCGAACAACCATGGACCTTTTCTTCTACCACCACTAGGACTCCGTCCTCCTGCAATTCAAGGAGTTCGATTCAGACCAGACGCAGGGATGATTAACCAGTTTACAACCGTGGGACAGTATAGTGGTGCAGCTCGTGAAGATCCTATTCGTGCTATGTACAACTTTATGCAAATCTGTGATGCATATGTCACCCCTGGAGTAACCCAAGAACAAATGTACTTTCATATGTTTCCATTCTTCCTCACCGGAGGAGCAAGTGAGTGGTATGATCAACAGCCACACAACGCGATTGTGACTTGGGATCAACTTCAGACAGCCTTTTTCGATAGGTACTATCCTCAAAGTGTTCGACTCAGTGGGCAATTAGATATTGTTTATTTTCGCCAAGAGCCAGGAGAAACTGTAGGTGCTGCATGGACTCGTTTTCAAACATTATTACGCAAGTGCCCATTACATGGGTACTCTTTTGAATTACAACTTGGAATATTTTATCGAAGTTTAGGTGATGCTGCAAAAGATAAAATCGATACTATGTGCCAAGGTGGTCTCATGATGGTCACAACTGATCAAGCTCTGATTATCATGGACCGAATTTGTGAAGAATGAAATGAGTTGGCAATCCTCGAAATCATCGGTTAGAGCTCCTGAAAGAGGTACTTTGAATTTGGATACAGAAACTGCTTTGAACGCTAAGATCGCCGCACTTGAGAACAAGCTGAAACAATTATCTATGTCGAATAAAGCTGTGGTAAACGTTGTTAATGAACCAGAATTATGTTCTAGTTGTGGAGGAAATGATCATGGCTGGGAAGAATGTGCCAACAACCCAGAATCCGTATACTTCGTTAATCAGCGAGGTAACTATTCAGGTGGTCAAGGGTATGGAAATAAAAACAGAAATCATCCAGGCTTTCAGTATTCGAATCCACATGGAGCAGCCAATCCTGGAACTTATCAACAAAGGCCTCAAGGGAACAATTACCAGTTTAAATCACAGAATCAACCTAGAGCCGATCAAGACGCGTATGCCGACACGTTAGCTCAAAAGGCGCTTCCCTCTCGACCTCACGAAGGCGAAATTACCGCAAGTGAGTTAGCACTTACTTTGACGTAATACATATCCCATGCGGATAAGAGGTCGGAGAAAATTGAAAACCAGCTATCGCGATTCATGGATGAAACCCACACGAGAGAAAATAGGATGGAAGAAACATTAAACTCACATTCCGCTTCGTTAAAAGTCTTAGAGAGTCAAATATCAAAGATCGCCAATAATTTAAATGTCCGAGGTCAAGGCCAACTTCCAACTGATACGGAGGTTCCTAAGCAATTTGAAAGTTGTAAAGCGATCACTACCAGAAGCGGTAAGACTGTGCAACCACCATCCTTCCCGGTTATGAAAGAAAAAGAAGTAACTAGAAAAGAAAAACCATTAGAGGAGGTGGAAGAAAAAGATGAAGAACCTGAAGTGGTAGAAGTGGAGAAGATTCCGGAAAAGCCAAAAAAGAAAGATGTTGTAGAAACCCGTCCTCCTCCACCATTCCCTTCCAGAGTTCAGAAGAAAGGAGATACGACTGAATATGAAAGATTCATGAACATGATGAGTAAGCTCAATATTAATATACCTTTCTTAGAGGCTATCAAGGGGGTACCAAAGTATTTGAAATTCCTGAAAAGAGCTCTCACAAACAAACGCCGGTATCTTGAGAATGAATTGGTAGGCTTGCCAGAAGAATGTAGTGCGATATGCCAGAGTAAGTTACCACCGAAGTTACTTGATCCTGGGAGTTTTACTATTCCCATCTCTATTGGTAATGAGTGGCAAGCAAAAGCTTTATGCGATTTGGGAGCGAGTATTACTCTTATGCCCAAGTCAATTTTTGAAAAATTGAAGATAGGAGACGCAAGACCAACCTCTATGGTCTTGTAAATGGCTGACAGATCCCTCGTGCATCCAGAGGGAAGAGTAGAAAATGTGCTTGTCAAGGCAGGTACGTTAATTTTTCCAGTTGACTTTGTTATACTTGACTACGACGCGGATAGGAATGTCCCCATTATTTTGGGAAGACCATTCCTAGCCACGGGGCGTACTTTGATTGATGTAGAGAATGGAGAATTGACTATGCGAATCCAAGACGAGGAAGTAAAGTTTAACGTGTTCAGACCAATGAAGTTTCCGGAATCCAAGGAGGAGTGCTTCCGGATGGATGTGATTGAACAAGAGCCAACCAAGGTTGTGGGAACCTTAGGAATAGAGGGAAAAGAGCTCAGAAAGAAACCACCTAACATAAATCCTCCATATCCTAAGAAAAAACCACACCTTGACCATGCTAAAAAGAAAGAAAAGGTGCGAGCAACGAAGGTTCCAAAAGAACCTAAGAAAGAAAGGAAGAAGAGGGAATTCAGTGTAGGCGAAGAAGTCGCAATGAAGAAACCTGACCTCCCTCCGAAAGTGCGCAAAGCCAAGAGTTCTTGGCAAGGACCGTTCATGGTCACAAGGGTTATCTCTGATCAAGTGGTGGTAATAAAAGCTAAGGTATGCAAGTTCCGTGTAGCAAACATTGATGACCTCACTCACTGCTGGGGAGGTTATGTGAAAAATGATGCGAGAGGTAACCCGTCGAGCTCAACGACGTTAAACAAAAGCCAATTCATTGTATATTAGTTTATTGCTTTAAGTTTTTCAATTCCTAGTGTATAATTCTAAGTTAGTGTCGAGTTTTAGTGTCTACTTTTAAAGAAATGAGAAGGGTATTGTGTTAATGGTGCAGGAATCGAGTTTGGGGTGCTAGGAGAAATTTTTTGGAGAATTCAAGGCTGGCGCGGACTACCCCCGCGGTGTACCCCCTATACCGCAGGGATGTACCGCGCCCCAAAAAACCCGTACCACGGGTCGCGCACCACGGGTCTTATCCAGAGGCGAGAAAGAGAAGATGATCGGCGCGGTGCACCGCACCCTACACCGCACGCCCAAAACGCGTGCCACGGGGTGTGTACCGCGGGTTTTTTCACGGAGCACGTGCGGACTACCCCATGCACCGCACCCCTGCACCGCACGGCAAAACGCGTGCCACGGGGTGCTAGCACGGGTACAAGGCAGAAGCAAAAAAATACACACCACAGCGCTGCGGTATACCCCATGCACCGCAGGGATGAACCGCGCCAGGCGGTTTGTGAAGAGTCCAAAGCCCAACCAACTTCTAACCTTAAGGAGATAAACCCTAGCCTCTTCCAAACGAATTTTCCAGCTCCCAACCCTATAAAAACACCTTGAAGCTTGATCAAACCTCCACAACAAACACATTAACATCATCAGATCTCTCCTCCATCCTCCATAAACATATCCTCTTCATCAAATTCATCACAAAACACCATTAAACACAACCAAGATCATCAAGCTTTCAAGAATTCTTCCAAAGCTCATCAAGAAACAACTTCCTTCATCTAATCCAAGCAAGGAACTCAAGCTATACCAAGTTTTCTTAACTTTATTCTATCCTTGGTATAACTTGAGTTTGGGGTCAAATCAACCATGACAAACAGAACAGAGGCTATGGATTACAAGAGGAAGTGTTATACTCTAGGGAAGAACAAGAATTTGCCTGGTTCTACAATTGAAAAGGCCATCAATCTCGATGGGCCTACTGAGAAACAACAAGAAGAGGCACCTGCACCACCACAACACAAGAAATTCACAGCTAGGATGAAGGTACCATCAAAGCCTAAAGAAAAGACACCAATCCAAGATCAAGGTTCTTCTTCTTCTTCTCCGAATGATTCTTACACACCCCCATGGGCTATCAAACATCAACAACAAATTGATCATCTAAGAAAACAAGTCTTAGCACTTTGGGAGGAAATTGCCAAGATGAATTCAGCAAGGAGTAAGGTAACTTTGAACATGGATATTGATAATAATTCTTATTCTTCGGAGGAGGATATGATGGATATTTATGGCCAGGTACCTCGTTCTAATTCTTCTTCTTAATTAATGGTAGGCACTAGGTAGTTTAGTTTTTATTTTAATTGCTTTATTGAGTCTTTTTCGAGTCGTGGGGACACGACTCACTTTTGAGTTTGGGGTGGGGTTCGTTGCCTCATCCCAATTTTTCTTTTGGGTTTTACATGCTTTTCAGAAAGAAATTTTTTTTTAGGGTTGCGTTTGAATGTAGAGTGTTTTAAATGCCCCCATCAAGCATGCTTTTTATGAATTTATGATAGAAAATAGTTGACTTTAGGAGTTAGTATAAAACGCACTTTGATTACATGCAAATATGAAGTAATTGATAGGAAAAATTTATGAACAATGCAAAAGAAGTAAACTTGTGCTTAAGGATAGTGAGTGGTTTGTATAACGTGAGATCTAAATGAGTAGAGAACCCACTTAGGTATGAACTAGAAGCAAGTTGTGTAGATAGGAAAATGATAGAGGCAGTTCTTTGTTAGCCCTTTGAATCTTTTTTGGCCTTCTATCCCTGAATTAATTTGATCCTTCTTAGACAAATTTTTAGCCTTTAAGCCTTTCTTTTGTCGCCACATTATAAGCCAATTTCCCTTTAGATTATTAGGCATGACCATATGACCCGCACTTGAATCACGATCCTGAGACATCCTGTCTTGAGCTTGAGTTTGGGGTGGTGGGTCCACCATATGGGAATTTATTGGGTTGGGATTTTTGAGCTTATCAATGGTGCTCTGTGCTTTATATGATGATGATTCACAGGTTTATTATATTGTAACCCTTTGTCGGGGTAATAGTGAATGGAAAAGAAGCTTCGAGCTCAAGTTATGAATAGGCATAACTATGAAAAATAGCATGATATCTCAACATCAAAGGGAGTCATGACTATACAAAAAGAAAATAATTGAATAAATGATTTGAAAAGAATAAATATTCGGACCGGCAAAGTGGAAATTTTTAAGTGAATCATCCTTAGTGCTTATTGGGTTAATTTGGGGACGCTAATTAAGCGCGTCAAATGGGTTGAGTGAGAACGTTATTCGAGTGTAAACTCAAGCTCTTGGACAGTTGTTGATGGTAAGTGAGGAGAGAGCCAAAAGCTCACTTCAAATTTACCAAATATACATACCATACCGTCCTTAAGCCTACGCTAAAACCGTAAAGACCTCGTGATTCCTAGATGCACAGTGAGTTAATAGGGATTATTCTAAGTGGAATATTCAACACAAGTAAAGATCGAGGAACACCCTATAGCCACCATCTTGAGATAAGTATTAAGCGTAACCTTCTAGCATTGTGAAATTAATTTTGAATTGATATTGTTTTGTATTTGATTTTGCATGATAAGTGTAGGTGTATATTAACTCCTAGGTTAGACTATATGAGATTTGTTTTAATTTTTGCTTTGGGATTATTTTCTAGATTCTACCTTCTGCGTTCACCTAAAAGATCCTTTGTTTTTATTTTACTTTGTCGGGACGACAAAGGTTTGAGTTTGGGGTCTTGATGTCTCCCTATTTGTTCTAATTCTTAGCCCGTTGGAGACATCCTTTTAGGTGAATAAATGAGTTATTTAATAGACTTTTAGGCTTAATTGATCATATTACACTTTCTCCCCTTGGAATTTAACTATTTGCATTTTTTGAGCTTTTGTGCGTAAATTTGACTATTTTTTGATGCAAAGTTAAATAGGTTCTTGAATTTCATGAAAGACCAATCCAAGGTGGGGAAGTGAGAATAAAGTCTTAGTGTATTTTAGAGTGTTATGAATGATTTTTACTCGAGTTTCTATTTTTAGAGTACACTTTCCTATTTTGTTTTCTTGATTTATTGATTTATTCTTTTTAAGCATATGCGGTTTAATTATTTATTTAATGTGAAGCTTTAAGAGATAAATGGTAATTACTTAGAGGCCAAGTCAAGATAAAGATGAAAGGAAAGAAGATTTACATGGAAATAAGAAGATTTAGGAAAAAATTATTTATTCAAAGGAGGAAAAGATAAAGCTGCCTTTTGAAATCTGAAAATCCAGCCACGTTTTAGAGATTAAATCATAATAAAAGATTGGCTAGGATTCTGGACGAGTGGTCTGCACCAATAGAAAGCTCTTTCCAAGACAAGCAGTTTCATATATTGGAACTTCTCAAACGGATAAGTATTGAAAAAGATATGACCAAATCAAATCAGCAGAATCTTATCTTTTAGAGCTACGAATTTGAGAGTCCTTATTTGTCTTCCACTCCAAGTAAATTCGACCTAGAGGCTCCTAACACCTATAAATACACCCCTTAGCCTCCTCTTTTATACACACGTCATATAATTATCAAAGAGGCTTAAGGATTCAAGTCAGAGCAAGCAGGAAGGAAGACAACTAGAGCTGGAGACTGTCTATATCTCCAATTCAAGCCAAACCCAACCTCTTCATTAGGTTTTATTTATTTTCTTTCTGTAAAACATTATGTCTTTTAATTTCATTATTTTAGTTTTATTTTCCGTTATGAGCTAAGCTTCTTAAGTGCTTGAGAATCGCTATATAGGTTGAACCTTAATTTATTTAATTGATGTTTTCTGATTTGAGATTTTTATAATTTAATTCGAATTGAGTAATTTAGTATTGTTTGTTATCGTAAGTTAATTTCACTATATTTAATTTGGCCAATTAGACATAGGTTTGAGTAATTAAGCTATTCCAATTAGTGGTGATTGGATCATCTTGACGGGGGGTTTAATTACTGACATAGATAATAAACGTAAGATAGAAATTATTGATCCTGACGGACTTAGTTAATTTTATAGCCAATTGGGTAGAAAACCTGACATTCGACGGTGGATTATGATCGCCCTGACGGGGTTTGTAACACCTGAGAATAGCTCCTAAGTCCACCCTGACGGGGGTTAGGAGAATCTAGAATCCCGACTATTACTAGTTACTAATTTGTCCCTTAGAAGAAGCATTGATTAAGTTTATTTTGGTGAAACCTAGCGTGACTCAAGTACTATTCTCTCATCTTTTAGTCTCTTCATATTTACTTTCTGCATTAGTTTTAATTTAGTTTAATATTTACTTTATTGCACTTTAGTCCCTTAAACAAAAACTAAACAAAAATCTATTTCCTTTACTTTTAATTTTCATTCAAGCAACTAGTTCCATTTATTGCATAACACTTTGAATCATACCTAATCCGTCCCTGAGATCGAAATCCCGTTTACCGGATATTACTTGGACGACCCGTACATTTGCGGTACGTGTCTTGCCTTTTTAGGTGTGTTTATTTAGAACACACTAGGAGACACCAACCTACTATTCCGGTTTGTACATTATTTGCAAGCTGTTACACTTGACACTTTAGTTGCTTCATGATGTTAGCTTGTTCTTCAAATATGCTTTGATAAACTATTCAACTTTGTCACATACCCTCCGATAACCAACTAGATTATGATCTTATGGAAACACTGTATCGTTCACAATTGAATCTCTTTAGAGGAATCTTCAAATTACAGCCCAATTTCACTCCCCACCCCATTTTAAAGCCTAAGTTACTAAATGTTCTATATAAAGCCTAACCAAACAAAACAAGTTAACTAATACATTTCTCTCTCTTACTTTCCATTACACACATGTGTTGATAGAGAATCCCGTGTACATGTGGTTGTACCTAAGCTTCGTTTTTGTCCAAGTCAAAATATACCCAAGTAACGGGTTTAGTCCAAGTCAAAATTTGTCCAAGTATGCACCCATAGGGCTGTACCCTTTTTATTTTTTAGTGTAGGTTATATCCACGTTAAAGTCCATGGTTTTGGGGTTATACCCAAGCTTCGATTTTTTCCAAGTCAAAATGTACCAAAGCAACGGGTTTGTCCAAGTCAAAATTTGTCCTAGTCTGCACCCATAGGGCTGTACCCAAGCTTTTTTACTAAAATACATGTCTAATGTAATAAAAATAATCCAAGTCTTTACCCATAGGGCTGTACCTAAGCCAAAATTATCCAAATATATCCAAGACTAATAAAATTGGTGGATAATAAAGATCCCTATTCTCTAGACCTAACGGGCTGGTATAAACTAATCCAAAAAATGAAACAACCAATAACAGTATATTTTTTAACAACCAATCCAAAAAAATAAGCCTCTAATGTCTAGACCCTAATGTATGAACCTAAAAAATGAAACAAACAATAACAGTATATTTTTTTTAAAACAAGCTAGAATCCTACAACGGCCTAGACTTATTTCCCTTATCTGTACTGCTCGGCCCAAATGGCCTGGACATACACGTTAAGACTTGGACCACCAAGTCTGTACCCAAGTCTGTACCAGTGGGTTGAACCCAACAAGCTGAGGCACGACGCGTCTGGAGATGAGGCGGAGGAGAAGCGTCGGAGGAGAAGAAGAGATGAGGCGTTGGAGGAGGAGAAGAGATGAGTGTTACAGTGTGGTGGTGGCTTCGTGGATCTTGGCTTCGTTGTGGTGGCTTCGGAGGATTTGGTGTTACAGTGCGGGGGTGATGTTACAGTGTTGCTGCATCATGACGAATCTGAATAGAGGAGATCTGCAGCGGAGGAGATAGGTGGAGGGAGCAGCGCGGATCTGGCCGGAGAAGAAGGCGGCGCTGGTCCAGTTCGCTGGTGGTCAGATCTGCATCGTGTCTTCTTCTTCACAAAGGAACGAAGGGCTACAGAGCTCCAGCGGTCTGTGGGATACAGAACAGTTGATGCAGCAATGAAGGTGATGCGTGGAGAAGGTGATGTGTGGTGGTGGTGGCTTGGTGGTGTCGTTTCATTGAGTGCAGCAGCACTGGTGGGAAGGCGAGGGATGGTGATACGAAGGTGGGCATCGAAAGGGTGGTGTGGGTGGCTCTGGGTGGAATGTGGTGGCATAGGGGTGGGGGGCTGCATTAGCTCTTGAGCACACAGAGAGATGAGAGAGAGGGTCACGAGCCCTATATGGGTTCTTTGTTTTGGTTTTTGGGTTCTCACTGTATGCATTAGATTAGGTAGGGGGTTTTGGGTAGTTTTCTATATACTAGTTAGATACTAACTAATGGGTAAGGGGGCTTTATTTTAGAACATTCTATGTTATGGGGCTCTATAAAAATATTCCCACATCTCTTTATTCCACGTTTTCAATGGGTCCCCTATCACCTTGTGGGGAGAGAAGGGTAATGATGTACACGACGGATAACACGCAAAAAAGAACACAAATATGTATAGTAACATAGATAGAAAAAATATTATGACATACATATATAAGTCTTTTAAATTTTTGTAATTTCATATATAATTCTTGTATTATGATTTTTTATGACGTGGGTGGTTCAGACCACCTTTCGTCCAGCACAACTAGTCTCACGTAGGGTATGTCTGCCTCCCATAGCATACCTCCAAGAAAGACTAGGTTACCTGATTCAAACTATGTACCTTTAAAATGAGAGACAAGATATTGACTACTACAGCTAATCCCAATTGATTAAACAAAAAGACACAATTTGCAACTAAATAGATTTGAACTTGAATATACATTAATACACAACCTTCTCAATTGTGGGAGTTTTATCTTCTATATTTAATTTTTTAGGGTTTCATATTATTTTGAAATGATCAAAGAATTACGGAGATAGATTAATTACGAATTACTAACATATGTTATGGTAGAGAATCTAATAAAATTTCTAAAATTTGATGATAAATAAACATATATTTAATTGTAGTTGTTTTTAGTAAATATTTATACCTGCTATTTCTAATAATCCCTAATTGTAATATTGTTTCTATTTTCTTATTTGTATTGATATTATATATATGAGTAATGATATTCGTCACTTCTTTTTAATTCACTCTTATATAATTTTTTATGTGGTATTAAATTAAAGAGAGAAAACAAAAATTAGAAAATAAAAATACTTTAATTGATGTTTACATTCCCCATATAGAAAGTAAAATAAATATAAACCAAAATAAGATAACAATTGTAGTTGTTATCTCATTGGAGTCAAAATGACTCCGAGTCAAAGTGGCTCTCTCATGTACTCAAAAAAAAATAAGATAACAATTATTCTATATATATATATTGATTTGGATAAAAGAAAAATCCGAATTCACTAAAAGGGAACCTCACATGAAGATTTTCGTACCCAACCTAAAGATTACATCCACTTTCTGAAAATGGAGTCACCCCTTACATTCACTTGGTCCTTTAACCTTTTCCTAAGACCCTCTCAATTATTGAGGGCCCAAAAATTCACAATATTATTTAGGGGAAGTTTTTGGCTTGTTATCTTAAAATATGAGTACAATTTTGTAATAATTCATACACATACCATTTTTTTTGTTGCCAACATAATTTATATATATACACACATAGTAATTTTTATTTTTTGTTACATAGGAGAGCCACTTTGGACTCGGAGTCATTGACTCGGTTCGAACCTTCACTACTAAATTGGTAGACCAAGGTCCTGGCCAGTGAGCTAATCCCAACTGGTTACATAGTAATTTTTTTAATTAATAGGATATCTCTTAACCAAATCCAAACGTTACTATAATGCAGTCACTAACCACTCATTAAGTTATTAAATATATTTTTATTAATAATTATTGTTTGTAATATTTATAATTTTGTAAAACAAGCCATCCTTTTTTTTAATCTCTAAGAAGAACAATTTAACCGTTGACTAAATTATTAAAAGTTAGACTTCCATCTAATATTGCATGATCCAATATATAAATTAAAATCGTGAGATATAATAACAAAATACATGTTTAAAGATTAGTTTATAAAATTCTATAAATATGGGTCATGTATCACAATGTAAATTGCTTATCCTAATATTGGATTGAAATTTTTTTCAATTATTAAATATAAACATTTAGACATTTTGTTTGAAAATTAGAATAGTTATGTTTTTACCCAATTAGCCAGTAATCTTTCTTAACGACAGTTTACCTTATTATACATGCTAGTTTGTAATATTTTAATAATATATATATATATATAACTATATGTTTCTATTCTCGACAAAAAAGGCTATGAGTCTCTGATAATATAAAATAATAGCCAAATTTAAAAGTTAAACTCCATTATTTTCTAGGGATGGCAATGGTTAGAATATTATCTGTAACCGATGGATATCCAATCCGATAAAAATCTGTTAGTGAAACCGATGATGCATCCATGAGGTTTGGTTCTCACAAAAGTTGACCGGTGGATAATCCGTTAGGATTTGTTTTTTTTAAATAATCTGATGGATAATCCAAAATCCATATAAAGTATAAGAAATTAAAAAAAAAGTTATATTATATATAAATATATTCTATATTTACAAAAATCATACATTATATCGACAAAATAATATTATTTTATATATAAAACACCTAATTGATTTTATCTAGATTATTACTATATCGCCTAATATTTATTTTTAGTGACCCAATAATTAAGTATTTAATTTTATAGTTTTAAAAATATTATAAGATTTTTTAATTTAAATCCTATTGAACAATTACGGATACAGATTAATCGTGGATAATCCGAATCAGCCGTGGATGCGGATTTGGTAAATAATTCTAAAATCTGATGGTCAATGGATGCGAATCTGGTTATTGTTTTTCTTAATGGATATGGATATGGTTATGCCATATTTTGAGGATATCCGGTCCGTTTCCATCCTTATTATTTTCAATTTGGATTTTTCGTCAGATTGTTTATCTTCTTAATCTTGCAACACTCCTTCTCTCGGCATACTAGAGTAGATAAACAGACTGAACTTCTAAATTGTATAGTGATTACGAATCTTCGTCTATATTTTTCATATATCGACCAAAAAAATTTACATTTTTCATATGTAATGGTGTTGCACATTCTGTTTGTAAGAATATGTTAGAATAGTGAAAATGAGAATTAATAATTAAGAAATGTTGTTATGTTTTCTTTGTGAAGTCTATTTGAATTTTATGTTAGGGCCACTCCATGATATATATTGAGTCTTGGACTTGGGCTTGACTTGATGGACTTGTGATTTATTGGATTTGGTTTAATACGATAACGTTTCTCTTGTTTTATCAGAATGGATATCAACCATCAATCAAGTAATAAGTGTGGAAAAAATAACAATCGTTGGTTTGAAAAACTAGTAAAATAGAAACAAAAATAAACAAAACACTTCTCAATTAAAGTAACACTACACTTATTACAATAAATTGAAAAAGCCGAAAACTTACACGGAATACATATATGACTTGCATTAAAATGATATTCCGGCCGTGCTAGTTATCTCTAATAATTTCTACTCTATATTATATCAGAAATTTGAGAGAGAAGTAGACTAGCCTTTCTTGGTTCTTAGTTTTCGTCTACATTCTATTCTATATTCCTTCTAGAATAGTTTTTTCTATTCTCTCTAGAATAGTTTTTCATTCTCTCTAGAATTATTTTTTCTATTCTCTCTATGATAGTTTTTTCTTATCTATAGAATTTCTTCTCTAAAAATGAAGTGACAAAGTCACTATTTATAGAGAAACCGACAAAACAAAAAACCGTCACATAATTGATTATCAATGGTTGGTGATAAATGCTCTTTAATGCCATAAAGCTAGCCGTTTTTTGCCAAATTTTGGTAACTACCATAACAGTTGTAATAAAGAGTCATTAATTCGTCATCAAGAAAAATGAATTATTTAATATTAAATACTTTCCAATTGTTTTTTCTTAAATTCTAATATGGGACTAACACATAGTCTTTTCCACTTCTCCCAAGAGCGTGTAAGAATTAATAACATAAATTGTCTATTATTTGATAACTCCAACAATAACATGGATGAACTTGATCTAAAACCCATTGCTTCCATATAAAAGTCACGCTTTTTCAAGACCCAGTTCATCTCTTTTGTTGGATGTCTCTCTCAATACAAAGAGACAAAACTAAGGTTTCAAATTCGATTAGATTGTATATGTTGTAATCTATGTAATAGTTAGATAATCTCATTAATATAAGAATCTACTTGATTTATATCAATATAGCCAGGGTAGAATAGATAGGGCTTTAGAGGTTTTTGGGTAGCTTGAGATTTTGAGTGATTCTTTCTGTGTAATCTAAGCAAGTTGTAATCTAAATCAGAAGCATTCTATAGTGGATGAGCTACTCTCACTGGAGCTCAACGTAAATGTAGAATGCTTCTGATTTAGATTACAACTTTCTCAGATTACACAGAAAGAATCACTCAAAATCTCAAGCTACCCAAAAACCTCTAAACCCTATCTAATCTACCCTAACTATATTGATATAAATGGAGCTCAACGTAAATGTAGAATTTTTTCGAACCCCATTATTAATTGTGTGTGTGTTCTTTACTTTCTATCTTTAGTGTTTGTTTTAATCTTTTCTGAAAACACTATTAAACTAATCTAATCGAACAAGTTTTATATCAATGATATTAAAATTTATAAAATCTTTTACAGATCTATAGTGGTTTAACCTTTTCTATGGTTATAATCATTTAATTTGTAATAGTTTTTCTTTCTTATTTTTAGATTGATTTTAGTTTTGTGGCGATTCTTGAAAATTTAAAGTTTCTAGGTTATTCAGTGTTCCTTGGATTTCTTGGAGGTTTTTTTGTTTCCAAAATCTTGTGTGAGTTTTAAAGCTTGTAATTTAGAACTATTTTATACTTTAAAGTTCTTCTTGTTTGTTAGTATAGTTCATATATATTATATACTTTGATTGTACTAACCATATGGCTACAACTCGACTATAGATGTCGTTTATGCTGGAAAAACTGACTTTAGTATATGGCAAGAAAAGATCAATTCATTGCTTTCACATCACAAGGTTGAGCATGCATTGATTGAGGATATTAATAAGTGTCCAAAGGGTCTTCTTGACAAAGAAGATGATATTAAGGAAGAAGCCTACACCATCATGTTTCTAAATTTGTCCATTTTAGTTAAAAGAAAGATAGATGGTGCAAATGCTACACTTGAGATTTGGGGTAAGTTAGGTTCATCTAGCCTCAGTGTGCCTTGAGTATGTGCATGCAGATCTATGGAGGCCTGAAAGGTATGACTCACATAGTAACTTTAAATATTTTTAGTCCAATTGTTGATGATTATAGTAGGAAAGTTTGGATTTTTTGTTCAAAACTAAAGATAAAACTTTTGCTAAAATTAAATGATAGAAAGTGTTGAAGGAAAAACAGTTTGAAAAATTACTTACAGTATTTAGGACTGATAATGGCCTTGATAGTTTTTTATGAAGAATTTGATTCTTTCGGTAAAGAAAATGGTATTCTTAGACACATAACTATTAGGAAAACCCTTAGCAGAATGGGGTAGATGAGAGAATGAATAGGACTCTTATTAAAAAAGTTGAAGTCTTTTATTTACTTCGTGTTTGCCTAAATTACTTTGGGGGAAGCTATATACACCGCAACTTATTTGATTAATAGAACCCTAATGAGTCCATTGACTTCAAATCCCCTATAGAAGTCTGGACTGGAAAGAAACAAGATTTGTCCAACTTAAGAATATTTGGTTGTGCGACTTATTGTCACAACAAAGATGGAAAACTTAACCCTAGATCTATTAAAGAGGCTAGAGGGATTTAAAAATGTGCTAGTAGAGATGTTATATTTGATGAGTTAACATTTTCTTGCAAGAATGTTTTAGTTGCAAATAGTGATGCTTCTGCTAAACGTACTAGTGATACATCGATATGAGTTTAAGGTGGAGCCTCTCAACCCTGGAGTATCTAATGACTTTTCTACCAAATACCTTCAACTTAATCAACCCCAACAACATAAGGATGATGAAGGTACAGAGCAACTTGATACACCAGAAGAGGATGAGGTTAATCATCACAATGAGGGTTACAAGATTACCAGCTCTTGTTTATACTACTTTAAATGTTACAGTTGAGGTCAGAGATTATGAATTGTATTCTTAATTGTGAAGTGTATTTGGGTTTTATGTTTGGGCCACTCTGTGTTATATGTTGAGTCTTGGACTTGGGCTTGACGTGATGAACTTGTAACTTTGGACTTGGTCTAGTACGACAGCGTTTTCTCTTGTTTTAGCAGAATGATTCTCAACTACCGATCAAGTAATAAGATGGACGACTCATATCTAAAACCTATTGTTTCCATATAAAAACCTCGCTTCTTCAGATCTCATCTCATTCTTTTGTTCTCTCTTCTCTTGTGTTGGTCTTCTCTCTCAATACAAATCGACAAAACTAGGGTTTCATAGTTGATTAGATTGAATCTATTGTAATTTCTACAATATTTAGATAATCTCATTAATATTCTATCTATTTGATTTTTATCCATATAGTTAGCGTCGATTGGTTAAAGTTTTAAAGGTTATTGGGTAGGTTGAGATTCTGGGTGATTCAATCTGTGCAATCTGAGGTGCAATTGTAATTATGTAAACTGGAAGCATTTTATAGTAGAAAAAGTTATTTTCGCCGAAACTTAACGTAGATGTAAATTTTTGTCGAACTACGATAAGTTTTGTACTTTTTGTTTTTAGTATTTGTTCTAAATCTTTTCTGAACACGTTATAAATCTAATCCAAAAGTTTTACAACAAGAAACATTCTAAAAGAATGTAAATTTTCGGTCCATTATACCGTTTCGTTTTTTTAATTCTGGATTCAATTTTATATTTCATTACAATGAAAACAATTGTATCGGCCTTAAGTATCTAAGATATGTACTAATTCATAAGAATAAAGTAAATTATATCAAAATTCTGCAGAGAGTTTACTATGGAAACTTATTGAAATCATGATATATGTTGGCTATGATAAGAAATTAAGAACCAAAATACAAAGATATAATATACCATTAATAAGCAGAAAATTATCATTACCATCACATCTGCTTAATAAAAATTGGCAAAAACTAACCAACACAATTTCCATGATTAGATACAATAATCGACTTCACGTAGAAGGGACCACTGTCTATTAACACGAGGGAGCATTGTTTCAACTTTAAAAAGTAATATAGAGAGAAACGAGACCGAGACATCTGATCAATATACATGCGGTTACAAATTATTTGATCATCTAATTTTATATCCCAAAATATATCTCCGCGACAAAAATACAAATTGTAATATAACTGGCCAGCTAGCTAATGCTCTCATATATTTGTATCTTTATACTTATATAAATCATGGTCTTTATTAATGGAGGCGTGCTGACGAACAAAAACAAAAATGCAGGCATGCCAACGATCAAATTTTATTTTATTTTTCGTTAACTCATAAAGTGTTTTCATATATCTCGTACAATTTGTACGAAATTTAAGCATGTAAGCTTTTTGAGAATATTAAATAAATAGAAAAATTCGCGAACCAAAAAACAATAATTATTTGTCAAACCTATACAATCAATCGAGACGTAGTTCGTTTTTCTAACTTAATAAACACTGAATGCTGAATAGATATTACTTATTCCATTAAAATGGAAGTGTCTGAATAAATCAGATTTGATTTGGAAACAAACCAATTAAAATAATTAAAATATGAATTTATCAATAAAACAAACAAGGTTATTGATCCAGCGTTTTAATAAAGCAGATTAAGATCTTATTAATTGCAAATAAACACCTCCTAAGTCTAGCAATTCAAACTTCTATCGATTCTTATAATTTGCAATTGAAATAAAAAATCACTATTTGAGTCATTCAAAAATTTCTTCTCAATTTAAAATTTGTTTTTTACACTTTTACAAATATCCTATAAGCTCCTCATCATTAAAGTAATATTAGATACGCATAGAATATTGTTACCTTCAAATCATATAAATCGAGACATTAAAATCTAATAATGTTGGATGAAAAATCGTTTAGCAACCATTAATGGTACCAAGTACTCAATTATATATCCTCCCAATTGTTGATATTAGTATTCAAGAAAGATTAAGAACAACCTTTCTTCAAATCCGACACATAAAACTGGACTCGTAAACGAGTGTGATCCCGAAATTCGCATCTAAAGTGACAAAAAGTGCACATTGGGTTAAAATAATGCTCCAAGATAGTTGTGTATATTTGGTGGCGAGTCGATAAAAATAACTAATCCCACAATAAATTTACGCTTCAAGGAGACATTTTTATACCAAACAAGTTTCATCCATGGTATTTTGGGAGAAGTGACCCAAAAATCATAGTCTCATACTTACTTGAAAGAGAAAGACACGTGGCGAACAGATATACTGAAAAAATGTTTTTCCTCCCTCCTCTCTCTAAAATCCTCTCTGTCCTTCTTCATCCTCTTCCGTTCTTCTTCTTCGTCCCTTAAAGATTCTAAATCTCTTGAATCCCCAGCCTATCTCTCTCTTTACAAAAGATAGTCTTCCCAGTGGCTTCTTTTACAATTGGTTTTTTATCTTCCTTTTTTATTTTTCTCTCATTTTCTGCCTGGTTTCAATGGAGTTCTTCTCTAAGGATCATCCTAATAAGAAAGAAGGAGCTTGTTAATAAGCTCATCTAATAAATCGGCTTACAGATTCCAAGAGAATCATTATCTTATTGCTAAAATTCTTAATAAGAATATCATAAACATCAATTTCATAGCGTCTCATATTAATAAACATTGGGGCTTGCAGAAAGAATCCAAAATTTTGAAAACAGGGCACAATGAGTTTCGAATAACTTTTCATAATAAGGATGATAAAGAGAAGATTTGGGCCCAAAGACCTTGGACATTAATGGGCAAACATCTTGCTTTAAATGATCCAGAAAGCTCAGGTACTAATAAAGTCTATAACACCTCTTTATGGGTACAAATTTTCAACCTCCCTCCCGATGAGAGTTATTTGTTATTTATAATGGAGATCCTTGGTATGCAGATATTGCAAATCTTGTGGTGAGTGATACTTTTCCTGAAGGAGCTACTTCACAAGACAAGAAGCGATTAATCAGCCATGCTAAACAATTCTTTTGGGAGGATCCTTTCCTCTACAAAGTATGTGGTGTCCAAATGGTAAGAAGATGCATACCTGAGAGTGATGTTTATTCAGTAGTTGCAGGTTGTCATGATTCACCCTATGTTGGACATTTCAAGGACGACTGCACAGCTGCTAAGGTATTACAATCTGGTTTTTATTGGCCTACATTACATAAAAATTGTCATGAGTACGTTAAGAAATGTCATAGATGCTAGCTTACTAGTAATATATCCAAGAGGGATGAGATTCCACGTAATAACGTTCTTGAGGTAGAGATTTTCGATGTTTGGGGTATTGATTTCAAGGGTCCCTTTGTACCATCCAATGGAAATCAATACATCCTGCTAGTTGTTGATTACGTGTCTAAATGGGTAGAGGCTGTAGCTCTACCAACAAATGATTCGCGAGTAGTAATTAAATTTTTGAAGTCTCAAATCTTCACTAGACATGGTACACCTCGAGTTATTATCAGTGATGGAGGTTCACACTTTGTGAACAAGTATTTGAAGACAATTCTAGAGAAGCATGGGATAAGACATCGTGTATCTACCGCTTATCATCCACAAGCCAATGGTCAAGCTTAGGTCTCTAATCGAGAGGTCAAATCCATACTAGAAAAGACTGTTGGTCCCACAAGAAAAGATTGGTCAACGAAGTTAGATGATGCATCGTGGGCTTATCGTACTGCGTTCAAAACTCCCGTTCGTGCATCTACGTATCGCATGGGTTATGGTAAGGCTTGTCACTTACCTCTTGAACTTGAATTAGGTGCATATTTGGCTATAGCGCATTTGAATTTAGATCCTACTGTAGCCGGTGAGAATCGTATGATGAAGTTGAATGAACTTGATGAGTTTCGATTACATGCTTATGAGAATGCTAAAATCTATAAAGAGAACACTAAGAGGTGGCATGACAATCTTATTTGTATGAAAAAGTTTGAAGTTGGACAAAGGGTCCTTAAATACAACTCCAAGTTCAGTAATTATCCGGGTAAGTTGAGATCAAAATGGTCTGGTCCTTACGTTGTGACCAAAGTCACGCCTCATGGAGCTATAGAAATTGATCATCCAATCGAGCACCGCACCTTTATGGTGAATGGTCATCGATTAAAGATATATCATGGAGGCGAGGATATCAATCGCTCGGAAGATCCACATACCGGGGAGGTCATGTACCTCCTTGAAGCTCCTTAGAAGCGAGAGGTAACCCGTCGACCTTAACAACGTTAAACAAAAGCCAATTCATTGTATATTAGTTTCATGGATTTTAAATTCGTAGTGTAAACTAGAGTAATTGTTGTGTATTAGGGTTTATTTTTAAGAAATAAGAAAGGTTTGGTGTTTTGACGATTTCAGGAGTGAAAAGGTCATGAGTTTGGGGTGAAAAGGGTGAAAAACAATGAGAAATGGGTTGCAAGACGTGAGCTAACCGGGAACCCGGATGTCGCCAACCGGGAACCAAGTGAGCAGCTATTGAGCAACCCATCACACGCAAAGAAAGGCGCGTCTGGGTTCGCGAAATCGACAGCAACCGGGAACCCGGTTGCCAGCTGACCGGGTACCCGGTCACGGCGCTGTGACTTCCCCAACGTTCTGACCTCCGCGGTGGAAACGCAACCCACTTGTTGCGTGTGGGTTCGTGACAAGCGACATCAACCAGGAACCCGGTTGCCAGCTAACCGGGAACCCGGTCTCGAAGGCCAAAGGTTCTGACCTCCGTGGTGGAAACGCGACGCAAGTCTTGTGTCTGGAAGGTTATATATATTTGAATTTGGAAATTTTTTCTTCCCCGACACAGCGACGGTAACCGGGAACCCGGTTGAGCAACAGTGGAGGCGGTTTTTGAGTTATTTAACCTACTTTTCTTGCCTCCTTTCACAAGCCACTTGATATTCAGTTTCCAAGCTCCATCCACCTGCGAAAATCATCATCAAAACACCACAAAATCATCAAGTCTTCTCCTACAACACATCATAAAAACACAATTATCTGCTAATCCTTCCAAAACACCAAGAAATTTTTAGTTTTTCTCAAAAATCATCCTTCGTCCAAACTATAAATTGAGCCATAAAACCTCTCCAATCACACAAATTAACCCTTACCCATCTCATATCTCACCCTAATCTCCTTCTTTATCTCCTCAAAACATCAAATTTCAAATCTTTTCTCTAGTTTTTGAATTTTTGAAGTTTTGAGTTTGGGGTGAGTAGCCATGACAAACAGGACAGGTTCCTTCAGTTACACTCGAAGAAACACTCCAAGAACAAGAAACAATCTGGGTGCTACGCAAGAGAGAGCTATTGAGATTCCAATTTGGGTCCTAAAAGCAAGATTGGAGAGGTTAAGACTACGATGAAGATGAACACCCAAGTGAGACTAAGCTCAAAAAGCCTACTTTGGTTTATGAAGATGAAGAAACCGCGAAAGAAGCTCCTAGCGAGCCCATTCCTGAACAAAGATTCACGCGAAGAAAGATGATTGCAAATAAGCCAAAACGAGTCATTGTTAGTTGGGAGAAGCAAGTTAGCAATAGAGTTGATTATTTGAAGTTTGGTGTTGAGAAAGGATTTCCTTTAGGTATTATGAACAGTACTTTTAAATATTATGCTATTACTTGTGACAAGATTGGTTGAAAAGAATTGAGAATGAGAAGTCCCACCTTCATCCTTGCTTTAGTTCGTGAGTTCTACGAAAAACTTGCCTTTGCGAATAAACAATCACCCATCTTACGCAAAAAGGTACTACCTTTCTTAGTTGAAGTTATTCGAAACACATTGAAGTTACCAATCTTGACTGGCCCATGCCCTTATCACGAAACACTTAACGATCCTTCTTTCGAATGGGAGTCCCTTTATGATTTAGTACTTATGCGTGGAAGACTTCCCATCCCAGAAGGTGAAAGGTATGCGGTAAAAGTCTATAGCAGCGATTTAATACCTTCTACAAAGGTATGGTCTCGATTCATAATTCCAACCTTCTTTGGCAACAATCACACTTCTTAATTGAAAAAGGAACATCTTATATTCATTAAGTGTATCCTTGAAAAGAAGCCTATTGATGTTGCCCGTGTGATCTATGACACTATCATGGAATTCGAGAAATCCCCTATCCTTCAACAAAACCTCAAGTTCCCATGCACTATAACCGCCATTTGCCTAGACACAAAAATACCGCGTAAGAGAGAGGAACTTGAACCTACAGAATAAGGGGAGGAGATGACAATGAGATCGATTGAGAATGTTCATGAAGAAGCTACTAGAGAGATGAGGAAACCTAGACTTCCTCCACGCAAGAAGAAGGTAACTAATGGAGTTGATTGTGCTCAAATTAAAGAGTTGGAGGAAAAACAAGTCGCGATGATGGTCAGTTTGGAAAACGTCACAAAACAGTTGGACGCGATAAAAAATATTTTATTTGGGGTGATCAATATGCAACACGTCATTTAATCCATCCTTACGAAAGATGCCCAACCTGGACGCAATAATGGTAACCAGCCTAGAGCTGGTTGAGATACGTTTTCTAAACTCTTTCTCATTTAGTAGTGTATATTAGTTTAATTGCTTTATTGAGTCTTTTCGAGTCGTGGGGACATGACTCATTTTTGAGTTTGGGGTGGGGTTCGTTGCCTCATCCCAATTTTACGTGTTATTTGTTTTAATTGCTTTCTATAAAATTAATTAGGAGTTGCGTTTGAATGAAGAAGATCTTAAATGTCCCAATTAAGCATGATTTTGATAAATATATGATAGTAAATAGTGGACTTTAGGAGTTAGTATAAAAACACTTTAATTGCATGCAAACATAGGTAATGGATAGGAAGAATTAATAAACAATGCAAAAGAAGTAAACTTGTACTTAAAGAAAATGTTTGGTTTGTAGAACGTGAGATCCAAATTAGTAGAGAACCCACTTAGGTATGAACTAGTGGCGAGCCATGTAACTAGGAAAATGATAGGGGTAATTCTTTGTTAGCCATTTGAGACCTTTTTAGCCTTCTATACCTTGGATTAATATTATCTTTATTAGCCCAATTTTGAGCCTTAAGTCTTTCTTTTGTCTCCACGATATTAGCCCATATCACCTTAGTTTATTAGGCATTTCCAAATAACCCGCACTTGAATCATGATCCTGAGACGTGTCTCGAGCTTGAGTTTGGGGTGGTGGATCCATCTTTGGGAAATTACATTGGGAGGGAGTTATATGTGTTTGTATTAAGGCATAATTTCAGATGATATGACTATTTGTAACCCTTTGTCAGGATTGAAAAAAAATCCAAAAAAGATGTCAATACATAAGTTAACCAGGAACCCAGTTAACACCAACCGGGAACCCGGTTAACACGAACATGGAACCCGGTTGTCTCCTGTACAAAAAAAGAAGAAAATGAAAAGAAAAGAAAAATAAAGAAAGAATAACTTACCCGGCAAAGTAGAAATTTCTGGAAATCATCTTAGTCTATATTGGGTTAACTTGGGGATACGAAATTAGTGCATCAAATGGGTTGAGTGAGAACATTATTCGAGTGTAAACTCAAGCTCGTGGACAGTTGTTGATGGTAAGTGAGGAGAGAGCCAATAACTCACTTCAAATTTACCAAATACACATACCACACCGCCCCTAAGCCTACGCTAAAACCATAAAGTCCTCGTGATTTTTAGATACATGGTAAGTTAATAGGGAATATGCTAAGTGGAGTGTTCAAAGCGAGTGAGGATCAATGAACACCCTATAGCCATCATAATGAGATAAGTACAAGCGTAACCTTCTAGCATTGTGAAGTTAAATTTAATATTGATGTTACTTGTGATTGATTTTGCATGATTAGTGTATGTGTATATTAGTTCCTAATGTTTGCTATATGAGATTTATTTTAAGTGTTGTTTTGGGTGTATTTACTAGCTTCCGCATCTCCGCATTCACCTTAGCCCATTGTTTTTACTTTTACTTTGTCGGGACGACAAAGGTTTGAGTTTTGGGTCTTGATGTCTCTTTTTTTTTCTAATACTCCCTTAGGAGACATCAAATTAGGTGATTATTTGACTAATTCGATAGACTTTTAGTATTAATTTGATATATTTCATTTTCTCTCCTTGAATTTTAGTATTTTTCATTTATTAAGCTTTTGCACGTTAAATGGTTTGTTTTAGTGTAAAGTTTGTAGGTTTCTAATACTAGCAAGGAGATGAATCAAGAGTGGAAGTCTTAGATCGTGTAAATAAGTCAAAGGCTAGAAGAAATATCCCGAAGAGTTGACAAATTAGAGCTACAAATCTGGAAGGCTGATGGTAATTGCTGATTTCGAGCTACTTAATCATGGATTCAGCCTCTGAATTGTAAAGAAGATTCGTGCCTTATCGAGTTACGAAGAATTATCAAATTGAATGCGTCAATTCGAAATTAAATTGAGAAATTTACAGCTTGGTGGAGGGTGTACAGCAGTTACGGGATTTGGACTTGAAGAGTGGACTTGGGCCATTAATTATTTCATCAATTCACTTAAAATAACCCAAGTCCGAATTATTTAGTATAAATAGGCCTTTTGACTTTATTTTTACATACAATTCATTTTACACAAAGTCAGAGCGTCAGAGGAAAGAGCAGAAGCTAGGAAAAGGAAGAAGCCAAGAGCTGGAGAATTCACCGTCTCCAAATCAACAGCCAAATCCAACCTCCTAATTAGGTCTTTTATTTTATTCTCTTTCTGTAAAACATGAGTTCGTCTAATTTTATTTCTTTTGCTTTTACTTTAATTATGAGCTAAATTTCCTTGATATTTGAGAATCGCAACATGGGTTGAACCTAAACTAGTTTAATTATTGTTTTTCCAACTTGGGATTTTAAGAATTTAATTTGAATTGTTATTTTACGTTGGCTTTTATTTTACGCTTTATTTATTATCTTTAGAGTCATGAACTAAGGATAAGTTTTAGTATCTAGGCTATTCAATATAGTGGCGTATTGATCACCTTGGCGGGGGGTTTAGATATAGAACTAGGTATGCCGTTGTTGGTATCCGCCCATGACCTTGACAGGCTTGACTAGTCAATAGCCAATGTGGTAAGTTTTAATCATCCGAAAGTGGTTTTAATCACCCTGACGGGGTTTGGAAGACTCTAGGAGAGCTTTTAGGTCCACCCTGACTGGGACTAAGAGACTTTAGAATCCCGACTAGCATAATAATAATGATTAAACCCTTCAAGGAAGACATTAATTAATAAATTTTGTGGTGAAACCCTAGCGTGACTCAAGTACTACTTTTCTCTTGCGTCTACCTCAATTACTTGAATTATTTCCATTCTCGATCAATTAATTTAGTATTTAAATTATTTGCTCCTTAGTTTTAGAAAACCAAAACAAATATCATATCTTTTACTTTTCCGTATTTGCAATTTTTCCACTATTTGATAACATTAGAGTCAACCTATTTCATCCCGGACCCAATTTTCAGATGTCCCTTTCGTTATGCGAACGAACTTGATTATCATATATTACTTGGGATAACTGTACACTTGCAGTTAAAGGTTCCTCTATTATTAGCATTTATTTTATAACACACAAGGACCCACCAATAATTTTCGTAACACCGGGGTATACGTTCCTTCGGTTGTGGGTTCGGTCCATTCACATCTCATTCTTTCGATCGATAGAATGACAAAACAGAAAAAAAAATTAAAATATTGAATAGCTCATTGGAAAACGATGAGTGCATGGATGTTTTCTAGAGAGCATGGGTGATATGGGACGGAGAAGTCTCTGGAAAATTTTATCGGTAAACATGATGATATAACTACTATCCTTAAGTCATAGAGCAAAATGACTTTCCCCAATAATAAAAAGTGTATCAAATAATTAGAACAAAAAATCATTTAGTATCTCAAACGAATTAACATCTCCACAATCACTAGGAAGAGAAAGGCAGGTCAAGAACCCGTTTGGGATTGTTTTTTAAAATAATCACTTGAAGTGATTTTAGATTTCTAACAATACTTTAGACCTTTAAAATCACTTTTAGTAAAAGAACTAGTTAAGTGATTAATAAAAAAATCACTTAAAATGATTTTGGATGTCAATTTTTTTTAAATATTTTTAATAAATACTAAAATTTTAATCAAAAAGCCCTTTTAGCTCTAAAATAATCAATCCCAAACGGGCACCAAACTATTGGGACTAGCTCAATGGAAGGGACCTTGTCTCTCATCTAGGAGGTACAGGGTTCGAATCCCCTTAGCCTTGTTATTTTTTGAGCCCTTAAAGGGGGTAAGCAAGAGGTGCAAGGTTCGAGTCCCCTCCCTGAACATGGGTAATCTAGTTCTGATTAAGTGGGAGTATGCATGTATATTTCCTATGGGAATAGTCGCGGTGAGCGTAAGCTGGACCGGACACCCATACATCAAAAAAAAAGAGAAAGGCAGATCAAAGCCGTTTTGGATAAAGTTTGGGCAAACGAGGAAAATTAGGTCGTCGCGAAAGGGATATTTTGATCAAGTGTGGAGACTAAAATACAAACAATAGTGATTACGGTACAAAGGAGAACTACGAATAGAGTTCTACGTTTCAAGGATGCTAGTGGAAACTGAAATTAGTCTCCTGAAGTTATTGAGTGTTTAAGGAAATGAGGGACTGGAATATATGAAGCAACGAAATTCATCCGGAGACGTGTTAGAAATAGCATGAATGAAGCCTTAACAAGAGAGTCGACTCTGGACGAGGTCCAGAAAGTAGTTTTTGTCATGTCACCAACGATGGATACGCGTCCGGATGGCCTAAATGGTATGTTTTATCATCATTTTTGTGACATAATTAAGGGGGCATTTTTGTTATGGTTAAGAAGTTTTCAATAATAATATTTACCTTGATAAATTTAATGAGACTTTGATCACACTAAATCCTAGAGTAGAAATCCAAGAATGAGTGGGTGATTATCGGCCTATCTCATGTGTGAATTTTGGTTACAAATTTATCTCAAAAATTTCTAGCTAACAGATTGTAAGGACTCATAGATGAGTTGGCAGAACATATCTAGGCAACTTGTATGAAAGGGGGTGTAATTCAATATAACATTCTAATTACGCAAGAAGACTCGTTTTTCATGAAGAATACGATAAAATACAAAAACCACCTAGCACCAGTAAAACTGGATATTGATTAGGCATAACACCAGGTTAGATGGGTCTTTATCCTCAAAGCACTACTAAAACTTATTTTTGTGACATTTGGATTAAATGGATTGAAAACTTATGGTTAAGAAGTTTTCAATAATAATACTTACCTTGATAAATTTAATGAGACTTTGATCACACTAAATCCTAAAGTAGAAATCCAAGAAGGAGTCGGTGATTCTCGGCCTATCACATGTGTGAACTTTGGTTACAAATTTATCACATAAAATCCTAACTAATAGATTGTAAGGACTCATAGATGAGTTGGCAGAACCTATCCAGGCAGTTTATATGAAAGGCAGTGCGATTCAAGATAACATTTTAATTACGCAAGACAACTCGTTTTTCATGAACAATACGATATGATACAAAAACCACCTAGAACCAGTAAAACTGGATATTGATTATGCATACCACCAGGTTAGATGGGTCTTTATCCTCGAAGTACTACTAAAACTTGTATTTTGTGACATTTGGATTAAATGGATTGAAAATTGACTGTCTCTTTACAAACAAATCTTAATGGAGAGCGTTTTCATACATTTGAAAACGGATAGGTGATTGCGTCAGGGTGAACCTCTATCCCTTCCCTTTTTGTCTGTAAATACTAAAGCATTAGTAAGTCTAATAGAGGACTGGGTAGCTAGAAAATGCATTAAAGGTAAATAAATAGCCAGAAACTGCACGACTCTGTCATACTTACTTTTTGCAGATGACTCTTTATTTTTCTTAACGCGGGAAGGGCGGGAGATCCAGGATATTAAAAAATGTATCAAAAATTATTGTTCTGGGTCCGGACAAAGGGTTAATATGGAAAAAATTCAATATGTTTTAGTAAGGATACTCCGGAAAACTTAAGAAGATAGTCTGTGTAATTACTATAGAACTGAATGACTCAGGTGCTTAGTAAATATTTGGAAATCCTACTCTGTCATAAGAGGTCAAAGATTGAACCCCTAACATGTATAGGGATAGAGTTTTATTGAAAGCACGAGGGTGGAAAGCAAAGTTACTTTCAGAAGGTGGCAAGGAAATGCTTATAAAAAAAGGCTTGCAAGCAATTTCAGCTTACGCAATGTCAATTTTCTCATTCCCAATGACTTTCTACAAAACATTGGCGTTAATTATTGCAAATTTTTTGTGGAACTTTGCTGAGAGGGGGAAAATAAACTGGGTTGCATGGGAGAAGTTGACAGTCGCCAAAGTTTTGGTTAGCCTGGTATTCAAAGATTTCAAGAGATTGAATTCATCTCAACTAGCCGCTCAGGCCTGGAAAATTTTGAAATACAATAATCACCGGCGGCTCGACTCCTTACAGGTATCTATTTTCCAAGGTATGATTTTCTCGACATTAAACTTTGACTGAGTAGGTCCTAGTTTTGGGCACTTATTCTCGAAGGAAGAGATTTACTTAAACAATAAGGTATTATGCAAAATAGAACTAGTACAAACATCTCGACTCATAAATGGCTGAGAACAAACTGAAAGCTAGAAAAGCCAAGTAATGCCTATATCAAATAATCGCAAAATTAATGCGGACTGATGATGATGGGTAGAACTCATAATCGTTGGAAATATCTTTTTAGCCCCAATTATTTCTGAAATATCTAGAATTTAGATTTTACAAACTAACGAACTAGGTCGACTTGTTTGGTCAGACACAAAATTGGTGAATACTCTTCGAAGACGAGTACATGGTTTTAACTAACAAGTAAATTAACGGAGGCTGATCAACATAAACTGGAGCTTTGGAACAAAATATGTAAGTAAAATGTCCCAACAAAGGTAAGAAAATTTATCTTGAAAGTGTGCAAGAATGCTATACCAATTAAGAAAAACCTACATAAACAATATTATGAGAAAGACGTGAATAGTTATAAATGGTGTCAGGAGGTATCAGATTCGGTGGTGCACTTACTACTGGCTTGTCCAGTCTATCGGGTAATTTGGGCAGGATCTGCATTACAAGTCGGTATTGACCCCATATACAGTGGAACAGCAGTGACTGGACTCTTTGTAATTTTGAAGCATACGAAAAAGGTTGGTACTAAGAATTTAGTACGACATATATTATAAATCTCATGCGGAATATATGGAAAGAAAAAATGAAAGTTTTCCATTAAAACGGGATAGTGGATACAAACCATGTGCATCAGACAATACACAATGTCATGACTAAGCTATTTGGAGCTAATTGGTTGGAAGAAGAAATAAGCCTGGGAAGAAGCAATGAAGAGAGGGATTGAGAAGTTCATGATATGATAAATTTGCATGATACCAATCTGGTTTTCACATGCGACGCACCATCCACAAAAGTTTGGAACCAACTGTGAAAAAGTGATTAGATGGGATAATAGAACGGAGGTGCGAATGAAACACACAAAGTTTATCTACGGAGAAACGCCTGTGGAAGGAGAAGAAAGTGCATTCTTGAAAGCTTTGGAATAGTACAAGGATTTCTAGAAGATACGAATGTAGTTATAATCTTGAGATTATTCAAGGTATTGGGCTATCGTCAACGGCTAACTAATCAAAAAGACCAGCAGTGAAAAAGATCATGGAAGTGGCTATCCAGGTGGGACCATTGTCTTTCCACCACCCCTCTCAGCTTTTTGACGTGCAAGTTGATCAAATTGCTTAGAATGGTAGACGGAGGGCCAAATTGAGAGTTTCCCAAACCAAGGTATACGTAAAGTTCTCAAAATTAGGGATTGGTTGATAGTTGTATTTTTTTTCGACTTTTTTTTTGTTCTAAACGCTTATAATTTTTTTCGACTCCATTTACTATATTTTTAGACAAAAAAAAATTATTATTACATAACTAAGAATTTAAAACTTATTAGGATCTGTTTGTGATTAGAAACATTTAACAATACCAACGAGTGTTGGTATCAATACCATCTTACTACAGAGTAGATAAATCTTGTAAGAATTTAAATTACAAACCCTTCTTTTTAATTCCAACATTAAAATTACAAACTAATTATAACTTAGATTTTTACTTTTTTCCAACTTATAACTTAGAATATATTCAAACGGTTACTACTATAAAACAGTAGGAAGCTTGGGTTAACCGCCCAACATAATAGATTGTCTTAGTAAAAGCCCATACCTGGCGTGCTTGGTCCAAACAAGCATGCAACAAAGCAACCGTTTGGGTAAGGACTAAGGAGTGTCCATTTATCAGAAGATAGGCCTCTCTAAGGCTTATCTTCCTGTTTTAATTTTAGGCTTAAATTTGACAAATAAAATAAGTATAGAACAATATATTATCACGTCGAAAATAAAGCATATTCATCCATGCATTTTGTTTTAAAAACCTAAACTCTCCTATAAGATTTTGCTTTTAACCAAATTCTTCCATCTTTTTTTCTTTTCTTTATTCCAACAATTCTTCCCTCACTTGAAAGACTAAAATTATACAAAAGAAAACCTTATATTTAAATATATTTATAATTTTTACATTAAATAAACAATTTTGAGTATACATTAAATACTTTTTATAATCCTATAAAGAATTAAAAATTTATTTAAAAATAATATATATATATATATATATATAATTAATTTAATGTATACATGTTTCCTTAATTTATAAAATTTGAGATTTATATACAGCAATTAAAATATTATATTTGAAAGGGATATAGTTTTTCTCAAATTGTTTTATATATGTATATTTTTAATTTATGAAATCAATATTAGTGAAAACAATTTAATTTTAGTATACTATATGTAAAAAAAGATATATATATATATATATATATATATATATATATATAAGAGAACAATAGTATTAATATATAATTTATATAAATAAATTTAATTTTCTACCATCAAATAAAAATATAAAGTTATCGAAAAAAATATTTTTTCTTTTTAGATGATTGTGTTTATCAATAATTTAGAATTTGCGGCCTACGCAAACGATCGGTTTTGCGGCCTACAACGATCTACAATTACCAAAGGACTTTGGTAATGGGACCTACGCAACGATCGGTGGTTAACTCAAACCCTAGTGACTATTTAGTTAGGCATGCCCGTAGGATCACTATCGCACACTAGATGTATATGTTGTGTTTCAATAGTTGAACACCTCTTTCGGGTGACCATCCAACTACTATGGTAATCCTATACGTTTGCAACCGCAAGAACTATAGACATTAAGTCAAAGCACATAAAACAGATTTATAAAATAACTAAGTAACTCAATCAATTTAAAGATCAATCCCAAACAACATAAAAGTAAAGAATTAGAGATAAAACATTATACATATGCAAACCCAAGCTATGGGAAAATTAGTTCATATATAAATACATAGAAATAAATCTAATGAATAAAGAGATTAGAAATATAATTAAGTTATTGGGTCTAATACAAATTACTCTAATGATAGAAGGATAGGATGGAGAAGAGGATTTTGTGACTCTCCAACTTCTTGTCTTCCTCTCTAGGTCTTCTTGCTTCTCTTGATGATAAAAGTTGATACTAAAGACTAATATTCAAGCAAGAAAAATGTTTACAGAGGTAAATAGCTGTATCTAAAGGTGCTAGGTCGATATAATGGAGTGGAAGTTAAGTTATTGGAGTCCTATTCCTTTCCAAATTCGTTTCCTAAAGTATAGGACAAGATAAACACTGCGGATTGACTTGGTCATATCTCCTTCTTTACTTGGCTAAATTCAATGTACCACCTATCAAAACGACCGCAATTTAAAGATCTATCTGGACCTATAAAGGCTCCTTCAAATTCGTTATAGATTTTTTGTAGTCTTTAAAACAATGGTTGATTATAACTTCTCCGTTACTTAACCGAATTTGATTATTCTAGTGTCGTTTTCTTTGTCTCGGCGAGGAGAACAATCTTAGGGTGTTATTATTTGAAAAAACAAGCGATTTTATGTCGTGTTTCTCAAACCCAAAAACAATAATCTATCCTAATTTTTTTATTAAAATTTTATGATAAATTTATGCAAATATATAACCAAAATAATCCTATCCTTACAAGGAATATAAACCATTAAGTATTGACAAAACTCCTAAACACCAAAATGTAAATTTTTAATTAACATTTACATCGTAATTACGTCAATAACTAACAACTAACACTCTTCTTCAAATTCTCTTTCAAAATTCATATCTAAAACTTGTCTTGCAAAACCTATAACCAAAAACTCTAACACCACTTTCTTATAATTAGGATTGAAAATAAGCAAGCACCCAAGCAGTTAAGTGAAAAAAATTTACGTGAAACCACAAGACGTAAAAATCACAAGCAGGGAGAGGATTTTACTATAATTGAATAAATATTACAAGGTGGAGATAGACAAATTTAACTTGAAGGTGTTAACTAATATCATATACGATAGGATGTCTCTATAGGCTAATGGAGATATTAAGATGAATAACTAATTGGGCCATAAACACTAACAACATTGTTTAATGTTATCATTTCATGATGACTCATACTCATCACATTTTAATTTTTATAAACTCCTTAACTACTAAAAAATCAAGAGTTTGGTTTCTATGCCCTCAACATTGACTAGAGTTCGGGTCACTACAACGTCAATTCCAAACATATTAGAAGACGTTGCGTTTTATACAAGAACCACATTTATATTCACTTCGGTGAATAGATTTTAGCCAAGGTATGCAAAATAATGGCTATAACCCCTCAACACGTCTATTTCAACATATATGTGAAGACAACAATATTCTCTTCAAGGATGTCGTGCTATTCAATCCTGGGAATGACACTGAGTTAGTATAATATAAATTGTTATTTTACATTAATAACTTTTTTTCTCAATTATAAGAGGGTAAAAAAGGAATAGAGGCCTCCTTACACTAGTGTTTTTTTAATTAAAGGCCCCTTTGTAAACCCTCATTAGATTCCAACCAAAGCATAAAACTACCTCCCCTCCCATTAGAAATTAAAACCCACTCTATCTCACAAGAAAACCCACCCATCCCCCTCTTTCTCACTGCTCCCGTTCGTCTTTTTGTGCACCAGAAAACCCCTCGCCCCTCCGATGTCACACTCCCTCCGTTCCTAGCAAAGTCGTCGCCCTCATGCACCAGAAAACCGCCGCCCTCCTGCACCAGAAAACTAGCCCCCTTCAGTCTCACCTTCCTTCTGTTCCAACAGATTTCACCTTCCCCCCATTTAATCTGATATTACTTCCCCTCTGTTCCCAGCAAATTCGTCGCCCTACTGCACCAGAAAACCGCCGTCGTGGACCAGACCTCGCCGGATCTCTTCAGATCTGGCCATTGTCCACCTTCTTCAGCACAAATCACAGCCGGATCCTGCCCCACCTTCTTTTTCTCCACCACCATGAGCACCACCCCCTTCATCGATCTCATGTCTATTTATTAAGACCTCCAGTAATGTACCCCCTTTTTTGCATATTCAAGTGGTATATACCCACTTTTTTGTATTTTCAGGGGGTATTCCGCTCAAGCAAGCCATCTGACGCCATTCGTCAAGATCTCACCACCAGGAAAGTGCTCATTTGTACAAGATAACCACCATTAACGAGCCACAAAAGGTCACGCCTTAGAAAACCGTTCTCACGGGGCCACCTCCATCACCATGACCGCCCCCTTCATCGATCTCAGGTCTGTTTATTCAGATCTATATCTGTTAACGTATCCACTGTTTTGCATATACCCACTGTTTTGTAGTTTTTGTGGGTATATACCCACTATTTTGCATTTTTTGTGGGTATGGATCTTTATCATTGAGCTGGAACGCCATGGACCTTGAAAAGGAAAATGTATTGTGAAAATAGTGGGTATATACCCCAAAATTATAGCACGAACCTTGGCAAAAAAAGACCATTAAACCAAAAAAATTAAACTAGAAATTTCAACAGGGACTTGTAATGTAATTAAAAACATTAAAATACTGGGTATATACCCCCCCCCCCCCCCCCAAATCTAACCAAAAACCAGAAAAATCATAACCGGCCTTTAAAAAACATAACATCTAACTAGGCTTTAAAAATATCGTTTCAGAATTTGAGGCCTAAAAACGTATAATATACTGTAAAATCTCCATTCACAATATTGTTATTTTAAGATTATATTCGTGAATCGTGACATAAAACTTGAAGTTGGACTTCAAGAATAACTCAACTATATAGAAATTATCTATAACATAATGGCGGGGAACGTGGATTACTTTCTCACAAGTGTGATATTATATTATGATGATAAGGCAATGTCATGGACATAATATGTGTTTACTTCCGATGACAATGTTCTTTTATGAAGATTCAATAAATGAAGAACGGTAGCTTCCTTCTTTGATCATACTCCCGTTGTCTCAAACTTTAGTCCACATTTCCAAAAATAGGTATCCCCAAATCTTGTCCATTTCAAAAAAAATCAACACTTTTTAACCTTTTCTACACACTTTACCCCTATTAAAATATCAAAGTTTTTGTTCCCAATAAATATTCAAAATTTCAAGATACTTTATTAGGGTATTATAGAAAACATGGTGTTAATTAACGATCTTTATTAATTTATGTACAAAATCAAAATGAACCAAAATTTGGGAACGAGGATAATCTTAATATTCTCATCATTCATAAGATCAAACGATAATATATATACGGTTTGGATCTCTCATCCTCAAATTATATGAATTACTTATTCACAAGTGTAAAAGACCTACATATTTCGAGAAGATTTTTTTTATATATATATCACATAGATTAAAGGTGGTAAGTTTATAGCATGACAACGTATGTTACACCATAAGGTCTTCACACTGAATTAAATAATATGATGTGGTTTATGTTCAACAAATTGTCCAGGCAAGAACTCAACAGGTACTTTCGCTAAAGCTATATTGTATACACCTTTCTAATTCTAGGCTTGGAAACATGAAGTGTTTCTCAAAATAATTACTATCATGAAGCATAATTTGTATGACAATAAGGAAGATACAAAATTTGTTCGTTGTGCTTGTTTCTATTCAGCGAGGTCTTTTTCGGTTTTTGTTTAGGTTTAAAGAGATAGGTCAAATATTTACTAGCACATAGATAACCATATATAATTCCTATGTCAAACGAATGGTGGTTATTGATATTTAAAAAATATGCTCAAGTAAAAGGTCAGTAAATTAAGAGACTCTTATATTTCTCATGTACTATAGTCTATAACTCGATTGTCAACTTACCCTAAATTTATAGATTGTTTTGTTACTTGTACTTTACTTTTGTGTCTTGTTACCCCTTTTGGATGTTTTACGTCCAATTTTTTTGTTAAAATATAATTAAATTATTTTTAATTATTATTTTAACCCATAAGTTTAAACAAATCAAAATTGACCTCAATTTTTTTTTTCAAATTTTCAAACACCTCACCACCTACCTCCAGTTGACCCATAACTTTGAAAAAATCAAAATTAACACACCAATTTCTTTTAATTTTTTCTAAACACCTCCCTTTCTACATCCAAATCATTCTTAAAAAAAGAAAATCAACCCCCCAAAACTTTTAATCCTTTTTTAACACACTTATGTATTAAAAATATCTAGATGGTAAAAAATATCTAGATGGTAAAAAATAACAATATCACTGGAAAAATAAAAAATAGATTTTATAAATATAGAGATTCCAAATAATGTAATACTACATCTATTACAAGAAAGTGGAAAAATAGAATATAAAGGTATTCCAATAAATGTTATACTACAACTATTTTGGAAAATAGAACTTACATGAAAAAATATGGAAAAAAAATCTGGATAGAAATACACAGAAAATAAGGTGTAGCGGGGTTAAAAAAGATATTCTGGGAGTACCGATATCTCTAACAATCGTATCCCTCTAATAGTTTAATCTTTATATCAAATCCAATTTGACTAATTATGGAGAAGAGAGTATTTTATTTTTCTGGATTTCTTAGTTCTCTCTATTCTATTCTTTATAATAATTTTTCTATCTTTTTTTCCTAGAAATGGAAGTGACAAAGTCACTATTTATAGGAGAAGAAGTAAACCAAAAAAAAAAACGTCACATAAATGCACATTAATGGTTGGTGATAAAAGCTATGCAACCGTTTTTCTTGACCAAACTCGTAACTCCCGTAACTGCCGAATAAAAGAGTCATCAATTCTTTATCGACTTGTCTTTTATTTTCTTCTTCATTTTCTAGGTGAGACTTTTTAACCCATAAAAAATTTTCCCACTTTTTCCAAGAGAAAGAAAGAATTAATAAAATAAAACGCTTTAATTTTATTAGTTCCAACAATTTCTTCTCAAATTTTAAGGTGGGACTATTAAAACACAAATAGTTTTTTCTCACTTCTTCCAAGGGCATGAAAGAATTAATAAATTAAATCATCATTTATTTAATAAACCCAACAATCCCCCACTAAGGTTCTTTGGGAGAGAAGGTGAACAGTTTTCCATAAATACCAGCATTTGGGCGAAATGTGCTTAAGTGGCAATATCTTTCGATTTGAATTGACACGTAGTGAAGTGAGGCAACCACCAAATACATATCAAGTGAACGTACTCTTGAACTTGACGGTTTTCGATCGAGACCCTCACAGCACATACTCTACCTGTCTGATAATTACAAATTCCTCAAACATCACCCTTTCTTACACATAAGTAAGCTTCAAGAGCGTCTAGCCTCATTAGCCAACCCCTCTCAGATTCAAGATCATTAAGAGTAATAAAGTTCAGCCTTATTATGTGTCTCGCAAATTTATCAAGTCCGTTCTCTTTAGGACCACCCTTATGGGCTATGAATTTGTGGCGAGTCTAAGAACTCATCCCTTGGAAACATCAAGGACGTCTCCTTGAAGTCATATTATGATCAATATACAACAACCTTAACGGTGAATTAATCAAGTCCATCTCAATAGGACTGCCACACATGACTATGAATTCATTAAGTATAAGCAATATACATACAACCTTAACGGTGAATTCCTGCAATCCGTCTCGATATGACTACCACACATGGCTATGAATTCATTAAGTTTGATAAATAGATAACAACCTCTACAGTGAATTCATCAAGTCTGTCTCGATAGGACAACCACACATGGCTATGGATTCATTAAATTTGAGAAATATACAACAACCTCAACGATGAATTCACCAAAACCATCTCAATAGGACCACCACGAATGGCTATGAATTCATTAAATTTTAATTTTCTCATGTATGAAAAATTTACACTATATAGATAGGAAGTCAGTGCATCATATATAATTATTAGTCCTAGATTCCCTATGAATGGGTTCTAGTCCTATCACTAAATGTTTCTGGGAATTACTCACACAGGTAAGTCTATTAGTAAACAAATCAGCAATTTATATCATCATTTACATGGGACCCAGTTTGCGTAGCAAAAAAATCCTTCAAGAACTATAAGAGTATATTAAAATGCATATGTAGATCAATAGTACATCTCTCGTACTTTATTAAATGACAAAGAATAACCAAATGTCCACCACTTGAGTCTCTTTACAATATGGACAATACCAAGTTGAGTATAGTTCATTAATAACATCATAATCCTTATAATTATTTCATGTTCATTAAGAAGTACACCCCCCCCCCCCCCACAATTATCTTATTTATGAATACTAGTCTTATAAGGAATTCTACCAACCATTATATCAACGGAGTCAAATATTTCCAACAAATTGAGACCGACTAAGGTTAAATCCATTATTTACTCAAATGAATTTTATCCTTAGGATCAGCTTTTCCCACATCTTTTATTCACAAATAGAAGATTGAAATCAGTAATTCCCATGAAAGAGAGTACCAAAAGATGATCATGTCATAAACCTATTGACAAAAGTGTAACACAAGCCGATCCACCTTTTATTAAGGTACTATTTCATTAGCAAGGTGACCTTATAAAAAACACAAAACGATTTCCTCAGATTTCATACTTTGTCGCCTTAATCCAAAACCACCAACCGTTCATGTTGGACCATGTAGATCTCTTCTCATAGATCTTCATTCACACATAGATTATATATCCAACTGATATATATTCATGTTTGTGAATGATATTTAGTGCAATAAGAGTTAAATGATGGTAATATAAGGTGTCAAAGTAATCCTTAAACTTAACGTGGAAACTTAAGGACTTATTGATGTCTCCTCATTTGTGATGATTTAATATAATTCAGAGACATCATTTTAGGCGTATTTATTAGTTTATAGGTCGATCTTAGCTTGATTTAGTACACTTTCCTATTTTGGGTCTTGAATTGATTATTTATTATTTTTAGAGCATATTGGGTTTAATTATTTATTTAGTGTGAAGCTTTAGAGATATATGGTAATTAATTAGAGTCCAAGTTGTTTCAAAGAGCTAAAGGAAAGAAGATAAACATGGAAACTGGAGATAGAAGGAAACAGAGTTCAATTAGGAAAAGGAAAAGCTGCCTTAAATCTGAATTTCTGCAGCTACGCCTAAAGAAGTGGTGATAACTCCAAAACCGAGCCGATTTTGAAAGATTCCTTTCATAGGGACGTAGATAATTCTGTGAGGATTTTTTGGTATATTGTGGAGCAAAAACTGATCAATAACGAAGAAGATATGCTCAAAACAGTTCAGCAGTAATTATCTTTAATTCCATACGAATTTGAGTTGGGCTTGGAGTCCATTACTTAACCTCTCCTTCAAGAAAACGAATTAGGTCTTCCTATACCCTATAAATACAGCCTCTTAACATTAGAAAATCATCCTTGGCCAGACCTTAAGGCCAAGAGGAAGCTGCAACACAAGAGAAGAAGCTTGGAAGGAGCAGAACACCATATGTCTTCTTCAACCTTTAATTCTGTAATTCTTTTCTTTTCTTTTCTTAGTATGAATTAATTCTTTTTAGCTTGAGTTTTGGCATATATGTATGAACCCTAGTTTTGGTTGACATCTATCTAATTTGATTGAATTTATGTTTTGATTTCTCTGTTTATGTGTTGGATTTATATTTTGTGTTCTTTATGGTTGCAAACATATAGGATTACCATCATAGTAGTTAGATAACCGGTATATTTGACTATGGAATTAGCACATAACATCTAGAATAAGGTTTGATCTGACAACCCAGCCTAACTAGATAGTCACTGGTTTAGTGTATTGCTATTTTATCAATTGCAGGAACAGTTTGCTTAGGTTCTTATTGACACAGGTAAACCCTATTTGAAACTACCTAGCGCAATTGAAACCAAACTAGTAAAATACTACATGATTCATACCTTACATGTTTAGAACGGCAAAACTAGTGGGGATTACTTGCTAATTACTCAAGCTAAACGTTCATACTATCTTCTTTTCCTTTTATTTATTTATTTTCTGTCTTTTAATTTATTAGTTTAATTTTCTTTTATCAAAAACCAAATAAAAATCTATCTTTCTTTCTTCCTACTTGCGTATTATTATCTCTAGCTCTCATATTTGCACTTGAATATTTGCATAAGTTCTTCTTAACCTTTGTAGTCCCTGAGGAACGAATTCTACTTATTCATTAAAACTTGCATACGATCTGTATACTTGCAGAACCGTGCTCAGCTTAGGGTGTTTATTTGCACTTATTTTATACATCTTTTTATCACACCTTAGGCGACACCAAGTTTTTGGCGCCGCTGCCGGGGACTACATCGTTAGTCCTTGTGCAATTATCTAGTGCTTATTGGTGGGGGCAAAGGTGTGATAAAATAAAGATAATAATAAAGAGTCACACACCCTTGAGAACCACGGAACTCACTGCAAGTATCACAGATCGTTTGCAAGTTTTAATGATAAGTCAAGTTCGTTCGCAGGGATTGTATCCGTTAGATCTACTTATATTTAACAAGCGTAGATGAATTTAGATGTTTTAAATAAAAATATAAAAAGATAAAATAACAATCTAATGCAAATAAATAAATAAAACAAATAAACAAAACAAATAACTAAATATGAATGTAAGTCTAATAGATTAGGATTACTAATATGAGTCTATTACTAAATTGTTATTCTAACCTGTCACAGATCAAGCATTATATATTAACCAGGATTCTAAATTCTACCTAGCCTTTTCTAGGCTTAGGAGCAACCTCTCCACTACTAGGGATTTCTAAGTAATGATTGGTGATTAAATCAAACCTTAATGGCTATCTAGTTAGGCAAGGGATCAAAACTAGACGATTATGTGGTGTTGTCAATAACTAAGAATAATCCTAAGATTGGCCAAATCTAAGGTGTAACAATAAGTCAAAACACATAATAACAATATACGCCAAGCTCAATCAATTAGAATAAACAAATAGTATTTATGAATGTAGACAAAATAATAACCCAACAATTAAAAGTAAACTTACAGAATAAAAGCTTAGAAATATGGTTGAGAATAGATCTATAGCTAATTACTCTAAATATAGAGAAGGTGAGATGTAGAAGAGGAGTTTGTCAGTCTCCAATCTTCTTCTTCTTGTCTTCCTCTACAGGTCAGCTTGCTTCTTGAATGAATAGCTTGATTCTAAGGATGAATATTAATGTAAAGGACTAAGCTATTGTTTATAATTTAAGCTAATGTTTAGAACTGAGCAAGGACATGTTTACAATGATAAGAGGGTGTATTTATAGGTATCTTGGAAGCCCTAATTCGTTTTCTTGAAGGAGAAGTAAGTGGTGGACTCCAAGCCCAACTCAAATTCGTAACCCTAAAAACATGAAATCAGGTCCGATCTTCTTTTGGCTCTAACAGCTTCAATATTCATCCGTTTGACGCGTATGAATATACCAAATTGATCGTCTCGGAAAGCTCTTCAACTTTGCTCTTGACCGTTTCTCCAAATTCCTCACCGTTTTTGAGATATAAGCTGATTTGTGGTCGTAGGTGCAGAAATTCAGGATTAAGGCAGCTTTTCCTTTTCCATATTTTTAGCTTTTATTTCCTTATCTCCAATTACCATGTCTATCTCTTTCCATAAGTTGTAGTCTTTGACTTGGAATCTAATTAATCTCCATAATTATCTTTAAAGCTTCACACTAAATAAATAATTAAACCCAATATGCTCTAAAAATATTATTTTACTAAATCAAGACTCAAAATAGGAAAGTGTAGCATTTCTCAAGAAAATCGACTATAATGACTTCTAAATTACTAAAAATGATGTCTCATCCTAATATAAATCTATCACAAATGAGGAGACATCAAGACCCCCAACTCAAAGTTGTATCGTCCCGATACAATAAAGATAAAAACAAAGGGAAGTCTCTAAATACACACCTAGGTCAATTAAGCACAGAAGACAGAAGATAGAAGAATATGGAGAATAAACTTAAAGCAACTACTCAGAAAATTTCATGTAATAATATTCACAAACTACATACCTGTATACTTCTCATATCCACAATCAACACGGCTTGAATTCAAGATTAGATTAGTTTCGCAATGTAAGAAAGAGAGGAACTTTACTCAGTTCACCAAGGAGGCTATAGATTGTTCATCAACCTTCACTAGTATCCAAAGATCCATTTAACTACTATCCATTGGCTCAATCACTTCTCAATTACATAGCAAAGAATCAAAAGGTCTTTAAGGTTGTAATGTAGGCTTAGGGACGGTATGATAAGTATATTTGGATAATTTAGAGTGAGCTTTTGGCTCTCTCCTCACTAGCCATCAACGAATCGCCCTAGAGCTTGAGTTACTCTCATAAAACGTTTCTCACTCAACCCAATTAATTCTTGATGCATAATTTAGCATCCCCAATAACCCAATTAAAGCATAAGATGTTCACATAAAAATTCCACTTTGCCGGTCCGAATATATATATTTTTCTTTTCAAATCAATTTTTTCTTTTGTATAGCCATGACTCTCTTTTTATGTTGAGATATCACACTAATTTTCTCATATATATATTTTTATGCCCTTATTGGCAGAATTAGCTCGCAGCTTCTTTTTCATTCACTATTACCCCGGCAAAGGGTTACAATAAAAATCTGTGAATCATCATCAATATAAATAACAGAGCACAATTAATAAGCTCAAAAATCCCATCCCAATAATATTTCCCATAATGGTGGACCCACCACCCCAAACTCAAGCTCTAAAACAACTGTCTATGCATCGCGATTCGAGTGCGGGTCATATGGAAAAGTCTTATAATCTAAAGGGATATGGCTTATAACGTGGTTCAATAAAAAGCTTTAGAAAGGCTAGAAGGGGCTGAGAAGGATATAGCATAAAAATAACATGGTGAGAAGGTATAAAAAGGCTTCAAAGGCTTCAAATATGAAAGAACCGCCTTAATCACTTTCTACACTATGCAATTTCGTTATTTTCTTACCTTTAGCACTTTCATCAAATGGTTTATTAACTAGCTTGGATCTCACGGCCTACACACTTCTCAAGGTTCCCTGAGATCGAACATACTTTCTATCGCATTGCTCACTAATCTTTTCTTTACTATCAATGTGTGGTTTCCTGCAAATACTTCAAAGCGTACAAATAACATAGCTCATAAACATATTACTTTCTATCATTAACTCACTGAGTTTATGCTTTCAAGCTATTAAACACACTCTTCATACATCTAAACCTTCAAAAATTTTAATTTTACCTAAAAAAATAGAAAAATTGGAGATGAGAGACAACGAATCCCCACACCCCCAACTCAAAAATGAGCCGTGTCCCCACGACTCGAAAAGACTCAAAAATAAAATAAAAGAAAATTAAAATTCTAGCACATATTGCACATATAGAAGAGGTAAGGAAGAAAGAAAACATACTCTTCGAGGCTATTTACCTCGCCTGATCAATACCCGGAACAGGGTGCAGTGCTTTCATGTATGTAAATTTCTATTATCACCAATTTCGCATTCCCTTACATCTTCATATATCCCAATCAATCACACTCTAGAAATCTTTTGTTAATCTTCTTCCAACTTTGCTCTTTGAATACTCTCTCATGTGACAGTTGTTCATCCAGGAATATGTTTTGAACACCGCTACTAGCGTCCCAGAAGGTTTTGTTCATCTTGGGTTAAAGGACTATCGATTGTAGAGGTTGTGGTGTCTTCCTTATGAAAGTTTAAACCTTTTTGTTCTTTGAATTCACCACCGCTAGCTTTCCTCTATTCTCTTGATCCGATTTACCTTGTAATTTATTCCCAAACTAGTTCCCATCTCAATTGAAATCTTCTAGAGCTTACCCAATACCTTGCTTTGATTCTTCATATCCCATACACTTGATAATATCTCTATTCTCTTCATCATCTCTTTTGACCCCCAACTCAAAGCTTTGAACACTCTTGAAATTTTTGCTTCATGATCATAGGTGGAACAAGCTTTATTTTGGTTAGGAAAGGTGTTAGGATGACTATTCTCTATGTGGGTATGATGGAATCAAGCTTTAATGATGTGGGTTTAAGGAATTTTGGGAAAAGATTTTGAAATTCATGGCTTCGATTCTCCGTTTCTAGGTGTTTTGATATGATTCGGGTGCTTGAATCTTCTTTGTAATGATGTAGGGAAGGCTTTGGATGTAAATTCATGGTGATTTGGTAGTGTTTTGATGTTGGGTGAAGGTTTTTATGAGCTTCAATGGAGTTGGGAGAGTTCTGGAGAGAAGAAAGAGGTTTAAGGTTTGATAAATTCGGAATAATAAGCATTAGATCTCTTTATAAGCTTGAAACCCTTTCTTTTCTCTCTCTGGCGGCTCGTGGCGCGGTATACCTGGCATATCCTCCGGTATACCAGAATATCTGATGATAAAAATTTTTTAGCTTCTGGATAAAACCCGTGGTAGGACCCCGTGGTACGGGTTTTTGAGCTGCGGACCATGGTCCGGTGTACCGCGGGGATGCTCCGCGCCTCCTACGTCAAAAAACCCGTGGTAGGACCCCGTAGCACGTGTTTGTGCGGTGCATGGCGCGGTACAGGGTCCGGTATACCGGACCCATCAGCTATTTTTTTTTTCGTTTCTGGATAAAACCCGTAGCTCTACCCCGTGGCACGGGTTTTTACCGTGCGGTGCACCACGGCTGAGGTCCGGTGTACCGAACCTGGCAAAAACCTCCCCATCAGCTAGATCTCGAAAAGTTATGCAGTTTAGGCTCAAAAATCACCTGATTCCGACATCCGAGCGCAAAGATATGACTTTCCGAAGTTTCTCCGTTCGAAAAAATTTTGTTCGCCTCCCTAACTCGATTTCTCCAATACCTAAGCATCAAAAACACTAATACCTTTCTCAAATATGCAATATCAACTAAAATTAACTAAACTAAACTAAGACTAAAACATAAAAACATAAAAATTAATATGGGATGTCTCCCAAAGGGCACTTTTGTTTAACGTCTTTCAAAGTTAGACGAGTTACCTCGGTTATTTCTTTTTATAGCCTCCCCAGCAGTGAGTGAGATGATTAACACTTACCAAATCGAGCTTGCAACCTTTGATAGCCTTGATTTCGACCACTCCTTCTGAGATAATTTGCGTGATAACATAAGGTCCCTTCCAAGAACTGCTCTGTTTGGGGTTGGGAGGTTTCCATGCCACCTCGTCTCCTACCCCAAACTCAATATTTTTCTCTATGGTTTCTTGGAGACTTTCAGGTTCTGGCTTCTTGGTTACTGCTCTGATTGGATATAGTTCCTTTGACTTCTTTTTTCTTTTCTTTCCCGAAACATAGAATGTTTCAACGTTTTCTTTAATACTAAGAGTCACGGTTCCTTCATTCACATTCACTATAGTATCGCTGGTGGCTAGGAATGGACGCCCAAGAATGAATGGGACGTTCTTATCTGCTTTGTAGTCAAGAATAATAAAGTCCGTTGGAATAACAAGGTTACCTACTTGAACGAGTACATCCTCTATTACTCCCCACGGCTTAACTGTAGAGTGATCCGCAAGTTGTAAGACTACGGATGTCGGTTTTGCTTCACTCATACCAATCTTCTTGAATACACTTTTGGGCATGATATTCACACTTGCCCCTAAATCACACATGGCTTTTCCATGAAATATACCACCTATTTTGATTGGGAGATTGAAACTTCCCGGATCTTTACGCTTCGGTGGTAATCTTCTTTGAACTCGTGCTGATACCCCTTCGTTGATTGCTACAGACTTGGCTCTTGTGAATCTTTTCTTATTGGAGAGTGCCTCCAGAAAGAATCGATCATAGTTTCTCCTTCCTTCCATAGCTTCGAGTAGAGGAACGTTAATTTTCACTTGTTTTAACGCCTCTATACACTTCTGATGTTGCTCCGTGGGATAGTGGCAATGTATGGGTGTTTGTCTTGCTCTACTTCTCTCTTCAATTCTTGGTCCATCAACCACTCTTGGCTTCTTTCTTTCATCTGGTTCAACTTCTTCAACCCAATCTTCAACAATTATCTCATCTAAGTTCATCCGACTTACGTTTGACTTGCTTGCTTTGGTGATTATCTCACCGTTTATCTTTTGAGCTTGAAGACTAATAGTCTTAACCTTATCGTCTACGTATTGGATCTTCTTAATGTTAGTAGTTGTATCTTGGGTCAATTGTAGGAGTTGACTTTGCATTTGTTCTATGATTGTAGTGAGCTGCATCACATTCTTCTCTAAAAGTTGATTATGTTGTTTAAGATCTTGGTTCTGTTGTTGCAGGCTTTGCACTACTGATGCATTGATCTTTGATTCAAGTCTGCTCATATTTTCCTTCGAGAAGTTGATGAATTGACTAATAGTCTCTTTTAACTCAGTGATTTCTTCTTGAGGACGTAATTGAGCTTGATTAACATTATGCACATGGCAGCTCGGTGGTTGATTAGCTTGATTTTCATAGGCTTGCTTTTGTAGGTATAACTGTTGAGGTGGCTTTGGGATGCTTTCCTTAACAGCTATAGCGAGTTGTTGTATTTGATCTTGCAAGCTGGAAATCCTCGCATCTTCTTCTTCGTTAGTGGTAGGAGTTTTTCCTTGTGGCCAACTCATGTTGTTCTCAATGATTGTTTCCATACCACTTTTTGCTTCTTTTGGATCCATAGAGACAAAATTTCCACGACCCATATTATCTGCTCTCAGCCTTGACTCTCTATCGAGTCCATTATAGAACATGGATAATTGTAATTGTGGCGTGTATCCATGTAGTGGACATCTTGCCAACATCTTTTGAAATCTCGTCCATGCTTCACCAACACTCTCTCCGGCTTCTTGTAAGAAATTTGTAGGCTCCAAGAGTTCCTTCACTCGCATACTTGTAGGATAAAATTTATCGAGGAATCTTTCTTGAAGCTTGTCCCAATTTGTAATAAGCTCGGGAGGTTGATCATCTAACCAATCGCTTGCTTTCCCGGTCAAGAAAATTTGAAACATTAAATAATACATCTGTTCTTGCGTAACACCTTCATTAATGTAGGCATCACAAAATTGCATGAATTTTTTAACAGATCTGACCGGATCTTGATTTGTATCACCATTAAATTTCCCATAGCTTGCGAATTGATTAATTAAATCAGGATCAGGCTTGAATCTAACGGCTTGGATAGTTGGGACGCGAATCCCAATGCGTTGAACTCGAAATTTACTAGGTAAACCTAGCTCTAACCGTTGATTATCCATCTAAAATCCTGAGAAAGACTAAAACAAAAAGAAAGCGTAAAACTGAAAACAAATAAAAACTTCTACACTAAATAAACACAAAATAGATTTAACTTAAAGATAAATCCCCGGCAGCGGCGCCAAAAACTTGGTGGGGGCAAAGGTGTGATAAAATAAAGATAATAATAAAGAGTCACACACCCTTGAGAACCACGGAACTCACTGCAAGTATCACAGATCGTTTGCAAGTTTTAATGATAAGTCAAGTTCGTTCGCAGGGATTGTATCCGTTAGATCTACTTATATTTAACAAGCGTAGATGAATTTAGATGTTTTAAATAAAAATATAAAAAGATAAAATAACAATCTAATGCAAATAAATAAATAAAACAAATAAACAAAACAAATAACTAAATATGAATGTAAGTCTAATAGATTAGGATTACTAATATGAGTCTATTACTAAATTGTTATTCTAACCTGTCACAGATCAAGCATTATATATTAACCAGGATTCTAAATTCTACCTAGACTTTTCTAGGCTTAGGAGCAACCTCTCCACTACTAGGGATTTCTAAGTAATGATTGGTGATTAAATCAAACCTTAATGGCTATCTAGTTAGGCAAGGGATCAAAACTAGACGATTATGTGGTGTTGTCAATAACTAAGAATAATCCTAAGATTGGCCAAATCTAAGGTGTAACAATAAGTCAAAACACATAATAACAATATACGCCAAGCTCAATCAATTAGAATAAACAAATAGTATTTATGAATGTAGACAAAATAATAACCCAACAATTAAAAGTAAACTTACAGAATAAAAGCTTAGAAATATGGTTGAGAATAGATCTATAGCTAATTACTCTAAATATAGAGAAGGTGAGATGTAGAAGAGGAGTTTGCCAGTCTCCAATCTTCTTCTTCTTGTCTTCCTCTACAGGTCAGCTTGCTTCTTGAATGAATAGCTTGATTCTAAGGATGAATATTAATGTAAAGGACTAAGCTATTGTTTATAATTTAAGCTAATGTTTAGAACTGAGCAAGGACATGTTTACAATGATAAGAGGGTGTATTTATAGGTATCTTGGAAGCCCTAATTCGTTTTCTTGAAGGAGAAGTAAGTGGTGGACTCCAAGCCCAACTCAAATTCGTAACCCTAAAAACATGAAATCAGGTCCGATCTTCTTTTGGCTCTAACAGCTTCAATATTCATCCGTTTGACGCGTATGAATATACCAAATTGATCGTCTCGGAAAGCTCTTCAACTTTGCTCTTGACCGTTTCTCCAAATTCCTCACCGTTTTTGAGATATAAGCTGATTTGTGGTCGTAGGTGCAGAAATTCAGGATTAAGGCAGCTTTTCCTTTTCCATATTTTTAGCTTTTATTTTCTTATCTCCAATTACCATGTCTATCTCTTTCCATAAGTTGTAGTCTTTGACTTGGAATCTAATTAATCTCCATAATTATCTTTAAAGCTTCACACTAAATAAATAATTAAACCCAATATGCTCTAAAAATATTATTTTACTAAATCAAGACTCAAAATAGGAAAGTGTAGCATTTCTCAAGAAAATCGACTATAATGACTTCTAAATTACTAAAAATGATGTCTCATCCTAATATAAATCTATCACAAATGAGGAGACATCACTTATATTTTAGTTAGTTCTATTTTACGCTTTTCTTTTTAGTTTTTTGTTTTACAGATTTTTTTTAGGCGAGAGCAGATTTATTAGGAGATAAAGGTTCCGTATTATTAGATCCTGAAGAAGCTAATACTATTATGGAGAATTTTCTTGAACCCAAGAGAAGTTGGTCGTTTGAATCAGAAAAACAAAAGAGACTTTAGAATCTCTAAAGCTCAAAGAGTTAAACCAACAACTTGAGGAATTACGAGAACAAGCGCGAGAAATAGCTCAGAGAAATCTAGTACATACATCACCTTCATGTCCTAGTTGTGGAGCAAGAGATCACTCGTGGGAATATGAGTGGATCACCAGGGGAGTGTAATACTATCGAGTTACCACCAGAAACACCCCTTCCCACGAAATCTTGGATGGCACCATCCATAATTATGAAGAATCGAGCTGAAAAGTTCATGGGAATTAGAGGAAAGGGGTGGAAATTTCGTCATTCTTAATCGAGGTAACACGTCTAATTTTAAAAGACGTTAAACAAAAGTGCTATACGGGAGACAACCCGTAGTTTCTTTTATGTTTTCATGTTTTTATGTTTTTAATTTATGTTTAGTTTAGTTATTTTTAGTTGATATTGCATTCTTGAGGAAGGTATTAGTGTTTTCGATGTTCAGGTACTAAGAAAATCGAGTTAGGGAGAAAAAGAAAAAAATTCGGAGAAAATCTGACCCTCTCACCGGTATACCGCTCATTTCACCGGTATACCGACGCGGCTACGAAAAAAAACACGCGCCACGGGTTCGCGTCACGGGTTTTATGCCGAGAAGAAAAAAATCAGACCCTTAGGTCCGGTATACCGGGCCCTACGGCCGGTATACCGCCCAACACTGATGGAGAGAGGAACTTTTCGCGTTTTTTAGGTTATAAGGGTGAGGAGGTTGCTCTATTGCGAATTTTTTAATCCTTAAGCTTCTCCTTCTTCCCCAAACCTCTCCCAACTCCATTGGAGCTTCATAAAACCTTCCCTAAACATCAAAACACTACCCAATCACCATGAAAACACATCAAATCTATTCTCCACATCATTAAAAAGAAGATTCAACCACCCATATCATACCAAACACCTTGAATCCAAGAATCAAAAGTTTAAATTTCAAAAATTCATCCTACAATTTCTTAAATCCAAGCCAATCCATCAAAAATCCACCTTACCCACATAGAGATTCATCATCAATATATTTTTCCTAAGCCAAATCAAGCTTGTTCAACCAAAAATTCACAAGTTCAAATTTCAAGAGTTGTTAAAGCTTTGAGTTGGGGGTCAATTGAGATGATTAAGAGAACATGAACATTATCTACTGTAAGGGAGATGAAGAAAATCAAGGTATTGGATTTAATTGAGAAGAAATCAAGTGAGAAAAGTCCTAGTTCCAGTTCAAAGGGTAAAACAAGTCAAGAGAAGAGAGGTTAGCATGCTGTGTTGATTCAATGGGCAAAAAGGTTCCAACTTTAGTGAAGAAAACAACACAACCTCTACAGATCGAAGACCCTACACCCGAAGAAAAAGAGAAAGCTTCAATGGCCATGATAGCTTCTCCGAATAAACAATTAAAGGAACTACCTTTTTCTTATAAGAAAGTATTTGAAGAAGAAGTTGAAGGAGAATACAAGAAGATTCGTGGAGATTTGGAAATATTGGGTTGGTCTACGTTAATGGTAATACGTTCTAAAAAACGTTCTTTTTGTTGAATTGTATTTTGTGAGAAGAAGAAGATGTGGCACAGTTGATATATGAGGAGGTGATACGATTTTCGATCCCTCCCATGTCGTTATTTAATGCAATATCCTACTATGATCACGTGTTTTGATCGGAAAGTGAATAAGAAGTTGGGTGAAGAAGAAACACGTGAGTTTAGATGAGTAATAATATTGACAATGCTTGGATCATTAAAGTTTTGAGAGTAATTACGCAACTTTCAAAAGAAGAAAAGGAGTACATCATAACACTCCGTGAGCAATTAAAGAAAAATCCAGCAAAATCCTATCTTGGATGTCGATAAGGCGAGGTAATAGCCTCGAAGAGTATGTTTTCTTTCTTCCCTACCATTTCTTTATGTGCAATATGTATGCTAATTTTTAATTTTATTTTTCTTGAGTCTTTTTTGAGTCGTGGGGACACGGCTCACTTTTGAGTTGGGGGTGGGGATTCGTTGTCCTCATCTTCCTTTTTGTTTTTTCATAAAATTTAAATTTTTTTGGGTTGAATTAGGCATAGAATGTGTTGAATGTACATATTTGAGCATGATTTAATTAGGTCAATGATAGTAAGTAGTATGTTTTTGAAAGATGTTACATATATGGTTAGGATGCATGTATGAAAACAGGAAATAAAAGATAGAAAAGTTAATGAGCAATGCTAAGAATTCACGTTGAAACTTAGGGAGAGTTATTTGGTGTGTAGAACGTGAGGTTTGAAATTAGTTGAAAACACACTTGTCTATGAACTAATAGTGAAAAAGTAACAAAATCCGGTAGTTAGAAAAATTAATAAGGCAGTTCTTTCATGTAAAAACACTTGAAGCCTTTTATACCTTCTCACCCTTTTGTTTGATATTGTTATTATTTATCCGTCTTATCCCCTCTGCGCCTTTCTAAAATCCTTTTATTGAACCACATTATAATCCATACCCTTAGTTTGTAGGACTTATCTATATGACCCGCACTCGAATCGCAAACCCTGAAGCAACTCGTTTTAGAGCTTGAGTTTGGGGTGGTGGGTTTCATCATTAGGGATTTGGGAATTATAATTGTGATTTTATTGATGATGAAATTGTTATTAGTGTAACCCTTTGTCGGGGTAATAGTGAATGTAAAAGAAGCTACGAGCTAAATTTGCCAACAAGGGCATAAAAAGAATATATATATATATATATATATATATATATATATATATATATATATATATATATATATATATATATGAAAAAAATAGTGTGATATCTCAACATCAAAAAGAGAATCATAGCTATACAAAAGAAAAAAATTGGTTTGAAATGAAAATATATATTCGGACCGGCAAAGTGGAATTTATATATCATCATGAAAGGTTTTTAATTGGATTGATTGGGGATGCACATCAAAAGCATCAATAAATTGGGTTGAGTGAGAACATCTTCGAGTGAAACTCAAGCTCTAGGGTGATTCGTTGATGGCTAGTGAAAAGAGAGCCAAAAGCTCACTTTTCATTATCCAGATATATCATACCGTCCCTAAGCCAAGTTATATTTCAAGACCTTAGGATTTCTGACTACTAGATGGAGAAACAACTGAGCTATTAGGTAGCAAGTAAGTGGACCATTGGATGCTATATTGGGACCTATGAACAACCTATAGCCATTAACATGAACTAAGTTATCATCCTCTCCTTCTGGCATTGCGAAATTAATCTGGACTTGAATTTATGGATTATTGATTACATGTGTATTAGGCATACTTGGGCATTATTTCTTGAGCATTACTACATGAGACTTATTAGATGTTTTGCTCTAGGATCATTCATTATGTTTAGTTCTTATTTTCCTCCGAATTCTTCTTCTTGTTTATTTGACTACCCTACTATTCTTTACTTTTATTGTATCGGGACGATACAACTTTGAGTTGGGGTTCTTGATGTCTCCTCGTTTGTGATGATTTAATATAATTCAAAGACATCATTTTAGGCGTATTTATTAGTTTATAGGTCGATCTTAGCTTGATTTAGTACACTTTCCTATTTTGGGTCTTGAATTGATTATTTATTATTTTTAGAGCATATTGGGTTTAATTATTTATTTAGTGTGAAGCTTTAGAGATATATGGTAATTAATTAGAGTCCAAGTTGGTTCAAAGAGCTAAAGGAAAGAAGATAAACATGGAAACTAGAGATAGAAGGAAACAGAGTTCAATTAGGAAAAGGAAAAGCTGCCTTAAATCTGAATTTCTGCAGCTACGCCTAAAGAAGTGGTGATAACTCCAAAACCGAGCCGATTTTGGAAGATTCCTTTCATAGGGACGTAGATAATTCTGTGAGGATTCTTTTGGTATATTGTGGAGCAAAAACCGACCAATAACGAAGAAGATATGCTCAAAACAGTTCAGCAGTAAATATCTTTATTTCCATATGAATTTGAGTTGGGCTTGGAGTCCATTACTTAACCTCTCCTTCAAGAAAACGAATTAGGTCTTCCTATACCCTATAAATACAGCCTCTTAACATTAGAAAATCATCCTTGGCCAGACCTTAAGGCCAAGAGGAAGCTGCAACACAAGAGAAGAAGCTTGGAAGGAGCAGAACACCATATGTCTTCTTCAACCTTTAATTCTGTAATTCTTTTCTTTTCTTTTCTTAGTATGAATTAATTCTTTTTAGCTTGAGTTTTGGCATATATGTATGAACCCTAGTTTTGGTTGACATCTATCTAATTTGATTGAATTTATGTTTTGATTTCTCTGTTTATGTGTTGGATTTATATTTTGTGTTCTTTATGGTTGCAAACATATATATTTACCATCATAGTAGTTAGATAACCGGTATATTTGACTATGGAATTAGCACATAACATCTAGAATAAGGTTTGATCTGACAACCCGGCCTAACTAGATAGTCACTGGTTTAGCGTATTGCTATTTTATCAATTGCAGGAACAGTTTGCTTAGGTTCTTATTGACACAGGTAAACCCTATTTGAAACTACCTAGCGCAATTGAAACCAAACTAGTGAAATACTACATGATTCATACCTTACATGTTTAGAACGGCAAAACTAGTGGGGATTACTTGCTAATTACTCAAGCTAAACGTTCATACTATCGTCTTTTCCTTTTATTTATTTATTTTCTGTCTTTTAATTTATTAGTTTAATTTTCTTTTATCAAAAACCAAATAAATATCTATCTTTCTTTCTTCCTACTTGCGTATTATTATCTCTAGCTCTCATATTTGCACTTGAATATTTGCATAAGTTCTTCTTAACCTTCGTAGTCCCTGAGGAACGAATTCTACTTATTCATTAAAACTTGCATACGATCTGTATACTTGCAGAACCGTGCTCAGCTTAGGGTGTTTATTTGCACTTATTTTATACATCTTTTTATCACACCTTAGGCGAAACCACTTATCCTTGAGTCGATTCACTTTTTGACTTGTATGTGGCTAATTGGATCTTGTTGGACTATTTATCGGTGACGTATTTCTTCTCATCAGAATCATCACCCCCATGCCTTTTCTGAACCGTTTCACAGATAGTCTTTGTTGACTTCTCAACGAAATATAAATCAAAGGTGGGGTTCGTCACATTATCCAAGATCCATCCCATAACCACTGATTAGGTTTCTTCAACCCAACTTCGAGAGCCAGAAACCTAGCATATAGTTCTTTGGTATATTCCCAATTTGCCTCAATGGCGGGGAGTACCTCGAGAATGGAAAGGTCTAGTTCATGTTGTTCAAGGCATATCAGTGGCTTTTGTGCCCAACGGTTTGTAGTTGGAACCATTGAAAGGCTTCAACATAGTCACGTCGGAAATGGATTTTGTGTTCAAGGATGAAGCAACCGCCAATATAGAAAAATTATTTTACTACCAGTGATATTAAAAATATCTTTTTAAAATTGTTGGTAAAAACGAACAATATAACTGGAAAAATGAAAAATGGATTTTATAAATATAGAGATTCCAAATAATGTAATACTACATTTATTACAAGAAAGTGGATAAACGGAATATAAATGTATTCCAAATAAATGTAATACTACAACTATTACAGTAATTTGGAAAATAGAACTTACATGGAAAAATCAGAAATAAAATCTGGATACAAATACACAGAAAATAAGGTTTAACGGCTTTAAAAAATATATTCCAGGAGTACTGGTATCTCTAACAACCGTATCCCTCTAATACCATAATCTCTATGCCAAATTAAATTTGACTAATTATGGAGAAGAAAGTATTTTATTTTTCTGAATTTCTTAGTTCTCTCTATTCTATTCTTTATAATAATTTTCTATCTTTTTTTTTAAAAAATGCAAGTGACAAATTCACTATTTATAGTAGAAAAAGTAAACCAAAAACTGTCACATAAATGCACATTAATGGTCGGTGATAAAAGCTCATTAATGCAGCCGTTTTTTCTTGACTAAACTCGTAACTCCTGTAACTGCCGAATTAAAGAGCCATCAATTCTTTGTCGGTTTGTCTTTTTTTTCTTCTCTATTTTCTAGGTGAGACTTTTTAACACGTAAAAAAAATTCCCACTTTTCCTAAGAGAAAGAAAGAATTGATAAAATAAAACTCTTTAATTTTAGTAATTCCAACAATTTATTCTCAAATTTTAAGGTGAGACTATTAGTACAAAAATAGTTTTTTCACGCATCTCTTAAGAGTATGAAAGAATTAATAAATTAAATCATCATTCATTTAATAATTCCAAAAGTACATAGGTATAGTGTATTACCAGGGACAAATCCATAATTAAATTACAAGAAACAGAAAAGTAGCGAGGTTCGAGATGACGTACACGAAATTGTTTTTAGGTAGGTTTAGACTTAGGAGACGAATTTTAAACTCAAAATATACGAGGGAGAAGGATTTTTTTAAGGATGTTTCGCTAATGAAATCGAATATTTTATCACTATGTCTCAAAAATCAGGAAGGCCGTCCCTCTACCCATTCCCGTCTTTAGTACTTACTTGCAAATTTATATCTACCTACCCATGACATTCGAGTTATACGCCAAGTATATAATGAATTATTGAAAATGTTTTTATCATAATAACAAGGATAATATATCTATGTTTTGTATTTATTTTCCTTCACTCTTATTTTCCATGACTAAATTAAAATTTATTCCCTCCGTCTATTAATATTTGTCATACCATTTTGTTCACACAAATTAAGAAATGTAATTAATTTCTTATATTTTTACTAAACTACTTATAACCAACTAAGTAAATGAATTTAATGATGATAAGTTTGTGAACATTAAATAATGATAAAATTGGTAAAAAGGGTAAAAAAATTTATTGGTATTTTAAATAGATAACTTTTTGTAAATATCTATTTTTAAAAAGTGTGACAAACATTAATAGACTGGAATAATAATCCAAATTTTTTAGTGATCTTGCCCTTTAACTCCTTTAACTGAAACAACCAAAAAGGCTCAACCACTAAGGCATCCTCCCACATGATTTCACATGTCCACTATGGAACCCACCAAACTAAGCACCGGTCCTACTCTACCTTTTCCGGCGACATGCTTAAACAAATTTAAATAAATTAAATTAAGCTAATGTTGTTGGCTAAAAAAGAAATCAACTTTTTTTTCAATATTTGTCAAACAATTTACAATAATCGAAGATATGATTTGTAATAATTGTTTCATCAATATACTTTTAATGTGTTGCGAAAGGCAATGAATGTGTTATCATTTAATAACATTGAGTAATCAACCAAATTAATAGGCAAACACAACATCTTAGCTTGACTACCTTCAATGTGAATAGTACACTAAATGTTTTTTTTGTTTCTTTCAAATAACGCTACACTAAATATACAATGGAATATAAATGACCACACTGGAGAAGTTATACCACAAACTTGTATGGTTAACTATTTTTTTTAATCGGAACATGATAAATTAGAAATTTACTACAATTCAATGGCCTTTAAAGAAAAATCCATATCGATTAAATTGTTTGCTTTTTTTTTTTAAGTGTAACAACATAAAATATAATTTAAGCATTTTACAGGTTAAATATAGGAAGCTATCAAGAGATATTTTGTTTGATATCATAATTGTGAAATGAAAGATAATCAAATAGTTTGGTAAACTCCATTAAGGCAATTGAGTCTTTAGTTGATACAGTAATTACTACTTATGGTCCAGCTCAATTATAAATTACGCGTGTTTAGAATAATAACTTATGGGTTATGAATAATGCCAACTGTAAGTCAGTTGTCGGTAGTAAGGAAATTCTTTTCCATCCACCCTTTTTTTGGACAAAAACCAAATACGGAATTTTATTTTTTAATCAAAAAAGAAATCAATTAGACAGCCCATTAACAATGGTTTGCTGCAAAGCAACAACTCATTCAACATTCCATAGTCTACATTGCTTCCAAATCCCTGTTCGCAGTCGGTGCGGCATTATCAACTCTTTTTTTAAATACTTGACTAAAATTAAATAAATCTTAAAGACAATCTTTCATTCGCTGATTGATAATATTATATATATTTTTGTTATACATAAACAAAATTAAGCTACTTATCCTATACCATGAATTCTATAGGTAGATTTCAGAAAATTAAGTGTCTGTTTGGATTTGATTATTTTAGAATTAAAAACGTTTTTTGATTAAAATTAAAATATTTGTAAAAATAATTAAAAAATATTTTGACATCTAAAATCACTTTAAGTGATTATTTTAATAATCACTTATCTAGAGCTTTTCATAAAAGTGATTTTAAGAGCCTAAAATATATTTTTGAGAGTAAAATCACTTCAAGTGATTATTTTAGAAAGTAATCCCAAACGGCCTCTAAAACTGTTTTCTTTTAAGGTATCGATATTTCGTCTAGCACATTTTGCCGCCCGATCACATTCACTTCACGTTAAATATGGAAAACTTTCCATCTCAGGTATCTTTCCATCTATTTCTAGATTTCGAAAATCATTGGACTGATTCACCAATTTATTCCCTTAATTTTGTTTATACCTTGAACAAGTTCAAGGTTATTTGAGTAGAACGAGCTACTCAAGAGACTCTGATTTCCTGTTGTCCTCATGGAGAACAACATTGCCCATGCTTCCCTTTTTTTTATCGTTTCTTTTCTTAGATCTTTGTGAGTGATGTTACCTTCTTTGTTAATTGCAACTGTTGCCACACTCCGCTTGTTCCTATTCTCTAGTGAAAGAGGCATCGCATAGCCATGTAAACTCTCCCTCGGCCTGAAGAATTCCTGAGTCTTTGATATTCACCTCCATAAGTAATTAAACTTGTTCTAATACTCGACATATTTGAAATATATGTGTGTAAATATAAAACAAATTAGTTATCGCTTTACTTGTACATAGAAGAAAAAGATACAGTAATTTTTCCTTTAAATTTGCATGTGCTCTTCTTGATAACCTGTCTCCGGATACTAGCTTAAAGTGGGTTAAGATTTGGAACGTAAAGTGTCCACAAAAGCTAAGAATTTTGCTATGGCGATTTGTATGGGATGATTACCTACAACGAAGAATTTGCGAAAGAGGGACGTGATTGATGATGAGTCGTGAAGCGTTTATGTGAATGCTTGTAAGGACCCGAGACACATCTTCATTACTTGTAAAGCAGCTGTGATCATGTGGAAAAATTTGTGGATGTTGCAGAAGAGGGACCGTGATAATGTTACAGATTCTGTGTGTGATTCAGGCTATATTACTGTTTCTCGTAATAGGGAGGATCAGGGGGACCTTGTGTCCTGCAGCGCTGAAAAATTATATAAGAAATTGCATTTGTGGCCTTCTCATCATGCGAGTACAACAAATGGTTCTCATAGCTCAAAATTGGAGCCTAATGCTGATGAATTCATTAAACATTGGCTAGAATGTAATCTTACTGCAAACTTTAACATGTAAGGCCTGGAGTGGCCTTTGGTGTTTATTTCAGCCTTGGAGATTATTTGGAATAGGAGGAATAAAACAATCTTTAACAATTTAACTTCAAGTCATCATTTGAGTGGGCTAAGGGAAGAGGCAATCCGGAGAGCGAGCGGCTTTGCTCTAGCACGGGGTAAAGAAAGTGAAGGTGGAATTATTGTTTCCGCAAGAAATACGTAGGTTAGATGGGTAAAACCGCAAGGACAACACAAGTTGAATGTGGACGGGAACTGTGATTTAACAAAGGAAAAGGCATGAATAGGAGGAATCGTTAGAGATGAGGATGGATTGTTTCTTGCGGTGTTTTTGGGATCATGTGTGGTGGAATCTCCCTTTTATTTAGAGGTATTGTCGCTACACTTTGGATTAAAATGGGCGGTGAATCGGGAAATTAAAAAATTATACATCGAGACTGATTCGAGAAAGCTTCATGCAATAGTAAAGCGCAGTGGTAGCTCTAAGGATTGGGATTGTCATGTAGGGCGAGAGTGCACATAGATTCTAAGAGAACAACGGGGTTATGAGTTAATTTTTTTTATCGTGAAGCTAATGCGTGTGAGGATTTTCTAACGAAGAACGATGTTGATTCAATGGAAGGTCCACGTGAACTTAAAGATCCTCCAAATAATCTATGTAGTGTTATATTTATGGAGACTTATTGGGCGGGGACCAAGTAAATTTGGTTACAAGAAAACTTTGCTACCTAATTTAGCTTATATTAGACTCCAAGTTTTCTTAGATACACGCCAAGTTGTCTTGGACACCAAGTTATCTTTCACTCCAAGTTTTCTCTCCTATATATATGTAGTATGTGTATAGGAATTAGATAGAGTTGTGAGAGACCAACAAAGTGAGTGTGAGCGATATACCAGGAAACAAACGAGTGATTACTCAGATCATTTGAGATATAAATACGATCAAAGATTTAGCGACATGTATAAAAAACTTGGAAACAAATTTCGCCGTATTTAACGTTTTAAAATTTGACAAATAATTACTCATGGACTCATGGTTTCATTTGGACAATGAGGTACTCAACATTTTAATTTTCGTTCAATTCTAATATTCATAATTAAATTAAGCCATTTAGTAGTTTTTTTAATAACTATTCATCGTTAATAGTCATTAAGTCTTGACGTGACAAGAGTATGAATACCTATGTGTACCTTGATGTGAAATAAACAACACAAAAATCAAATTGGGTTAGATTTTACCCAATCTTGGATGATTCAATATCATAACCATTAATTATAGGGAAAATGACCCAAAAAATCAAAATAATATTATTTTCAGCCCAATAACATCAATGACAAAATTTCTTCCCAATAACATCATTAACTAAATTTTGTCCTTGATGGGAATCGTCCTTGACGGGAATCGTTCTTGACGGGAATCGTCCTTGATGGGAATCGTCCTTGACGGGAATCGTCCTTGATGGGAATCGTCCTTGACGGGAATCGTCCTTGACGGGTAAACATGTAATCTTATAATAGTAAGTTAATGGATGATTCTTTGGGGCAAGTATAATATTATTTTGATTTTTTGGGTCATTGACCCTTAATTATATTAACAAAATATATATCATTAAATTAATTAGATAATTACTATAATTAATTTTTTCAAGTCTAAAATATAAGATATGTGTCATAATATAATTAGTATTGCATCATTCAATATTGAATAAAAGCATTTTCCATCTAATTATTTAGGTGAATTATAAATGATCAAATTACCTCTTTAAAAAATAAATGAAAATTCTAATAATTATATATTTGTAACTTGCAATAAAATTGTTATTGGTTAATTAGAAAATAAAAAAAATTAAATTATTATTGAATCAACTTTCCGCGGTAACCTTTCCGATTTTTTCTTTTCTTTTTACCATTAAAATACCAAGACCGAAAATACGCGTACTATCATGGTAATAAAAGATATAGTAGATAATATCCACCGAAAGCCTCCACTTAAACACCACTCTCCACCCTCAACTTTTCATTTCTTCTTCAGACTCTAAGAAGTCAATACAGAGTATCTCTTTCTCCGATTTCTCCTCTCATTTACTTGAAGAAGAAATTAATTGAATTGATAGAGAAAAAGCTTCATCATCCATCATCATGCACGCTAAGACAGATTCCGAGGTAACAAGTTTAGCACCATCATCACCAGACAATAACAGACGACCTGTTTACTATGTCCAAAGCCCTTCTCGTGATTCCCATGATGGTGAGAAAACAACGACGTCGTTTCATTCAACACCAGTCATCAGTCCAATGGGATCTCCTCCTCATTCCAACTCCTCCATTGGTCGTCACTCTCGTGAATCTTCAACTAGCCGCTTCTCTGGCTCTCTTAAGCCTGGATCTAGAAAGATCTCACCAAACGACGCTGGATCGGGTGGTAGAAAAGGTCAAAAGCTACCTAAAGGTTGGGATACTATTGAAGAAGAAGGTCTTCTTGATGATGAACACTTAGATAAACCATTACCTAGAAGATGCTATATTCTCATGTTCTTAATTGGGTTCATTGTCCTCTTTACTCTCTTTTCCTTAATTCTTTACGCTGCAAGCAAGCCTCAAAAACCCAAAATCACCATGAGGGTTAGTTTTATCTTTAATTTATGAAAAATTGACACAAAATGTAGCTAAAATTTTGATTTAATTTGTGGGTATTTTGTTAAACAGAGTATTACATTTGAGACATTTGGAGTTCAAGCTGGTTCAGACGGTACAGGAGTATCAACTGATATGATATCGATGAACTCTACTGTAAAATTCACTTTCCGAAACACTGCTTCGTTTTTTGGTGTTCATGTTACTTCAACACCACTTGATTTAACATTTTCCGATCTTACCCTTGGTTCTGGAGTTGTAAGTATTCTCTTTTCTATCTCAAAATTTTTAATTTTTTTTTTAAGGTTAAATTGCTAATAATCTCATGTTTTTTGGCCAAATATTGGACAATTGACTTTATGGTCACAAGTCACAACCAATTAAATTACTAGTATATTAGTCTAACATCTAATAAAATTGACAGATGAAACAATTTTATCAAAAAAGAAAAAGTCAAAGATTAGTGGCGGTTTCAGTATCAGGTGATAAAATACCATTATATGGAAGTGGAGCAAGTTTAACGACACCAAAAGGTGTTACAACTATTCCAGTTCGATTAGATTTAAAGTTCAAGCTTCGATCAAGAGCTTATGTTTTGGGTCAATTAGTTAAGCCAAAATTCTACAAAGAAATTGATTGTATCATTAATTTTGATACTAAGAAGCTTAATGTCCCAATTTTGCTTAAGAATTGTACATATACTTGATCGGACGGTCAGGAATTGGCATAGGTTTTGTGACCAATGGATTAGAAAATGGACATGAATTGTTGACAATTTGAGAATGTTATTGTCTTAGCTATATACTTTATACTATTATATTTTTCTTCGTTATGTTGAATTTAATATTGTACTCATGTAATTTATTATTGTTTTATTAAGGATGTTTTTTCTGTTGATTTATGACGTAACGAATCAATTTTTTGATGTGCACGTTATTTATATTTAGTTGACAAATGGGATTATGTCGGTGGTTATTTGTGAAGATTAGAATATTGGTATAGTAATTAAGAGGAATATGTCGTGCAAGAAAGTCATAAGGCCAAATTGACTTGAGAATCGAGGGGGATTTTGGTATTATAAATTTATAATATTTGAACGTCTAATTTTGCAAAAGAAATCTTAGTATAGAAATGGAAAATGTAACGTTATTTAATTGGGAGGAATGTATTTAGTAGAGCATGATGATTGATTTGTTTTTTTTGAGTATCAATTTAGATAATGGACGTCATTGATTAGCTGGATAGATGATAATGGAAGAAAGAAGGAGTGTCCAAATGGGAATTATATTGTGAATCTGCCAGCTACATCCAGATGTATGTGCGGTAAGAATTGTTTGTATTTGTCAATAGGTGCTTTGTATAAGAATGTAGACAACCATATAATAAAGCAAATGAGGTGGAAAAGTTATGGTGGCGTAACCAATTTTTGTCTTAAAACTCATCGATCATTCTGATTTTTTTCCCCTAACATAATTATTTATTACTATTTTTGTATTTTGAATATAAATTAGAGGTTTAAATCTTTCTTTAAATATAACCAACTTAATTTTGATTTATTTTAAAAATATGCATTTATATTTGTATCTTAGGTATAAATATAATGTATAAGATTTGAACCCTTTTCTGAACATGGTTAACAAATCTGATTTACTTCGGAGGTATACATAAAGAGATGTGCATATTTTTTATGAGAATATTCGAGATATATGTAAGGTGACCCAATCATAACGTTAAATTTGAATTTAAACATGTGAAAGGAATATAATTCTTTTTTTCCATATTCTAGCTTAGGAACTCTTAATTGCTAAAAACTATGATCGTTGACATTAGTTTATGGAGGTTGCTAATTCTAATAGAGTTGTTGAGTCTAGGTAATGTTTGTTACAAAATGGTAGACGAGATCATCACACAATTGTTTGCCAATAAGTTGATCCTTGGATAGTATTATTTATACTTCATAATATGCTTTTGTTGAAGAAAGACATTTTTAAATAAAATATTCTTATAACTTAAATTTGTGAAGATAATAATGAAAAAATGTCGTATGTTATAGATATATGAGGAAAATTAATTTTCAAAAGCTCATGATACAAGAGACGGGCAACAAACTCTTTTCCTAATGTGGGATGTGTTGTTCTTTGTAAAAGCTCCTCCTCCTTATCCTTCTTTCTTCCTTGGCAAGAACCTAACTGACACACCATCCTTTTCCAATTTAATCGTGGTTTCCTCCTAATGGTAGGAAGAGGAAAACTCGTTTTCACATCCTCTTTTACTTTGAGAAAAGAAGAAAGATTATAACACAAAAGAAATTTTAGAGTTTAAGACCTATGGTTTTCATTCGTCAGAGGGATCACGTTCGCCCTTTGGGAAGATTGTGGTTAAGGTTATTTTTTCCTTTGCGAGGGAATTCCCTCACTTAAACGGTAGTTTGCTGAGGCTGGACCCCTTGCTTCCTCTTGTCTCTATGGTGTGAAGGGGGTTGTGATTTCAATATATTGGGATACGGTTGATTGGGTCATCAAAAGTTTTTGCGTTGGTGTAATTTTGTGGAAAATGGTCTTATGGGGGCGATTAGAACCATTAGAGATGGGAATAGAGAAGCTTTGGCCCACCTAGCGATGGAGGTTGGTCTTCCCTATTAACTGTGGAGCGTCTGGTGGATCAAGGAAGAGGAATGTTGACTTGTTTTTCAATATTTTTGGGGTTCGTCTGCAAATTTTACCTTGCTAAGGATCTATAGAGGTGGTGGCTTTGTTTGGATGGTTACATGGACTGGCAAGTTTATATTAAGAATCGAAAGGACTATTCTGTCATTTATGTTACCTAGGGACTCTACTACAATTAACTCTTAAGATTTTAAGGGCTCAATTGCAAAAATATGTTAAAATTTGTTTTGAAAAGAGGGCCAATCTACTATTTCTTGATTCTTTTCTCGAGATTAAAAGTGTTAGATGGAGGTTGTGTGTTCTTTGCCTTCTCTTCTCCTTGGAAATACTGCACTAAAGTTGCGAATGAAGAGGTTAATTCTTCTTTAGATGCTACTCTTTGGGGGGACACTGGAATGGAGCTGAGAGATTGAACCTTTTCTCCATGTCAACACTCTTGAGGTTTTGCTAATGGTTTTTGGTGAAAGGAAGAGGAAACTTTGGTTTGATGTGATGGTTTCGTGTCATAGGTTTTTTCTTCATTGTTTTTGCCACCAGATCACTTCCAACCACCACCTGTTGTCCGACACTTCATCACCAGTGTATCCCAACCTCCACCTCTACATGTGGGGTCCACTTCAACATCAAATTACCCGTTAATTTTTCCAAAATTAGGTATTTTATAAATTTCAACATTTTTAAAATTTTCTCCATTTAAAATACATAGGCTTCGAATATAGAAATTTATTATGTATCAATGTGGAAAATTCGTGGATTATAATATAAGATCTTGTGCATTATAATAAGATAATCGTTATATTTTTATATATCGTTTGAATTCCTATATTTGGATATAATGAATTTATAATTTGATCATAGATGATGAATCTGGTTAATAAGAGAAGTTCGATTAAATCAAAGAATTCGTTTACCAGGGTTATGTGTTGGGTGTGAGGGAATTTATTACATTTGAGGGAAATCACATGGGCAAAACGACTTGCACTTATTGTTTGTGTAACCATTGTATGAATAATCGAAAAAATTAAATAGACGTAGTACAAGCTCATATATTAAAGTTTAAGTTCTTGTCAATGTGTGAGGTTTAGGCAAAACGTGATGAAATAGAACAAATTCCCGTAAACAACTCTTCCCGTATTACAAATGATGAAATTATGGACGCGTTTGATGATCTAAGGCCAATTATTAATATAAAAATGGGCGACGAGAATATTCGAAGGACAAACTGTGTTTATTTTGATGCTTTGTTTGAAGAAATGGGGAATGAGTTGTACCACGGTTCCACGTCAATGGGTTCGTTGATGCACATCAAGGTCAAGAACAAGTGGACAAATATCTCTTCCACGGAGCTCCTACAATTGTTGTGTGGTGTTTTGCCCAAAGAATATACATTCCCTTCATCGTATGATGAGTGCAACAAAAAGCTAAAAAGTTTGGGCATATGGGATACATTACGATCAATATTTATTTGAATGACCATGTTTTGTATTATAAATATAATGAAAAACTCGAGATATGTCCAGTATGTGGTGAATCTAGGTATATTTCGTAGAAGGGAAAGAAAGTGTCACACAAGAAACTAGGATATTTCCTCATTATGCCTAGATTGTGGTGAATGTACGCTTTGAGGCATACATCCAAAGATATGATTTGGCATCGTACCGTAAAAAGTACAGATAAAGATGTGTTACATCATCTAGTAATGGTACTATTTGGAAATTGTTTGACAAGTGGAATCTTGAGTTTGTCCCTACATAGGAAGTCTGGATCTGCCTTTTGCCATCTCTGGTAGTCAAAGTACCAACCACGTATTTAAACATTTACATGATATGATGAACAGTCACTGGTAAGGATGCTTGAACTGCCCTCGTCATATTTTTTGTTTTCAACTTTATGATTCCACTTGGTTATCATATAATTTTTTTCCAACATCCCTATTATATCCATATCATTTTTATTAGACAAAAAGGCATGGTTTAAAAAAGACAAACTTCTGAAATGTAAGAAAATAACATTTATTAGAAGAATTTTTCTTTTCTCCTTGGGTTTCCGTATACCCCCCTTCTTGGGACACAAACAATAATTTACATTTCTTCCTCGTAAATTTATAATGAGCATATAACATGGATATTTGTATCATTTCATTCTAAGAAACATTAAACATCTTAATTTTCATATTTTCTTTTAAGGATCATTGTACGTTAAGCATATTTGCATCATCCAGAACATGGAAAACGTACCGGTCGGGATGAAATTCTCTCCAAACATTGGAAACTAGACAATCGAGAGTTTTCTAACGAAACCAAACATTTTGTGCAACCCAGAATGAGTACTTAGATACTCTTGAAAACAGATTTATGTTTATGCTCTGACTTATTAGTTAGATAGTATACCATCCCCATGCACTTCAATTTTTTTAGAAGTATTCAAAGCATCAACTACTAATATTATTATGATTCTTTCCTATTTCATACAAAGATTAAAAAAAAAGGTCTAAAAGAGGGAAGAAAATGGAGTTTTGGCTTACAATAAGAATTTAAACCGGAATTCCTACCCCATGCTTTTGGAGATAACTGATCGGGGCTTAGAGAATAAAACATTAACAAATCATGGATGAAGGGACTAAAGGGGTATCTCATCCCTTTGTCGAAGCATCAAGGTACGTAGTCATTTCATCTTTGTACCCAAATCAAGTTTTTCAGTATCCCTAGGTATTATAATATCTCTACCATGACCTATATCTACCAATGTAAGTAAAATATCTATAGTTTCTTTAGATAAATATGTCTCACTTGTTTGTCTTCAATTTTTAATATTAAATTCATAAAGAGCTTATCTTGCTTCTTTGACAAAAAAGTAATATGAGTAAGAACACTCGATACCCCATGTACTTTGCCCAAATTGACAGCTTACCTCCTCGATCGTATAAGTGTAAATTTACCACCTAACTTTTGTTTCTGCGACTTGTTACTCCCTACTAACGGATTTCGTCCATTTTCTCTGTTAAGTTAGCATATGCGTATCATGTCATTTTTTTAATGTTGAAAAACAATTTAATTATTTTAAAACATTACTCTTATATTAGGAAGGGTAAGATGGGCATTTCTTAATTAACCAACCCTAATTATAAGAAATATCAAAATCTATCTACGCCTAATTCAAAGTTGTTCAGGAAGAACCCTAATTTAGAAGAATTACGATCGAATCCTTCTAATCTTGCACGCGCCTCTCTTCTAATCTTCATACTCAAGAATGAGTTCTTCATGGAACGTGAATGGTATCAGTTTGTCGTGTCAGTTACCCCTTCACCTCCACATTGCAGGTGTGGTAAGTTAGCACACACTTTCTGGATAGATTTGAATCCAGTTATGAGGTATTACAATTGTATATTTTGGGGGTAGTGAATGGATTAATAGTTATTTGTTTGGTTTGATGAGACGATGTGTGAAAGAAGTGTTCGAATAATTCATGTGCTATTGCAAAAATACAAAAACCACCTTCATAAAGTGTATGTTGTCAATACTTAGTTGAAGCTAATGGTTGATGATTTGGATGAATTTATCCAAAAATAAAACTCCCATTCGTAAGATCTGAACTCGGAGTTTGAAAAATGTAAGTTAATTGAGGATGAGTTGCAACGGGTCAATCTTAGGATGACAAGTGTAACATAAATTAAAAAAGATTATGAAATGGATTGCATTTTTTAATGTCTTGTTAGCTAGCTTTCTACTGTGTATTTAATTTTTTAGTGTAATTGATGAATTGTGTACTGGTCATAACTGCAACGTAATAGTTATTTGGTGTAGTATTCTGGTGTTACTAATTGTACTAGTTTTCTGGTGCTACTAATTTTAATGGAGTTGAAAGTGGTGTTGTTTAAGCGTGTTTTAATGGCTATGAAATGAATGAATATATACTTTATTTACACTTGAAATGTACATGCTAAAGTAGTCAACTTTGAAGATGTAGATATGCAGGCTAATATGAATTATAAACAAAAAATAAATAGACAAGTGAATCTATTGCACATAAAAAAGGTGGATAATATAATATATTGTTGTCATTACACAGAGTTGGAAAAAAAGCGAATAGACAAATGAAACTAGCACAAACTTACAAAAGATGCCTGCAATAATGGCTTTACCAACAAAATAACCCCTTATAACTACTACCGCCACATAATAAAGTCATTAAACCATAAACTATTACAACCCAATAATACTATATTCATTGTAATAGTCTCCCCATAAAATAAATACATTAACCAGAATTTGTAAACAATCCAAAAACAACTCTAAGAAAAACCGCAGAATTAACTCGTTGAAGGTGGTTCATCTTCATTTGGCTTGTTCTTTTTGGGTTTTTCTTCTTATGGATCTAGGTAGTTCTTCTGCATCACTTGCTTTCCTTAACTTTCCTTTGTTATTTGGTACTTTCTCTGGTAGGATTTCAATTTTAGATGTTGTTCTCCTTATTTGTTGCTTTTCTTGGCTTTTACTTGTTTCCTATCACCAAAATACAAGAATTACCTTCTAAATACCCACCAGGTTCATCTTATAAATCACCAAAATAAAGTTTGACTTACCCTAGGTCCTTGTGTGGGCAATGGCCTTTTAGATCTAGTAAGGTTCTTTTTATCTTTAAACACAACTTGTAATTTTCAACAAACAAGATAGGGTGAGAGTTATTGAAGATCTGGGAGGTGAAATTTCAATCAATATACATCTAGGGGTCAACTGTCAATCAATTTACATCTGGGGGGTAAGATGTCAATCAATATACATCTAGGAGGTAAACTGTCAATCAATATACATCTAGGGGGAAACTATCAATCAATATAAATCTAGGGGGTGTCAATCAATGTAGAAGGTTTGCTTGCTACATGTAGGCTTTCCCCCCCCTTCATTTTCTTTAATCTTGTAGTGTTTCAGGTTTCTCTTCATCTCCATCTTCTATAGTCAAATAAACACACAGAAAATGTTAGGAACTTCAACATTCCTTTTTTAGTGAAGTTATATATCAAACCTTACCTCATTTCTATCTTCATCGTAGATTCTTGGAAAAAATTACTTGCATTCTAATTGTATAAAATTCAACTTCAGTTGCATTAATGAATTCATGGAAATGTTCTTTACTAAGTACCTCAATTTTGTTATCTGAATAGTCATGAAAGTAATAAAAACTGTCACTATCATCATCACTAATTACGTCTATACTATCACTTAAGTAAATATCACTTTCTACCATAAAATAACCACCATACACCAATTTATCTTCCAAACCATCATATAAAACATCTTCACCATGCCTTCTCTTATAACTTTCACCCTTCGCTCCACTAGGCCCAATATCTTTTTTTATTGTTTTCTCGATACTTGGTATAGTCCTACTTTTAACTGATCCAACTCCAACTTTCCTATTTCTCTTCTTTTATTTTTCAACTTCTAACTCATTATCACCCTCTTCATCAGTAGGGTCTTCATCATCTAACTCTAAACAACTATTTTTTACACCAGACACGACTGTTTTCTTCAAAAACATCCTTCGAGACCTCCTCAATAAACCTTCAACATGTACTTTAGCTTCATTAATAACATCTTTTTCTAACACAACCTCACTTTCTAACACAACATCATCACCATTTTTAACAAATCCGTCTTCAGCCCACGGTAAAAATAGATGCATAAACACTTGATTTTGGATTTCATGGACTTCATGCATATCTGTCACTTGATTTTGGATTTCATGGCCTTCATGCCTATCTGGTACAAAACACACATACGTGTCCACCATTACATTATCATCTGATATACTACACAACTCTAATGCTTTCGCATCACAATCTAAATAAACTAGACCAGTAGGAAGTTTATGACCTACTTTTGAATAGAAAAAAATCCAAATTACCCCTAATCCCCAGCTTGATACAACTTACAAGCCTTGTGAAGTATGTGTAAGCTGAATCTATCATAGTGACACACGTTTACATTTTGAAGCCCTACATTATAGTATACACTTTTATCTTTGTTAAAGAATCCACCATAGTGGATTCGTATTGAGAATTTCTCTTATATAACGGAGATTTGTAATGAATTAATTGACCATTATATTAGCTCTCTATTAATGCTTAATAACAACCCAAAGCGTCAAATACCCATTAATTTATTAATGAATTGATGTAAAACTTAGCTACAAAGATGGTAACTAAATACCTAAAAACGCGCACATTAAGAATTGAGAACAAAACCCATTTAGATACGAACAAAACTAAATCCCTACATTTACAGGAAAATAACAAGAAAACATATACACTTATTCCACAACAAAATAGGTGCCACTGAATCAGTAGAGTAGATGTCTGAATGCTTAAACGTAACCACCTAACTCCTTTGTTTCTCGTAGAACTCGTAAGGCTTCTTCGTTTGATTCAAGAACCCTAATCCCTCGTTTAATTTAATTTATGCTAGTAATGTGTTTTTAGTGATTAATAACAAAGTATAATTTAATTAAAAAATACCCATCTTGCCCTTCCTAATATAATGATAATGTTTTAAAATAATTAAAAATGCTTTTAATATTAAAAAAATAATTAAATGACCGTACATTCCACACACATTCTAACTTGACGGAGAAAATGGATGGAACCCGTCATCAAGGGGTAACCAGTCACAAAAACAAAAGTTAGGGGGTAAATTTACACGAAGGGGTAAGCTGTCAATTCGGGCAAAGTACAGGGGGGGTAAAATGGGTATTTACTCAAGGAATATTTTTACATAAATAAACACATCTACTATTTTTAGAGAAGGTTCATCCCCTAATTTCTAATATAAAGGAGTGATATGATACAAAATAGGAGAAGACATTTCAGAATTCAAAGGATTGCTCGTAGATGAGGGCCCCATACCCTCTGAAAGATTTTTTTGTGAAAACTACATAAGGTTCATGCATCACGTCGACATGGATGGAGACGAAAGATGCATCCAGAGATTTAGACATTTGGAGACAAATGTAATGAAAAGGCGAGTGAAGATAACTTCTAGTACATAGAAGCACGAAAAGCTCTACAAAGGATCTTTCTGAAATGATGTCTAACCTTTGGTCATAAGAAATCTTGATGAAAAAACCAATTTTTTTATAAGTTATAGTAAGAAAGGTGAAGTGTCTTACCATCCTAATGATCATAAACCTCAGAAACATATAGAAAACATAGAGTCGTGATGATTGTTGCTTGGGTGATTTCCATATTATGGGAAATATTTGAAATCCAGAAGATACTTGAATCAACTGTGTAATAGCGAGGTATCGAGGAAAACATGAGGCCCACTTGAGGCTCCTAGAGTGTGATGAAAACCAACACTAAAAAGGAGGAGCAACTAACCACAAGTATACGAGTCGTTCCAAGTAATAATGTAAGTAAATCGGGATATTCGTCTCCACAGGGATTGCGAGGTATGACAATAGTGTTTAAGGATAAGTAGAATTTATTGCGAAAAGAAAGAAAGAAAATATTTATTTTGTTTTTGTTTATGAAAAGACTAGACAGAACAAACTAATTTAAAGACTAAAAAGATTAAGACGCGGATATGATCTATACTTAAGTCTCGCTAGGGAATCACCTAAGTTCATATATTTAGTGCTTTCGTTTAAGGACAAACTTGGTACTTTATATTATTCGAGACTATACTGTCTCCTAACCCCCTTCCGGGTGGACTTAGGAGCTATCCTACGGTATTACAAACCCCTCCCGATTGATTATATCTACTTTCGGATGTTGAAGTCTTTTACCCAATTGGCTACGTGGTTAGTCAAGCCTGTCAGTCATCAACGAACACCACACATCTATTACCTAGTTCTGTAATTAAACCCCCCCTCTCGGGTGATCACCGCCACTAGTGAATAGCCTAATTACTAATACCTATTCCTAATTAGATAAGTCAGAAATAGTAAATATTTGCAAGATAATAGTCAATATGAAAATACCCAATTCAAATTATATTAAAAACTAATCCTAAATCAGAAAATACTAAAATAGAAACTAGGTTTCATCCCCAAAATACGAGTCTCAAGTAAGTAAAGTTTATCTCATATTTAAAGACATAAAGGAAAATAAATTAGAAATATACAAGTTCTTAAAAACAAAAATAAAAGAAGAATCTAAACAGAGGATGACTTGAGCTGTTGTTGGAGAAAAGGGATTCTCTAACTTCTGCTCTTGCTTCCGCCTCTTGAGGCTCTCTCTAAAGATGATGGAATTCGAAGATTAATTGAGAGGTGTTGAATAATGAGGTCTAAAGGATCTTATATAGAGAGTAAAAATGGATTAGGTCTAACTTGGGCCTAATTAAGTGATTAAGGCCCAAATCCAATTAGTAAATCCCGTAATTGCTGTACACACTCCAGTTAAATATCCGTAACTTTTGCGTCTTAAGTCCAAACCACCTGATTGCAGTCCTCAATTCGAGCTAACTCAAAGGCACAACCTTTTCATTTGAACCAACAGAACTAGATCAGTACCGTTTGAGCTCTTATTCAGCAAGAAGTGGCAGCTTCCTAGATTCTTATGCTCCTCTTCAACTCTTTGAGTGGTACCTTTGTCTCTTTTGACCTCTCCTTTTGATCTAATACTTTAAATTTCACTTATCTTCCTCTTCTTGGTGCTTCTTAGCATCCATGTACCTAAGAAATGCATTCTAAATCACACGAATTAACGCACAAATGCTCTAAAAACGCAAATAAAACAATTCTAAGGGGAGAAAGTGCAATATGACAAAATAAGCTCAAAAGTCTATCTAATAAGTCCAATTTCTACCTAAAATGATGTCTCCGAAGGGAATATATTTATCACAAAAAGGGAGACATCAAGACAACGAACTCAAATCTTTGTCGTCCCGACAAAGTAAAACAAAATAGAGGTCTCAGGTAAGAAGCAAAATGCAGAATCTAAAGAACATACCCAAAGCAAAAATCAAATTAAATTTCATATAGTACAACCTAAGAATTAATGCACACATAGATGATACACCTATCATACAAAATCAAACACATAATTAATATCAATCCAAAATCAAAATGCTAGAAAGGTTACACTTGATACTTAGCTCGAGATGGTGTCTATAGGGTGTTCATCAATCTTTACTCGCTTTGAACGCTCCAATTAACTTAATCTCTTTTAGAAAAAGTATAATTCCATTATGTACCTAGGAATAATGAGGTCTTTACGGTTTTAGCGTAGGTTTAGGGACGGTATGGTACATTTGGATAATAAAAAGTGAACTTTTGGCTCTCTTCTCACTAGCCTTCAACAAACTGTCATGAGCTTGAGTTTACACTCATATATGATCTCAATCATTTGACGCACTAATTTAGCATCCCCACATAAACCTAAACCTATCAATATGATTACAATATAATAATTCCTTTGTCTCTTCTTTTATTTCATATTTATTCAATCTCTTTTTTTTGTAAGTTAAACATGTCATTCTTTTTAATGTGAAGTGTCATGCTAACTTATTTTCTCATTTTTTTCTTTCTTTTTTCTCTTTTCTTTTTAGAAATCGCAAAGGAATTTATAATATAGTGCATAATCATTAAAGCATATCATAAATCTACCCAGAAGATGTAATAAAAGATTTCCTCACCCAAACTTAAGCTCAAGGACAATTACTCTCAAGCAATCGTGATTCAAGTGCGGGTCATATGATATAGTCTTAACAACTAAAGGATAATCTTATACCGTGGCTTCAAAAGAAAGGTTTAAAGGATAAAATATGGGGCTAAGAAGGATATAATTAATCACATTGTTAGAAAGCTAAAAAGGTTTCAAGTGAGTATCAAAGAACTGCGTCTATCATTTTCCTAGTTACATAGTTCCACCCCATTTTCACCTCTAGTTCATAATTAAGTGGGTTCTCTACTCATTTAGATTTCATGTTCTACACAACACTCATTCTCACTAAGTACAAGTTTACTTCTTTTGCATTGTTCATTAATTTTTCTTTTTAATCATCTAACGTTTGCATGCATTCAAGGTGCGTTTTACATTAACTCTAAGGTCAACTATTTTCTATTATTAATTTACAAAAGACATGCTTACGGGGACATTCAACAAATTCTACAGTCAAATCATTCCTTAAACTAATTTTTATTTGACTTTGAATTATTTGAAAAGCATTAAAAACACATAACACATAAAATTGAGATGAGGAAACGATACATGAGTCGTGTCCCCACGACTCAAAAGGACACTAAAAGAAACTAAACTAGTATACACTACTAAATGAGAAAAAGGGAGAAGGAAACATATCTTTACAGGCACTAGGACCGTCTCTATCACCATCATGTCGAGGCTTCAATCTGTTCAAAATATTCAGGTTCTCCTCGCAGTTTGATCTTCCTCAACTACTCATGTTTTGTTCATTCAAATCTCGGTGACATCAATCACCCCCATCTCAATTATCAAACACCTACTTAAAATATTTTCACATACTAGAGCATGAGGATCATATACAATTCACAATTCCAAATAGTATAACTAAAATTCTCAATTCCTAAATTGGTCAGAAATAGAAAAATAGGAGTATTAGCCATTGTACCAATGTTAATTGCTTGAATTTGAATTTCTATGGTGCTTTGTATGATTCCTTTGAAAGATCCAATCTTCAAAACTTCAAAATCTCTCGATTTAAAACTTTTTTAAGGTTTGAATTTTTTTGATGATTTCATGTATTTTGATGTTTTTGGTGATGGATTTGGTATTTTGATGGTAATTGAGGAGTTGGGTCATGGATATCTTGTGGTGTTGTGGAAGATTTGATGGTGTTTTGCTGTGTTGGTGAAGTTTCAATGGAGTTTGGAGGTGTAGGAGGTTTGACGCACTTTCGAGTCACATCTAAGTGGGAAAATTCCAATAGGTTTTTCGTTGTATGACCGACATTCCAACTTCTACATTGGATGGATCTTTAAAAAATACGTTGTTTAGCCTCGAGAAAAAGTTAATTCTCGACACCCGAGCGCGAAGTTATTACCTCTCGAAGTTTTCCAAATCTGTCATCACCGGAGACCTGCGGTATACGCATATACCTACGGTGCACCGCAAGAAGATTTTGTTTTTTCGACCTATGAGCACGAATTTTTGCACTTCTTTCACACCAAACTCAATACTTGACTTACCTACACATAAAAAACACTCTATACACTTTTAATTAACTATAATACACACAAAAACATGATTTTAAACTTACTAATTTACACTAAGAACACAAAATTAAACTAAGAAAGCATTTTTAAAAGCATGGGTTGTCTTCCAAGAAGCACTTTTGTTTATTACGTCTTTAAGTTCGATGCGTTTCCTTCCATGAAGATGGTATTGAGGCCATCGCGGTATTCCTCCGCTTTAACTCGCCTCTCCCTTGATATGGAAACTTTGGAACTTTCCCACCTAAACTTCGATTCAATCGATCTTTAAAAGGGGGTGGGTAGTATCTCCGCTTCGCCTTCTTGTTCTCATGGCGAAACTCGTTCTCTTCCAAGTGGTATATTAAGTTGTTCTTGCTAGGTTAATTACCTCTTGATATTCAACAAGCTTAGCTCGAATCCATTTCTTAGCAAGTAGACATTCCTCTATACATGCCTCTATCTCGAGTAATCCAACATCTCCATTCACATATTTATTAATATTAGAATCCATGAACTCCTTCCAATATATGATTTGGTGGACTTGTGGGGCTGCAAGGTGAGGGTACAATGTATCCATGATTATATCATGTGTAGGCCGAATTAGGGGACACCCCCAATCTAGTATCATGTCCCGGAGGGTCCAGTCATGGTCATCTAGTAGTCTTCGGAGCCGAGTTCTTTGAGTTTCTTATAACTCTCTTATCTCTATACGATACTCCGAGATCAAATCCACATGTACCTCTTGCATCAAATTCAGTTCGTAACCTTGAAATCCATTTACATTTTTATTCACTTCGGAGAGAGTTAGTTGTGGAGGTTGTTGGACATGCCATGTCCATTAATTGTTCCATCCTTGCTCTTGCGGGTGTTGATAAGGTGGTTGGTAGTAGTCGCTACCCCATTGTTGATATCCCGAAGAGTTTTCCTTATAGTCGAATGGACCGGAATTTGGATAATATCCTCTTGATCATTACCCTAAATATAGAACCTGTGGAAGAGAACAAAAACAAAAGACAAGCTTAAAACTATAAAGTAACAATTACACAAAAATCTACACGTTGCAATCCCCGATAGCGGCGCCAAAAACTTGGTGGCTCCTAGAGTGTGATAAAAATCAACACTAAATAGGAGGAGAAACTAACGACAACTGTACAGGGCATTCCAGGTAATAAAGTAAGTAAATCAGGATATTCGTCTCACTGGGAATGACAATAGTGTTTAAGGATAAGTAGAATTAATTGCGAAAAGAAATAAATAATATATTTGTTTTGTTTTTGTTTATGAAAATATTAGACGCAACAAATTAATTTAAAGACTAAAAATATTAAGACACATATATGAGCTATACTTGAGTCTCACTAGGGAATCACCTAAGTTCATATATTTAGTGCTTTTGTTTAAGGGCAAAATTGGTATTTTATATTAATCGGGACTCTACTGTCTCCTAACCCCCTCCCGGGTGGACTTAGGAGCTACCCTATGGTACTACCAACCCCTCCCGGGTGATTATATCTACTTTCGGATGTTGAAGTCTTTTACCCAATTGGCTACATGGTTTGTCAAGCCTGTCAGCCATTGACGAACACCACACGTCTATTACCTAGTTCCGTAATTAAACGCCCCTCTCGGGTGATCACCGCCACTAGTGAATAGCCAAATTACTAATACCTATTCCTAATTAGATAAGACAGAAATAGTAAATATTTGCAAGATAATAGTCAATATGAAAATACCCAATTCAAATCAAATTAGAAACTAATCCCAAATCAAAAAATACTAAAAACTAGGTTTTCATCCCCAAAATACAAGTCTCAAGTAAGTAAAGTTTAACTCATATTTAAATACATAAAGGAAAATAAATTATAAATATACAAGTTCCTAAAAATAAAAAATAAAAGAAGAACCTTAATGGAGGATGACTTGAGCTGTTGTTGGAGAAAAAGGATTCTCCAGCTCCTACTCTTGCTTCTGCCTCTTGACGCTCTCTCTAGAGGTGACGGAATTTGAAGATTAACTGAGAGGTGCTGAGGTCTAAAGGATCTTATATGGAGAGTAAAAACGAATTAGGTCTAACTTGGGCCTAATTAAGTGATTAAGGTCCAAGTCCAATTAGTAAATCCCGTAACTGTTGTACACACTCCAGTAAAACAGCCGTAACGTGTGCGTCTTAAGTCCAAATCACCCGATTCTAGTCCTCAATTTGAGCTAACTCAAAGGCTCACCTTTTTCGTTTGAACCACCAGACCGGATCAGTACCGTTTGAGCTCAAAATCAGCAAGAAGTGACAACTTCCTAGATTCTTATGCTCCTCTTCAACTCATTGCGTGGTACCATTGTCTCTTTTGACCTCTCCTTTTGATCCAAGACTTTAAACTTCACTTATTTTCCTCATATTGGTGCTTTGTATCATCCATGTACCTAATAACTTCATTCTAAAACACACGAATTAACGGACAAAATCTCTAAAAACACAAATAATATAATTTTGAGGGGAGAAAGTTCAATATGACATAATAAGCTCAAAAGTCTATCTAATAAGTCCAATTTCTACCTAAAATGATTTCTCCTAAGGGCATATTTATCACAAAAAGGGATACATCACCCACTCTTTAGTGAACCCTACCATTTTTCAAAAAGTGCATTAGAATTTAAAGGGGTATTTGATAAGGAAAAATGCATCTCATCTTTTCCAAAGACCCAATGCTCAAATATATCTAGGTTACACAAATAAAATAAGCCAATTCTAAGAGAAACATGAGCAAGGAAATATCCAAAAAGTTCATCGAGCATACGAAGAAGAAGAAATCTGCCTAATCTTATCCGTTAGGAACTAACATCACGCGTGGTATCATAATTTATATTCCAGGTCGTGTGTCAATATCTAATAGGCATTAGAATAAATTTAAACTTTCTAACATTTTAGATATCTTATCATAATCGCCCGGTGTTCTTATGAATAAAGGAATCTTGAATAAAATCTGGATCTTAAATAATTTAATAAGATTTAGGCACTAAATTCAGTTATTTATTGTTTTTTAATTGATTTTAATTATTTGGTAGAAATCGTTATATTAGTTGGTTGCATCACTATCATAATTTTGAGCTATTTTTTGACTGATTTGGGCTGAACATTTATAAATGAACTTCAACCACCACCAAAGTTCTTGATCCAGTGAGCATGACATGATTTACAAAAGATATATTCACCTAAGACACAAATCAATAAGTACAAATCTTTTGTATCTTTTGTGAGATCCTTCATGTTTTGATCTTTTTAAACCTCATGAGTTTCAAGATATCAACCGTCTATCCTTGATCAATTTGTACCTTCTTGTGCGAAATGTAAGGACCTTCTATTATGGTTCTCCAAAGATCTATATCACCATTTCTAATGCGATCTTTCATCCATCCCTTTTTATGTAATATGATTTGCTTCTTTCAAGATATGAATACCACATATATTAATATCTCCATTGATATTTTTAATAGCCATAATTTACTACTCTACATCGGTTTAGTCTACAAAGGTATATAATTAGGCTTTGATACCAATTTATAGTCCTTTTGGGTATCATAGAAGAGGTGAATATGATATACGAATAAATGCAGAATCAATCTGTATTTAAAAATTATATAAACAATATTGATATGATTTATAGCTTAATCAAGAATATATCAATACTAGATATTATTATCTGATTAACAATCTTTAAGTATTCTAAATCATCCAAATTTTCAAACAAATAAACATATGGAAATATAAAAGTAGGTTTTAAAGAAAATTAACACTATGTGCCTGAAAAAATATTCCATTACCCAAAGTTCTTCTAACCTTAGGATTTCAAGATTTTTCTCCTTAAAAATCTCCCCTATCGCCCTGTACTTGGATGGTTGTGATAGAAAATAACGTCAAAAAAAAGGATGGTTGTGATAGTACAATTTACACTCTTCAAAAACTATTGAGGCACTTCTATGTATCAAGACAAAGGAAACATGTGTTATCACAAACACACCACCTCTTTTCTAATATCGGAGTAACTCTAATTCTCATATGAGTAAGAGAATAACTATACAAGACAAAAATCACAACTTGAAACCTTTAATCTTCCTTCTTGAGAAAATGTTACAATGAGGCTTAATCTAGCTCTATGATATTGATAATTAGAGATTAGTTGTGTTTGAACTCTTATAATTTGATGTGTAATGATAACTTGGAATATTTGTGGAAGATAAATTATTTACCATGACAAATAGGATAGATTATATAGCAGTTAGTGCAATATCTATCAAGTATCCATTTGATCCATGCAATCAAACGTCTGACCCAATAGATAAGGACCTCCTAAGATTCAAAAGTCAACCAATTGGAGAGCGACATGTGGCCAAAGATGTTTGAGTATTTTTACCTATAAATAGAGGCATTGTGTGACTCCAATTAACGACTCTTTCTTTCTAAACTTTCAAAGCTTTTTCAAAGCTACATTTAGGTGAGACCCTTATAAATATTCCTCATATATTTCTTTGTATATCACTAGTCCATAATTACTTTTGTAATCAACTCATTTAGGAGTTTAGTGGCTAGGCTAGGTAGATTAGGGTCTAATCATAACACCTAGGTTTGTTCTTGGTCTAGTGAAGAGAGTGTTCTCATATAGAAGACACGGTTGAGGAAGAGAAAGTGTAAGAGAGGCAGTCATATAGAAGGCTTCGTAGAGTGTGAAGCGATAGACCGGGAGATTGTTTGCTTCGTTTTGCTTGTGTGGTGATACACAAGATAAGGCTTCACTGGCTTGTGAAGCATTGCATTGTAAAGGGAGATTGTTTACTTTGTTTTCCTAATGTTGGAGATAGCACAAGTGTGTTCCTTCACATGTTGGTTTTGAAGAGGGTGTACAAGTTTATGGTCTCACATTTAAGAGACACAAGGAATTCTAATGGAAGAGGTTAATCCTAAGGGTGCTCATACCTTAGATACTGGATGTAGAAAAATAAAACTACTATAAATCATGTGTTTGCTCTTTTTACCTTAACTCTTTAATTTGAGAAGGCCTGTATCTTAATCTTAGTTTTATATTTTATATTTTACAAGGCATAGAATCTTGCATGTGTGCATGTTAAATAGAGTTATATTTTATAATTCTAAATTGTCATTTTCACCCCCTCTAGAACGCTATATTGAGTTTTCAGGTACAAAAAATTAGGTTATGGTTTTAGGTATAAAAAATTGTAAAATTGAAAATCCTTTTATGTATATTATATAATTCGGAACCCGTTTTTATATATTAAAACCAAAACCTTCTTAATATTTTAAAATTCCAATATTCAAAACCCAATTCTCAACCCCAAATCCACTCAACATATTAAATTGTTGGTGTATTTACTAATTACTACTTTAATTTATGCGTTCATTTAGGCCACATATATATAAATAAGATTAATCTTTCTTTTACAACGTAAAGAAAATATCAAAAGGTTAGGGTTTTCATCTTTTCTACTTTTCTCACATGTATCTTTTACTCTTTAAAGCACAAGACTCGTTTTTGGGGTTATTTAGTCGTTTGGTGCCTCACAGTCATATATTTTCAGAGTGCTCCATTTCAAATATTCTTATATCCTTTGGGTGCTAGATTTATTTCAAATATTTTCAAATTCTAATTTATTTTGTCCAAAGTTCTTCATACTAAAATATAGTTTCATTTGAAAGGATAAACAAATTAGCTTGATTTTGTATAGTATAATCAAATCTTGCTGGAATTGCAAGTGAGACTATATCTTTTCTAACTTTGTACTTCACTTGATTCAATGTGATATTAGATGTATTTTTATGCAGAGATTCAAGAGAACAAGTACAATAAATATTATTGTCCAGATTATTCATTGAAAATACCTCGTGGTCAAATATGTAAAGATATTCATTTTATTTATTTTGTTTCACTGAATATGCGTAATGACATTCAATTTGGCATGAAGTTTTCATTTCATGAAATTTAAAGAAAATATAGAATAATAAACAAAATCAGAATTTATAGACGACCTTTCTCATGCACGTGTTTATTTTCCATGAATCGTGTATATTTATCATATGCATATATTTGAATGTGTTTATTTGTAAAAACAAGTATCTGGGATATTCTTACGGGTTTTTAGTTATAATTCATTAAAAAATTTGTTGAATCTTTATTGGTGTGTGTGATTTTTCCTAAAAACTTCTTTTACTTTATCAATGTCCTTTAACGTTTATTGTCCAACTTTCCAAGCTATATACTTCTTTCCATTGTTGTCAAATGGAGACAATTCATGATTTTGACCTTGAAAAATTTGAAAGTGAAGTTTCATAACTTGTAGAACCTCAAAAAGAAACAAATGATGATAAAAGAAAGAGATAATTGACTATTGATATCTGGGCTCATATTAAGAAGGTCACCATTGATGACGTTGAATGCGCTATTTGCAATTATTATAAGAAGCCTTAAAAGGGAACAAATAGAAATGGAACTACATCATTTAAGACTCATATAAATACATTTGTGGAAAAGAGTAATCAATCCAACAATGAGGTACTCCAAATGGAGAAACAAATTGTAGCTAAAATGTAAGTGATGGGAAATACAAATGAAATAACTTCATGTTTGACACTGATTTAACAAGAACCAAGCTTCCCCGGATGATCATTTTGCATGAGTATCCTCTTTCGATGGTTGATCACATTGTATTTAAGGAGTTTGTTCACAACCTACAACTTTCCTTTAAGATTATTCCCGAAACGCTACTAAGATAGAAATACTCAATGTTTACGAAATAGTAAGAACAAACTTGAAAAGTGTTTTCAGAAACACCATAATCCGTGTAAACATAACAACCGATATGTGAAAATATGAACAACATCAGGGTCATATGAGCATCACGTCTCACTAATTGATGAGAATTGTATTTTATAAAGTCATCTTTAAGGCAGGTTTAATATAAATGTTTTAATTATATTTTTAGTAACAATATTCTTATATAGATGTATGTTCATTTATGTGCCGACACCTTACTTGATGGAGGTGATTGCTGAAAATTTGCTTGACTGTTTAATCATGTGGACTATAGATACCAAGTTATCTACAATGACGATGGATAATTGCAACACAAATGGCGGAGTCGTAAGGTTAACGGTAGACAAGTTATCTACCGATTTGTTACTTGATGGTAGACTTGAGCACATTAGGCATTGTGCAAACATTTAAATTTTGGTTGTCGAAGATGAGCTTATCATCATAGTGAAATTATTTCTTTTTGATAGTTTTATATTTTTTTTCGGGTAGTTTATCTAAATGGGAAAAGTTTGACGAGGTGGAATACCAAAATAAAGTGTTTTTCATTAAGAAAGTTGGTGATTGTAAAACTAGATGAAACTTGACTTATTTGATGCTTCAAGTAGCGCTTGAGTAAAATATATATTTTCTACGATGAAAGTTAGAGACAGGAATTATATAAGTGTGCCATCTGAAGATGATTGGGTCATTAGTAGAAAAATAACTGAGAAATGTAAAACTTTTTGCATAGCGTAACTAATTTTTTTGCTGAGATAGTATATCAAACCCCGGACACTGCTTATGTCCGAATTTGTGAGCTTAAAGAAAGATTGTGTAAGTGGAAATTATCTATTGATGATGTAATTTCTTATATGGAAGAACAAATGTTTGAATTTTTCTTAAAAGTAATGGAGTGTTGTTGACGTTGCTTTGGGTTTATCGCTTATCTTAGATCCTCGATATAAATTATGAGTTATTGAGTTTTATTTTCAAAAACGTTATGGTGAGTTTGCAAAGAGGAAAATTTACAAGGTTAAAGATTATTGTTATGATTTGCTACAAAGAATATCAAGCAAGGACTTCTAGTGAATAATATGCTAATAAGGTTCATAGTGGTGCATCTAATCTGAAAAAATACGGCTATTATTGGGGGTGAGATGAAAATCCCATCTGACTTGGTAAATTTTCGTAATAGTTGTATCAAGGTGGATTTTGTAAAATCAAAATTATTTGGAAGAGGACATTATGCATTGGGATGTCGAGTTTGACATTCTTTATTGGTGGAAGACATACGTGATAAAGTAACCTACTTTAGAGTCGATTGCTCAAGATTTTAAGCTATTCCAGCTTCAAGCTTTGCCTTGGAGTCGTCATTCTCTATTAAAGGAAGAGTGGTTAGTGATCATATAAGTAGACCCAATCTTGAAACTTTATAGACCCTAATGTCTTAACAATGTTGGTTATGAGCTGAAATGAAAGGTAAATTATGTGATTGTTTTGCTTTTAAATATTCTTCTTTACAAGAATAAGAGTATGTTTTGTATGGTTAACTACTTGATGTTTGTGCATTGATCATGTAAAGTTTTTTATCGAATTATCGCTATCATATTTTGTTTCCTTTCAAGTAATTACTTCTTATTGTATTTGTTCTAAATTTTCATCAGAGTAAGATTCGATGTTTGCTAATATTGCCTTCTTAACTTTTTCTAACTCTGCTAAGTGTTTTTATTTTATATTTTCTAATATTATTAGATTTAGCTTTGCTACTAGCCACATGGTGTGCAAGGTGTATACATGTATAGGCGAGTATGTAACTATGTAAACGTTGAGATCTCAATACTTAAGTTAATACTGAAGTTCTATTATAATAGTTCATTAGATTAATTTTTTTAACTACAAAAGATAATTATGAAATCATATTGCAAAATTTAAGAGATATATGTGAGGAAGTGACTGAATTATTATTTTCTAGTTGGGTTGTTGAACCTTTTCAGAGACTAAGTTAATTATTATTTCGTGTGAAGTGATATGCAGTATTTTGTTTTTGGAGTTAACTTATTTAGTTAAGGTTTAGTGCTTGCATTAATATTTTGTAATACGGTTTGACCCTAACAATAATCATATTTACTTAGATAACTTTTAACTTGTGTGATTTCATATCGAACGAGTTCGAATATGACTTCGTTTTTTGTTTAATTTGTGACGAGTATTAGGTGTATCAATCCATCGATCCCCATTAATTATATGTAAACTTAATTTGCTTGCATGATTGACACTGATGATAATAGGTTTATTTTCTTATTGTGTAGGCAAAAACATAGCGACACGCTTCATCAAAATCATGTACGTCTGAAGAGGAACCAAGTGAAGTTATGGGCTTTTTTGAATTTTTTAAAGAGCAAGATGTGTCCGAGTGAAATTTTGGGCTTATTTTCGTGAAACCAGTTCCTTTTATACTTAAAAGTGTAGTATTTTGATGATGTTCACCTTTTAAGTTTTGATGTTAATTTATAATTATGTTATATTGATGATTCATTGAAAATTATGATAAACGTTGCATTAATTTTAAACTCTTTAAAGTATTATTATTTGGTATTTTAACTTAATTTAGATAATTTAATCTTAATTGTGTTGGTTTGATTTTTTTCCATTTTTATTATATTTTAGTCGGTTCAGTTATGGTTTTTAATTTTTATAACAATTCTGTTTTGGTTATGGTTCTGGTTATGGATTTTTATATTTCAATATGTTTCCATTATGGTCAGGGCCGACCTAGGCTCAAAGCAACCAAGGCATTCGTTTTAGTCCACAACTAGGAAATGCCCCCCAAAAAGTATAGGTTGTATGCATATTTGGGACTGAGCAAGACTGGCCCAAGCTGGCAACCCAACCCAACTCTGGTATTTTACTAGGAGATTTTGGGTAAAAGTACCAATGGCCCAAGTTTAACTTGAACCTACCCCCAAAGATTGCTGGACTTGTGTAATTACCTTTAGGTTCCCTTTTGCATTTTGTGGTCATGTACAACCCGGCTGGCCTGACAATTTTTTGTTAAAAAGACAATTATATATATATATGCCAAAAATGCTATAACCAATCTTTTGGCATTCACTCTCTAATACACTAGCTTCCTCTCTCTGTTTCTCATCCACCCAAACCCTAAATCCCTACCTCTAATCCATCTCCAACAAAATATATCACTCTTTTGATTATTAGCCACCACTAGAGCAATCTGTTAGAATGGAAGTACGGAAAAGGACTTGTCAATTAATTCTGGTATATAGATGGATTTTCCAACATAATATTCCTATTAGTTTATTTTTTATTTTTTATTATACTGGTTGACTTTTTTGTTTATTAGCCACTAGTTTAGCAATCTGTTAAAATAAAAGCTTGGAAAAGGACTTGCATATCGATTTAGTATTTTGATGAATTTGCTAAAAAAAAATTGTTGTTTAGTTTCTCACATTCCCCGCAACAGTTGTTATACCAAAACGCCTATGGATCTAAGTTTAAAAAAAGAGTTTGCACGAGTCAATATGAAAATATAATTTAACCTTACATTTTTTAAAGAGTCTAGTAATTGATGCATAGTCGAATTTGAGGGTTTTGATTGGTAATGGTATGTAAGACTACTCATAATCTTGATGATATTGTAGGAACAAGGTAGAAAGAAAACAAAAAATATTGATGATGAGTCAAGTTGCTGCATAAAATGGATAGTTGATGATTTTATATGCTTTAAACATATAAAACACTTCTTACATGTGAGTATGTGTGTGTTAAAAATAATTTTTTTGGTAGCTTATAGTGTTATTAAAAATTGTATTATCTCATTCGTATTATAGTTTCCAAAATTTCCTATGGACAGACTGAGACTTGTTCAAGTCTATTCTTTAATTTTAATTTTAATTTTCCATTTATATTATGTTCCTTGACTAGGTCTCAGGTCCAAATTAAGTGAAGATTATTCGACTAGGTAACCATATATATTTATTGAAGTAGGTTTAGATCATCCAATGCTTAACTTCCTTTATATCATGTCTTAAAATATCGTGCTTACTGTTATTTTAATTGTTATTATTCTCCGTGATGGTCAAATAATGTTAATTCCTTTAAATATTTTTCTTGTTTTGATAGGCCAAATTCCATCCACTGCAAGTTGCTTCACCAAATCAAAGTTTGGTTTCTTAGTTAGACAGTCAAGAAAGCCTTTACAATATTCCTACAATCTTTCCATGGCCAAAATCCATCCCTTAAAGATTGATATTTTACAAGATCTTCACATGTTTTTTGTCACTGCATGGGGGGTTTTCTAATGGCTAGTTGTATATAGGTGTGATGGTGTACATATGGGGGTTATGAGGGGTTTATCACAAGTAAATTTACTACATTAGTGGGAAGACTACTAGGCATAAGCGTCCAAATAGGTAAACTTGCCACTAGATTTGTTGTTAATCAGTAGCTTTCATTATTCAAGTTTATATTAATGAGTTTTTGAACCAAAAATATTTAACTTTTTATGGGATGTCAGAAAAGGGTAACACATAATTTCAGAGTTGCACATTATATTTTCCCTAAAAGAAGAACCTCTATTGAAATCTCTCTATAGATAAGTTTATTATGTAGAGTTATGAAATATAGGGTTCCAAGTATGATAGATACTTCACTTAATATCAATGCTAAAACTGTCAAACATTTCGATGATGATTCATAACGTAAAGATACACTATCATTTTAACCGGTTAAACTTGTAGATAAATCGATCAAAGTTTGTAATGTTTTCTTATGTCCTTTTTTGTTTAGGTGAATTGTATGCGAAGGGATATTAGTCGAGGAAATATGGACATAAGGTTACAAATAATGAATGATGGATAACAACGGATGAAATATGGACAAAAGGTTACTAAAGACAACCCTTTTTCAAGAGCTTATTTCAAGTGTTCAATTGTTCCTACATGCGTAGTCAGAAAAAGGGTATAAGATTTAATCATAAAATTATGCTCAAAAGTATTTTATGTACTATTAACGATAAAATTTAAACAGTTGGGGTTAACTCTACTGCCCAGGACCTTGTCTCTTATTAAGAAGGTACAAGGTTCGAATCTTCTCCCTGAACATGGGTAACCGAGTTCTAACTTGCTGGGAGTTAGGAGTGTGCAGGTGTGCCTAAATTTCCGTGGAATTAATTGGGTGCATATGTTGGTCCGGACCACCCACGTATAGAAAAAAAAGGATAAAACTTATTAAGCTTTTGATGACTATTGTCTCAGGTGCAAATAAATGTTGAAAAATAGAGTATACTAATTACAATTTTTGTCTCTAATGAAACTTTGTTTGAGTATTATGCTATAGAAAATTGTTATATAAGTTGAACTTAGTATATATCACAAGTGATTACCAATTATTCTTATTATAAAAAAACTCCAGCTTAGTAAATTACCCTTAGATAAACCTGGTGGTAACTCATGAATGGATAACCCGAGGGTATGGTAAAATTTTAACCCACCCTTACTCTCGACAAGGCGTAGATCTGACTACTTCATCCTACCCTTATCCTAGATCCTAACCTGGAGTATACCATATCCATGCTCACCCCTATGTATACTAATAATTTATCTGTGCACTTAAAATGGGTAGTTATGCTGGTCCATGGTACCTTTTTGATTAAAGAGCTTGTGGTTCGAATCAATTATGTGATAAATATATACTTGATAACCATGAACTATATTGCTTCAAAAGTATATAAATTTTTAATCATATTTATTCTTTTGTTCGTAACATTTATATGCATAAAAAAATTATTGTTTATTCTCTTATATCATAGGTCTATATTTGACAAGTTTCATATTATATTTCTATAAAATTTCTATTTATAATTATTAATATATATATATATATATATATATATATATATATATATATATATATATATATATATATATATATATATATATATATATATATATATATATATATATATATATATATACTAGGTAAAACCCGTGTCTGAAGACACTGTAGAAAAAATTTGTTCCGTTAAGGGAAATCGAACACAGGTTCCAAGGGTGAAGGTCAAGGTTAAAGTTAGGGTTAAGGTTTTTATTTTTTTTGCTCATCAAGAAGAAGGTTAGGTTATGGTTAAGGTTAATGTTAAGGTTAAGGTTAAGGTTAGGGATAAGGCTTAGGTCAACGTTTAAGGTTAATTTTAAGGTTAAAGTTTAAGTCAAGGTTAAGGTTAAATTCAATTTTAAGATTAAGGTAAGTTAGAGTTAAGGTTTAAGATTAAACGCTTAAGGTTTAACAAAATTCCAGGTATAAGGTTGAATGTTAGCGTGATGATTTTTCATATGTTTAAGGTTAAGGTTACATTTAAGATGAAAGTTAAGGTTAAGGTTTAAAGTTAAAGGTTTAAAGGTTAAGGTAAATTTAAAGGATAAATGTTAAGGTTAGGGTTAGGGTTAAAGTTATGGTTAAGGTTAAGGTTAAGATTAAGGTTAAGGTTTAAGGTCTAAGGTTCAAGGTTTAAGGTTCAAGGTTAAGGTTAAGTTTTAACTTCAAGATTAAGGTTAAGTTTTAACTTCAAGGTTAAGGTTATGGTTAAGGTTTAGGTTAAAGTTAAGATGAAGGTGAAGGTAAAAAGGTTAAGGCTTGAGATTTAAAGGTTAAGGTTAAAGGTTTAAGGGTTAAGGGTTAAGGTTAAATTTAAGGTTAATTGAAGATGAAGATAAGGCTTTAAGGTTTAAGGTTTAAGGTTCAAGGTCAAGGTTTAAGGTTAAGGTAATGTTAAGGTTAACGTAAGATTAAGGTTAAGGTTAAGGTTAATGTTAAGGTTAAGGTTAAGGTTAAGGTTAAGGTTAAGGTTAAGGTTAAGGCTTAGGTTAAGGTTAAGGTTAAGGTTAAGGTTAAGGTTAAGGTTAAGGTTAAGGTTAAGGTAAAGGTTAAGGTTAAGGTTAAGGTTAAGGTTAAGGTTAAGGTTAAGGTTAAGGTTAAGGTTAACGTTAACGTTAACGTTAAGGTTAAGGTTTAGTTTTGGTTTTGGGTTTGGGTTAAGGTTAAGGTTAAGGTTAAGGTTAAGGTTAAGGTTGAGGTTAAGGTTAAGGTTGAGTTTAAGGTTAAGGTTAAGGTTAAGGTCAAGGTTAAGGTTAAGGGTAATGTTAAGGGTAATGTTAAGGTTAAGGTTGATAGTTAAGGGTCTAAGGTTATGGATATGGGGTTAAAGGTTAAGGTTAAGGTTAAGGTTAAGGTTAAGGTTAACGTTAACGTTAACGTTAAGGTTAAGGTTTAGTTTTGGTTTTGGGTTAAGGTTAAGGTTAAGATTAAGGTTAAGGTTGAGGTTAAGGTTAAGGATGAGTTTAAGGTTAAGGTTAAGGTTAAGGTCAAGGTTAAGGTTAAGGGTAATGTTAAGGGTAATGTTAAGCTTAAGGTTGATAGTTAAGGGTCTAAGGTTATGGATATGGGGTTAAAGGTTAAGGTTAAGGTTAAGGTTAAGGTTAAGGTTAAGGTTAAGGTTAAGGTTAAGGTTAAGGTTAAGGTTCAGGTTAAGGTTAATGTTAATGTTAAGGTTAAGTTTAAGGTTAAGGTTAAGGTTAAGGTCAAGGTTAAGGTTAAGGTTAAGGTTAAGGTTAAGGTTCAGGTTTAGTTTAATGTTAAGGTTAAGGTTAAGGTAAAGGTTAAGGTTAAGGTTAAGGTTAAGTTTAAGGTTAAGGTTAAGGTTAAGGTTAAGGTTTAGTTTAATGTTAATGTTAAGGTTAAGGTTAAGGTTCAGGTTTAGTTTAATGTTAATGTTAAGGTTAGAGTTACGCTTAAGGTTCATGTTTAGTTTAATGTTAATGTTAAGGTTAGAGTTACGTTTAAGGTTAACGTCAAGGTCAAGGTCAATGTAAAGGTCAAGGTCAATGTCAAGGTCAAGGTCAATGTCAAGGTCAAGGTCAATGTCAAGGTCAAGGTCAATGTCAATGTCAATGTCAATGTCAAGTTCAAGGTCAATGTCTAGGTAAAACCCGTGTCTGAAGACACTAAGTGAGCCTAAATATTTAAGGGTTAAGGTTAAAGGTTTAAGGGTTAAGGGTTGAGGTTAAATTTAAGGTTAATTGAAGATGAAGATAATGCTTTAAGGTTTAAGGTTTAAGGTTCAAGGTCAAGGTTTAAGGTTAAGGTTAATGTTAAGGTTAACGTAAGGTTAAGGTTAAGGTTAAGGTTAAGGTTAAGGTTAAGGTTAAGGTTAAGGTTAAGGTTAAGGTTAAGGTTAAGGTTAAGGTTAAGGTTAAGGTTAAGGTTAAGGTTAAGGTTAAGGTTAAGGTTAAGGTTAAGGTTAAGGTTAAGGTTAAGGTTAAGGTTAAGGTTAACGTTAAGGTTAAGGTTAAGGTTAAGGTTAAGGTTAAGGTTAAGGTTAAGGTTAAGGTTAACGTTAAGGTTGGTTCTGGGTTAAGGTTAAGGTTAAGGTTTAGGTTAAGGTTAAGGTTGAGGTTAAGGTTAAGGTTAAGGTCAAGGTTAAGGTTAAGGGTAATGTTAAGGGTAATGTTGATTGTTAAAGGTCTAAGGTTATGGATATGGGGTTGAGGGTTAAGGTTAAGGTTAAGGTTAAGGTTCAGGTTTAGTTTAATGTTAATGTTAAGGTTAAGGTTAAGGTTAAGGTTAAGGTTAAGGTTAAGGTTAAGGTTAAGGTTAAGGTTAAGGTTCAGGTTTAGTTTAATGTTAATGTTAATGTTAAGGTTAGGGTTAGGGTTAAGATTAAGGTTAAGGTTAAGGTTAAGGTTAAGGTTAAGGTTAAGGTTCAGGTTTAGTTTAATGTTAATGTTAAGGTTAAGGTTAAGGTTAAGGTTAAGGTTAAGGTTAAGGTTAAGGTTAAGGTTAAGGTTAAGGTTAAGGTTAAGGTTAAGGTTAAGGTTAAGGTTAAGGTTCAGGTTTAGTTTAATGTTAATGTTAAGGTGAAGGTTAAGGTTCAGGTTTAGTTTAATGTTGATGTTAAGGTTAGAGTTACGTTTAAGGTTCAGGTTTAGTTTAATGTTAATGTTAAGGTTAGAGATACGTTTAAGGTTAACGTCAAGGTTAAGGTTAATGTCAATGTCAATGTCAATGTCAAGGTCAATGTGAATGTCAAGTTCAAGGTCAATGTCTAGGTAAATCCGGTGTCTGAAGATACTAAAGCAAAAATGAATTTTGTTGACAGGATTCGAACCCAGGTTAAAAAAATCCGTGTCTAAAGACACTAAAGAAAAAAAGAATTCCGTTGCTAGGATTCGAACCCAGGTTCAAATAATAAAAATAAATAAGTGAGGCCAGAATCAATCCTAGCCACTCTTTATCTTTTTCCAGAATCGATCCTGGCCACCACTTATCTTTTCCCAAAATCGATCCTGGCCACCACTTAAGTGGGTAAATCAGGACCGTAGGAAAAACTCTGAAATATAATATAGATATATACTTGTATTTATTTTAATACTAATATTTTAACTTACTTAACTTATCAAAACTAAATAAATAAACAATCAACTGTAATTAAAAACTTGAAAGTCATTAATAATAAAAATACATGAGCATTAACCTATATAATTCTTATATGATTTATCTTACGAACATAAAAACATCAGCTTGATTTGATTTTTTAAATTTTAGAATTATAAACTATATTTGAAAAAGTAAATATCTATATGTAAGTTGTGTTTTTAAATATATATGTAGTATATGTTATATATAATCCATTTTATATTAAGCTAAAGAAAGGTTCAAAAAAGAGGTCAAGATTTTGCCATGTGTTATCCTGTTATTAATTTATTGACAAAAAAAAAATCATGTTATTAATTCTAAACCCAGACCTTTCTCTTAACTAATACATGTTCTAAACTCATATTTCTTTTTTCAGTTTTTTAAAAAAAAATTCTTGTATCTTGTACACACTTTTATTTACAAAACCTATTTAAAAAATTATACATTTTAATTATTCAATTTTTCGATATAAAATCACGTTTTTTGTAGTTTTTCTGATATCATTCTCCAGGGCGTATGGGCTATACCTACCTTATGACAAAAAGTGCCAAAAATATAACGTAATTTAAAAATAAATAAATTTATCAAGATAAAATTGATTCAGTTACATAAATAATTAATAACTAAATAGATATAACTAATAATTAATTTAATATAACAGGTCAAATTTATAAGTACTCTATTTATATTGATATCATTTTAAACATTTTAGCTTAACAATGAATTTCAAATAAACTATGTTTCCAATAGGGCTGCACAAAACGAACCCACCACCCGTAAACCCGCGTCACTCGACCCAACCCAACCCGAAAAAAACCAAACCCGCACACCCAATAGCCCGTTAGGGTCCAAAAAATAATTTTTTTTTGGGTTTGGGTCGGACCACGGGTTCGGTTCAGCCCAAACCGCAGTTTTAACACCCGATCCAAATTATTGGGGCATTTTTTTATACACGGTCTTATGTCAATTAAGTAGCCCATTTATTATTTCTTATCAACCCAGCCCATTTATCATTTCTTATCAACCAACCCATTATCCACTTCTCATATAAATAGCATAATCTCATCAGAATTTCCATTTTCTTCTTTCTTTTGGTAAACGTTGTTCCTTTCTCTAGGCATGCCAATGGTTAGAATATTAACCGTAACCGATGGATATCCGATCCGATAAAAAGCCCGTTAGTGGAACCGATGGTGCATCCATGAGGGTTTGGTTCTCACAAAAGGTAACCGGTGGATAATCCGTTAGGATTTGGTTTTTTACAATAATCCGACGGATAATCCAAAATCCGAATAAAATATATAAGAATTAAAAATTTATATAATATACAAAGATATTCTATATATAAAAAAATCATACATAATATCGACCAAATCAAATTATTCCATATATAAAAACATAATTGATTTTATCTATATTATTACTATATTGTCCAATACCTATTTATAGTCACCCAATAATTATGTAGCTAATATTATTGTTTTAAAAATATTTTTATAAGTTTTTATATTCAAAGCTTATTGAACAATTACGGATGCGGATTAACCGCAGATAATCCGCATCCTTCGTGGATGCAAATTTGGTAAATAATTCAAAAATCTGATGGTTAATGGATGCGGATTTGGTTATCGGTTTTCTTAATGGATGTGGATGTGGTTATGCCATTTTTCGAGGATATCCGATCCGTTGCCATTCTCTCAACTCTTTCTCTCTCTACAAGCAAGACTCTTCGGCGACGGTTCTTAGTCCTTTTCTCTTCTTTAATTAATTATTTCACCATTGTTTTATAAACGGTTATTAGATTACTACGATAGATTTGTTAGTTTATTACTATATATATTATATTCAAAATAATGTTTATTGATTTTTCTTACCTATATAGATCTATCACTATAGATCTATATTTCCCAAGAATAGTAGCTTCATATTTTAATTACAGATTTATTTTTTATGTAATTTTTTATATTTATATCTTAGATTTATATAAATATAATTTGGAATATATAAATATGATAGTATATTATATTTTATTTAATATTATTTCGTAAAATATACTATATTTTTATTAGATTTATAGTTTTTACCCAATCCGAAACTGACGAACCCGGACTGAATTGGGTAAAAACTATAAATCTAATAAAAATATAGTATATTTTTCAAAATAATATTAAATAAAATATACTATACTATCATATTTATATATTCCAAATTATATTTATATAAATCTAAGATATAAATATAAAGAATTACATAAAAAAAATAGATCTGTAGTTAAAATATGAAGCTACTATTCTTGGGAAATATAGATCTATAGTGATAGATCTATATAGGTAAGAAAAAATCAATAAACATTATTTTGAATATATTATATATAGTAATAAACTAACAAATCTATCGTAATAAACTAATAACCATATATAAAACAATGGTGAAATAATTAATTAGAGAAGAGAAAAGGACTAAGAACCGCCGCCGAAGAGTCTTGTTTGTAGAGAGAGAAAGAGTTGAGAGAAAGGAACAACGTTTACCAAAAGAAAGAAGAAAATGGGAATTCCCATGAGATTATGCTATTATATAAGAAGTGGATAATGGGCTGGTTGATAAGAAATGATAAATGGGCTGGGTTGATAAGAAATAATAAATGGGCTACTTAATTGACATAAGACAGTGTATAAAAAAAGAAATGCCCCAATAATTCAGATCAGGTGTTAAACCCGCGGTTTGGGCTGGACCCGTGGTCCGACCCAAACCCAAAAAAAATTATTTATGGGACCCTAACGGGCTATTGGGTGTGCGGGTACGTTTTTTTCCGGGTTGGGTTGGGTCGGGTGATGCGGACTTACGGGTGTTGGGTTCGTTTTGTGCAGCCCTAAATAAGACTCAATTGGTCATTTCTCTAAACATATTTAGAAATAGAGTAAAAATACATGTCATCTTTTTTGCTTCATTTTTATATTATATTTTATTTTAAAAATTTAAATATTAAATATTAATTATTAATTTTTTCTTTCTTTTATTTAATGATAGTTATGATGTATAAAGAGTGTATTTTGAGTTAAAAAAGTGATATATAGCCTTATCTCGTAGAAATCAACCAAATTTATGAAACATGTTGTTCACATGCTACCTCCCGTAATTCATATCCAATGACCATCGACCCACTAAAACCCATTAAAAGACTATATTTAATAAAAAAAAATTAAGATTGGTGACATTTTAAAGACTCGTCAAATTTGAAAATACAGACAATATTGACATACTTGACTACAAATATACATATTTAAATTTATGTCAAAAACAATCAAAATATAACGTAATTTTAAAAAATCAATTTATAAAAATAAAATTAGTTTAATTACATAAATAATTAATAATAAAAAAAAGATATACATACTGATTAATTTAATATAATCACTCATTTATAATTATTCTATTTATATTGATATTATTTTAATTATTCTATCTTAATAATGAATTTTTATACAAATAAAGTTTCCAATATGATTTTAATAACATAAGATTTTAATGGGCATTTCTCTAAACACATTTAGAAATAAAGTAAAAGTGTATGTCATTTTTTGGCTTCATTATATTATATAATATTTGAAAAATTTAAATATTAATTAAATTGTTTTTTATTTATTATTTTTTTCTTTTATAAAAGGTGATATTTATGTTTAAAAAAAGGTGATATATAGCCTTAACTCGTAGAAATCAACCAAATTTATGAAACATGTAGTTCACACACAATCTCCTGTAATCCATATCCAATGACCAACCGGCCCCCGAAACCCGTTTAAAGACTATGTACAAGCAAAAATCATTTTTGATGATATTTTAAAGACTGGTAAATTTAAAATACAGACTATGTTGTTATTTTTAATTACAAATATATATATATATATATATATATATATATTTAAAATTATATAATAAAATACAACTTGATATAAAGAAGGGTCCAAAAAAAAGGTAAAAAATTTTCAATGTAAAAAAAAAATATGACAAAAAAATTATGTTATTAATTATAATTAAGTTATTAAATCTAAACCGTCGGCTTTGCCTCAACTAATACACGTTCTAAACTCACATTTTATTGTTTTCTTTTTTCTTTTGTCTTGTACAGACTTTTATTAACAATATTTAACAATATTAATAATTAGACAATTCAATCGACCGATTTTTCAATATTTTTTAGGCAAAATAACTTATATTATTCTAGCAGAATCAAAAGTAGCATCATTACACAACAAAGTTCCAAGATGAAATTTTTACACTCTAGGAATATTTTGCCTTGTAATTGGATTTTTCAATATGAAATCAATTTTTTTGTAGTTTTTTAAATATCGTGCTCTCAGACACATGTTATACTTAATTTATGACAATAACTACCAAAAATATAACGTGGTTTTATAAAAATCAATTTATCAAAATTAAATTATTTTATTTACATATTTAATTAATAATTAACGAAATGGTTATAATTATTAATTAATTAATATAATTACTCAAATTTATAATTATTCTATTTATATTGATATTATTTTAAATATTCTATCTTAAGAATGAATTTTTAAACAAATTTTTTCAGTATGATTTTAAAAACATAAGACTTTATCGGTCATTTCTTTAAACACATCAAAAAAATAAAGCAAAAAATATGTCTTTTTTTTGCTTCATTTTATATTATACTTTTTAATTTTTTTAAATACTAATTTAATTGTTTATATGATTATTAACTATTTTTTCTTTATTTAATAACTGATATGGTGATGTATAAAAGTTGATATTTGTCCATTTTAAAAAATTAAAATAATATTTTAGGTTAATGTTCAATAAATCTCTGCAGCCTTGTCCACTATCCTGTAAAAGACTTGTCCACAATTCCGTAAACGACAGTCTTTTTTAAAGAACTTTGTAATCTGGAAAAAAAATTCAAAAACTCAAAATCTAAGTTCTTAGAATTTTACCACTTTGCCACTATTAAAATATTATAATTTATAAATCTAATAAATATTTAATATATCAAGATAATTTATTAAAGTTATAATGACTATGGTGTTTATCAATGATTTTTCTATTTTATATATGAAAAACAAATTGGACTAAAATTTGGAAATATAAAGAGTAGATAGGACTTTAACTTGAAATTTAATAAGAGATTACAATTATATAATGGTATAGGTGATTAAGCTTGATAAATTGTTAAATTGATTGAAAATAAAAGAACGAATGATCATCCTTAAACAAATATAAAATAAAAGATAAAAAGGAAAAGTTTTACTAAATTTTAAGAGATAATTTCTAATTAATTACAATTTTACATGCATTCCTAAAAAAAAAAAAAGCAGCAAATTACTTCTTATTTACTTACAAATCCTTTCGTCAAAAAATAAAAAAGGATTTCGTCAAAAAAAAAAAAAAAAACTTACTCACAAATTATCAACTTAATTATCAATTTAACACATTGTCATATTTACCTTCCATTATTGTCCTTATATGATTTATTTATTTATTTTTTTTTTTTAAACTTTTTTTTAGAAAAAAAATTTCCGAATATTTTTTTCAATTTTTTTAAAATTTCTTTCCCATTTTTTTTTCAAAGTTTTTTCTTATTTGAATTTTTTTAAAGATCAAATTCCGGGTTATCTGTTGCTATAACACACAAATATAGATTTATGTATTCTTGTAACACACAAACTCATAAAATCGATCTAAAGGATTCTCTTATTTAACAAAATTACTTTTTTCTCTTTATTAATCGCATATACTCTGTTTTTACTCGTTTTTAACTATCTTGATAAATATCTTTTTGTCCAACACTTTTTTGTTATTTTTGTGTGTTTATATTTTAGGGTTTTGTGTGTCACACAAAACTTGATTTTGTTTATTCCAATTTAGTGTATTCCTGGAACACAAAAATCTCATAATTGTGTATTCTTATAACGCACAAATATCAAATTTGTGTATTCATGAAACACACAAAACTTAAATTTATGTATTCATAGAACACATAAAACTCGAATTTATGTATTCCTGAAATACACAAAACTTGATTTTGTTTGTACCAATTCCGTGTATTCGTGGAACACACAAAACTCATAATTGTGTATTCTTAGAACGCATAAATCTCAAATTTGTGTATTTATGGAACACATAAAACTCAAATTTGTGTATTCATGGAACATATAAAACTCGAATTTATCTATTTCCTGGAATATACAAAACTTGATTTTGTTTGTTTCAATTATGTGTATTCATGGAACACACAAATCTTAAATTTATGTATTCTTGAAAGGCACAAATCTCAGATTTGTGTATTTATGGAACACATAAAACTCAAATTTGTGTATTCATGGAACACATAAAACTCAAATTTGTGTTTTCATTGAACACATAAAACTCAAATTTGTGTATTCATGAAGCACATAAAAATCAAATTTGTGTATTTATGAAACACAAAACTCGAATTTATGTATTCTTGGAATACACAAAACTTGATTTTGTTTGTTCCAGATCTGTGTATTCCTGAACACACAAATCTCTGAATTGTGTATTCCTAAAACACACAAATCTTAGATTTGTGTATTCAAGGAACACATAAAACTCAAATTTGTGTATTCATGGAACGCACAAAACTTGAATTTAGGAATACACAAAACTTGATTTTGGTTGTTCCAATTATGTGTGTTCCTGCAACACACAAATCTCAGAATTGCGTATTCATGGAACACATTAAAAAAATTCGAAAAAAATTAAAAAGTAAATAAATATTATTGTAATTAATTAATAGGCTTATGGGTATTTTTGTAATCTTCCAATTTTTTGTGCTTAAGTGGGAATTAAGTTTAAATTATAATTAATCGGGAATTCTTACACTCTCCGTGTAATTAACTGAGTGTTGCCCCAAATTTTAAAATGATTAATGATTATCGTCAAAAAAATCCATTTCTTATGTGTTATTTACATTTTTCAATGAACTGATTTTGCGTTCTTCATTAATTTTTCTATTTTTTAAAATATTATTAGATCATGTGATTGTTACACAAAAAGTTATAAAAGAATGATACAGAAAAAATGTTACATCTATTATTATTCTCTAAAAATAGAACACCAATAAAGACATCATCAATATGATTTCAAAAAAGCAATGTTATATATCACCTTATTTTTGTTTTACCTTCTATATATCACCTTAAGTGACACAAATAAAAGAGAGGTACAATCAATAATTATGAAATACGAATGATTTTATTGGTGTTTAAATCTTCTACATATGAGGTGATACAAGGGTGAAACAAAAAGAAATGATATATATCATTACACTTATTAAAAGTTACTTTTGAAAACTTAAAATCATTGAAAAAAAATATCTCAATTATTGAACGGAAAAAAAAAAGATCTAAAATATTTGACCAAAAGAAAAGATAAAAAATTAGATTAAGCTAAAATCAATATTGATGATATTGTAAAGACTCTAAAAGTTAAAGATATAGGCTATGTTATCATATTTTTTGTCATATTTCTTTTTTGGACGCAATTTTTTTTTTGTCATATTGAATTTGACTATAAATATACATATTTAAAATATTTGACAAAAACTATCAAAAATATAATGTAATTAAAAATAATTAATTAATTACATAAATAGTTAATAGGGTTATTGACTTAGAGAGTCCACAGGTCATGGCTGAATGTCCATCAAGGTCCAATCCAACTCAAATGACCATTTTGCCCCTAGTAACCCATTAATTAGAAATTAGTTACCAAAACTAATTTCCTTGATTTCATGCAATCAGTCAAAAAGTCCATCACAAAGATTAAAAAATTAAAAATTCAAAAATTCAAAAAAAAAAAAAATTTATAGACGTAATAATTTGCTTCGTAATAATGGATTTTTTAAATTTTTTTGATTCTTTTGATTTTTTTTAGAATTAGTTATGCATATTTAAAAAAAATCACGGACGCGCGCGTGATGGAATTAGTTGTTGGTGATTGGTTTAGTTGGGAATTAATTTCTTTAACTTGTGAGTAAGTAGGAAGTCAAAACCTCCTTCCTTTTTTTGGGAATGAAAAGTATAAATTTGTAATTAATTGCGAATTATCCCATATAAGGCAAAAAATGATTAATTGAGAATTAAGTTTTTAATTAGTGAATAAGTAGAAAGTAATTTGCTCTTTCCTTTTTTTTAGGAATCACACTTGTGGAATTGTAATTAATTGGGATCCATCCCCATAAGTAACAAATAATTAATAATAAAAAAAATAGATATACTTACTAATTAATTTAATATAATAACTCATATTTATAATTATTCTATTTATATTGATATTATTATAAATATTATATCTTAACACTGAATTTTTAAATAAATGAGGTTTCCAATATGATTTCAATAACATAAAACTTTAATGGTCATTTCTCTAAACACATTTAGAAATAGAGTAAAAGTATATGTCACTTTTTTTTCTTTATTATATTATATTCTATATGAAACCGTTTTTTTAAAGGTTTTTGAAGATAGTGCTCTTGGACACAGGTTATACTTAGTTTTTAACAAAAAGTACAATAATATAACGTGATTTTAACAAAATCAATTTAATTACATAAATAACTAATAATTAATAATTAACTAAATGGTTATAATTACTAATTAATTTAGTATAATAACTCAAATTTATAACTATTCTATTGTTTTAAATATTCTATCTTAATAATGAATTTTTATACAAATAATATTTCCAATATGATTTTAGAAACATAATACTTTATCTGTCATTTCTTCAAACACATTTAGAAATAAAGTAAAAAAATATATATCTTTTGGCTTCATTTTACATTATATATTTTTTTAATTTTTTTAAATATTAATTAAATTGTTTTTATAATTATTAACTATTTTTCTTTATTTAATAACAAATAAGATATACGATGATGTATAAAAGATGATATTTGAATTTAAAAAGTGATATACAACCTTATCTCGTAGAAAACAACCAAATTTATGAAAAACGTTCACACGTAACCTCCCGTAACCTATATCCAACGACCACCGAACCACCGAAACCGATTTAACTCCCAAGGACCCATATGCTAAATTCTAACAAGTTATGCATCTCATTAGCAAGTTATCTAAACTTTGAGGACCATCTATCAAATAATAAAAGTATCTTCGCATTTTTCATAAAACCCCCTTCCATTTCTTATTTATAATCTCTCTATCTCCCTCTCTCTCTAGAGCTTGCCATGGATTTTCATCAACACCACTTCCAACAACACCTTCAACCACCACAACCACCACCACCACCACCTCAATCTAGGTAAAGAAAGAAAAGAATCACTTAATTTTTCATCAGATTTGAAACCAAGAATATATATTATCTTTTTAATTTCTTTTTGGGTTTTGGAATATTTAATTTTCTTGGCTTTTTCATTTTCAGAGATATGTATAACAGAAACATCGACGGTCAGATTACCCCACCGCCGACTTACTTCAACGGTCAAAACCTTACCGATCAGTCTCGTCCCCCTCCGTTTCAAACACCATGTAATCAATCATTTCGTCTATATAATTTTTAATTATTTTTTAGCTTTTTCTTTGATTCAAAGTAATCAAAATCCGAAGTTATCTTTCAATTACTATAGAATTACACTAATCAAAATCCAAACTTTATATATAATTTCTAATTTTGTTTTTGTTCCGGCATAGTTAATGTGGTAGCAGGTTTAGATTTAGCACCGGGACAACCTACGGTGGATGAAGGAGGAGGAGGTGGTGGCGCTAATAATTTGCTATGGAAATACATGCTTGAACCAAACAAAAAAATACCCAAAGAGCGAGATTTTTCAATAATCAAAAAGACGACCAACAATAATAACAATTCACAAAAATCTTCAGTGGATTACTTCGGAGCCCGATCAGTACCAACGGGCCTTGAGCTATCTTTAGAACCCAATTATCATTTAGCTTCTTCTTGTGAATCATCGGGCTTACTTGGAATTGTTGGTGATGATTTTAAAAATGAACTTCGAAGACAAGATGCTGAACTTGGTCGATATATTGCAATTCAGGTCCTTTTAATTTTAGTAATTAATTGTTTTTAATGTTACATCTAGTTTACTAGATTCGCTTTTATTTATTAATTCTAATATTATTTTTATTTTTTTTAAAAAGGGTGAACAATTAAGGCAAGTAGTTATAGAGAAACTTCAAGCGAATCAAATGCAAGTAATTTCAACAATTGAAGAAAAAGTAGCGAAAAAATTACGAGAAAAAGATTTGGAGTTAGAAGCAATAAATAAAAAAAACAATGAGCTGGAAAATCGAACAGAGCAATTAGTTTCAGAAGCATTAGCATGGCAAAACAGAGCAAAATACAATGAAAACATGATAAACACATTAAAGTTTAATTTACAACAAGCTTATGCATTAAGTAGAGATAGTAAAGAAGGATGTGGAGATAGTGAAATTGATGATACAGCTTCATGTTGTAATGGAAAAGCTATTGATTTTCATTTATTAAGTAAAGATAGAGCTGAAATGAAGGAGAAAATGAGTTGTAAGGTTTGTAAAGTTGAGAAAGTTTGTATGCTTTTATTACCTTGTAAGCATCTTTGTTTGTGTAAGGTATGTGAGAGTAAGGTTAGTGTGTGTCCTGTGTGTCAATCTTCTAAATATATAGGTATGGAGGTTTATATGTAATGTTGTAATGCTATGTTATGATCTTTATGTTCTTGTTATGGATGCTCGAGATTTATGGATATGAATATTTTTGTTATGAAAGTTTTTATCATGTTTTTTTGGTTTTAATTATGGTCAAAGCTTCTGCGAAAATAATGTGAGAAGTTGTTATTAATAAAATATTCTCTTTCTGATTAAAAAAAAGAAGATAGAAATTTGATTATTTTTTTGATCTTCCCTGATTTTGGATATTTATTCTTTTGGTAATCGGTTTGGATTACTCCCCTGTGATTTCCGCTTTGATAAAATAATATAATTTTTTTAAGGTATTTTTAAAAAATTTAACTAGATTTTTGTTCTTTTAATATTCGATCGTGGTTTTATAATATTTTGTGATTTTATTTTCGTACCCATTTACAGAATTAAGTAACAATTAATGTAAATGACCAATTATTTTTCTCCATTTTGGTAAGTAATTCGGTGGTGGATTTGTACTCAAACGGCTCAGTTTTAATAATATCTATAAACATGTGTGTTTATATAAGCCTCTATAAACATGTGTGTTTATAAGCACGTCTATCAACCTTCCCTCACGATGTGCTCTCTGGCATTGCCTTCCGAAATCTCCAAATAGCCTCTCTTCGATGGGGATTCAGATCTGCTCTTCCAGCCTCTCCCCACCAATCCACCTTCTCTCTTTTTCCTCACCGCACCGCTCCACAGCCACCGCCCACCTTACGCTGCACAAGTTCCTTCTTATCGGCCACAAACCACCGCATCTCCACCGCCGCTGTATGCTTCCTCCCTATACCCTAGGGTCGGTCAACCTTCTCCACAAATCTCAGCCACCCCGTTCTTCAGCAGCCCAACCCAACACCCCTCCTACACCCAGGCCCATTTTTCTGTACCCCATCTCTCCTCCTCTAATCACCCTCCACCGGATCTACACAGCCTCTCTTCGCCTTTATTTTTTCAACACGGTTTCCAGGCCCTTTTGCAAGGCAGACCCATTTGCTACCTTTTCAAGCCTTGGATCTGGATCTGGAACTGCTGATTCGGTCTTGCTTTTTAAACAGCCCATTAACAAAAGCGAGGCTTCTTCAGCCTTTGGTAAGATTTCGTATCTCACTATTTTAAAATCTGCTAGTTTAGTAGGTTCTTTATTAAATCTCATTGATAAGGAGAAATCTTTAATTAATAAGATATGTAACTGTAAACTGTCGATTGATGTTTGTTTGCATCAACTCACGGTAATTCTTAGACTGCTGAATCAAAAAATTATACATGGTCAGGTACATCCTAGTATCTTGTTCTTGTCAATTATTGTGCTTGTTAAAAAACAATTGAGTTTTGTTTTTAAAACTCAACTATCTTTCCTAATCACAAGGTAATCTTTTTTAAAGTTAATAATAAGGTGTCCAATGACATAATTATTAACTTAGATAATTTCGTTTCTAACATCACTCGGACATATTCCAAAAACAGTTTTTTTGAAGAAATCTTATGTATTATTAATAAAGGTGTTAATCTTTCCTATAGTTTCAGTTTTGTTGGGCTAAAATCCGTTCACTTGCTTCACTTGGATGGTTGGGTTTATTTACAAAGGTACTGGTTTGAGACCTTTTACCCTGTCAGTGATATAGGTATAGATATTAAAATCCCTTACTGCCGGATTTTGAAAACACTTATGGTAGTTGAACTTTCTGATTCTAAGATACAAATGCTATTTTGTGTGTTTTTTAATTGGATTTTGTTCACTTCTATTTTTTTGGTTGCATTAATTCGTTTTGTTGGTGCAGGACGTTTTTATATTGTTGAATCAGGATTTTGCTTTAATTATTTGAATGAATACTGTATGGAATTTACATATTATGTGGGTTGGCTTATTGCATTGATTAACACTGTCTTTCCTTCTCAAATTTCCTTTCAAAATTTGGATGCTGGTTCTGTTAGGTTTTCAGAAGGAAGAATGGTAGAAGGATTTGAAAGGATTATGATAGCTTTCTCTGAAATTGAAGCAAAGACGACTATGGCTTCCAACTTTCGGATTTGCAGTGGAGTAATTGATAAATATTGCAACATTTTTAGTTACTATTCTAGTGCTAGTTGTAATTTGTTTTGTACTATCATAGTGTTGGTTAAGTTTTTTAGAAAGTGTAAGGCTCCGGTTTACTTGAAAATCTCTCATCGTAAGAGATCCAAAATGTTGAATGCTAATGGAGTTTCTAAACAAAAGCCAAGTGCCTCTTTGTTTAGTCTTTGGAGATGTACTCTTCTTCTCCTATTAGCAAAACGATTCTCTAGTGACTTCCGTCCAATAGGGATTGGCTAAGATGTAAGGATATTTTAATTAATGAATTGTCATTCTTGACTAAAAAAAAGCACATCTATCTCTTAGAATATCTATAAATTTCTTTTTTATAATTTCATTATAGGTTCTACAAATATATGAATTTATATTAACGGCATAGTAGATTTTTTTTCAAAGTAATATATTTATTGTCAAAGTCTATATGTTGTCTGGTACAACAAGTCATGTAGTGATAGGTAAATACACAAACTATTCATCTTTTCATAGTTGTATTATAGATCTCTATTCAGTGGATTTAAAATTACATTACAAACTTGATTTTTTTATAAGAGTAAAACCATCCATTAAAACTAACAAAATGAAATTTATCAAAATATACATGAACCATTTGTATTTATATGGATACATATCCATCCCAGTACACATACCCAACCAACCACGACACATACCCTTTAATAATATTGAGTTTAACAAAACATACATAACAGCCACCACTATAAATGGGTACATACCTACCACTATACACATATCCAACAAATTCACATCTATACAGTTTTATATCCATCACTAGGTACATACCCATATAAACGGTTGTGCACCTATCCATACAGACAGTTAGGCACATACCATACAAATACATACCCATTGGATACACCTAAAAACCCTAGTAATGAAAAACAAATATGCAAATATAATGAGAAGCAACAACACTTGATTCTAAAAAGAAGCTTTATGGGTTCTATTGTTAAAAATATATTCTTGAACCTGCAAAAGTTTAAACTCCACCATGAAATTATAAATGAACTTTGGTTTTATTTTAATGGAGTAGGGGTTGTGATTTATAAGTTTATCACATCAACAATAGAAAAAAATTGAGAGAGAAGAAGATATGGTAGAGATGAATGGTAGAGAGAACAAGAAATAAATAAATAATGGACTTTGATTTGATAGGGGTTGTGCTATATATGCCATCAAATTTGGAGAGCGAAGAAGTGAAAATGAGGGCTTATTAAACCCTTTGTTATAGTAGTCAGCTTTTAACTACTAACCCTAACTAGATGCCTTATAATATAACTCACCCTTACCTAAGATCTCTTAAAGTTATTAACCCATAAGAAAAGTTATTGTTAATTTTTTAAACAGTATGTTACTACTCGAGTCCATTTTTGGGGAAGTCTGGAAACTCAACACATAAATTCATATTAGCAACCTTCACACTAAAGAAAAAAATGTCTAATATGCTCATTTATAATTATAGTTGAGATGATATAACTGTATCATATTTGTATGTTGTTACTAGAAATATGAATAGAAACATATCAACCTACATATGAATGAAGAATCTTGAACTAAAAATCTTGACATTATTTTGCAATCTATAATTACTTACTTTTGTGATTCGTATAGTTTTGTTAGGGATGGAAACCGTGCAGTTAACTAATAAAAATTTTACCATAATAATTTATATTATTAAAAATTATAACCTAATGGTTTTAACCATATATTGACAATTTTCAAAACCACTACTTAAGTCTAAACCTAGGGTCGATCCTGAGGGTAGGCTGGAGAAGCGACGACTTCGGGCTCGTGACTTTTTTATTATTTAGGGGATCCCAATTTATAAACTTTTTTACATAGAGGGGTCTCATTTTGTAAGTTCGCTTTGGGCTCATGTCAAGACCGATCCTTGTCAGGAGTATCTCTGACTGAACCACCAAATTTTGGGTTTTTAAAGGTTTTATTTATTTATTTTTAACTATAATTGACTAATGAATTTATAAACATATAAAAGTATCCCTATAACAAGATCAAATAACAAGAATATGCAAAAATTAGAGATAGTAAAGAAAGGTGTGGAGATAGTGAAGTGGATGATACAGCTTCACGTTATAGGGGCGTGTCGTTGGTTTTCATTTATTGTACAAATATGGGGTTGAAATGAAGGAGATGATGAGTTGTAAGGTTTATAGAGTTAGTAAAGTTTGTATTATTTTGGTACCTTGTAAGCATCTTGCTTATGTAGGGAATAAAGAGTAAGGTTAGTGTATTTTCTTTGTGTTAATCATCTAAGTATATAGGTATGGAGGTTTATATGTAATGTAATGTTGTAATGCTGTGATCTTCATGTTCGTGTTATACTATTTTGTCCTCGTGGATACTCAAGATTTTTGGATATGCATTAACTTTCTAAGTTTATTTCGTTTTGATGAACGTAGTATTTGGTGTTTTTGATCATGATGCGAATTTTTTATATCCTTTATTCATTATTTCAAAGTTTCTATCATGTTTTTTTTTCATTTGATATTGTTTTAATTATGGGCAAGACTTGTAAAATTTCATCTAAACCATCTCTCTATCATAATGTTGAGTTTAAAAGATATGGTGGATGTGATTTGCCAATAATAGTATTGATATATCAAATACTGTATTTGATGGAAGAATTTTCCAAAATTAATTGGTGAACTTCTTGTTTACAAATAACTTGTTTAATTTCTTTTTGAATTATATATTCATGTATGGTATTTTTCTGAATGAAGTCTTCTCTGGAACAAATAACTTGTTTAATTCTTTTTTGGTTGATTTAATAATCACTTAAATATTTTGTTTAATTCCTTTTTGGAAGATATGGTTACCGCTTAAATAACTTGTTTAATTCCTTTTTGGATGATATATTTACCACGTAAATTGCTTGTGTAAGTCCTTTTCTCTTACACAAGCTTGGTTATACGACTATGATTGATGGTAATATTGGGTGTCACGACCATTGAACCATCAGTCATATTATAATCATTTATTTGTTTTATATTGTACTAGCGTGTTGAATTTTGGTTGAAGAGAGAGAAAAACGATGTATGTAAGTTGTGGAATTGGAAGATGTGTGATTGTAGGTGATGGTTACGTATATGCGGCCATAGCTACGAATTTACGATCGCTCTTATTGGGTTTTAGGGCTATAACTCTTGGGACGATTATGATCAATCTACTCTCCATGTCTTGGTTTCTCTAAAATTCAAACCCATTCTTATGGGTATTATGGAGGAATAATAATTTTTATTGTCGAAAGTCTCAAAAGTGTTAGTTCTTATTCAAGAGTGGGATTCTATGTGTTGGTCATGAGAGTTTATTCCACAATGATGTTACAACCTTTATTGTTAAAATCAAGATGAAAAGGGGTATATATAGTTTTGGATGTTTTGGATGTAATGTGAGAAGTTGTTATTAGTAAAATATAGTCTTTTCGGCAAAAAAGTAGAAGTTTGGCTAATTTTTTGGTTTTCTCTGATTTTAAATATATATTCTTTTGGTCATCGGCACAAATAACTTTCTATGATTCTACACTTCGATAAGATAATATAATTGGACAATTATTATTTTTATGATATAACATTAAGCAAAAGAGATGACTTAAAGATTAAAAACAAGACATATATAGTAATAAAGTACACTCATATTTCTCATAAAAATCAAACAAAAACATAAATAAAAACAACAATTTACCTTGCATTTAGCGTATAACAAATTTTCTGAAATGCTAGAGCGTTTAAATTATTTGGATTGATTCTACATCTATGAGTACTAACCACTCAATTTCAAGGCAACGCTGGAGACTGGAATGGTTGATAAATCTCGAGCAATTATCTTTAAAGTAGAAAATTTCACCTCATATATTTTCCACTGACATAGAATGTCAAACTAAGAAACTCAAGGCACTGTTGCCTCTTCCAAGGAGTGGTCCAACTTATATTGTACAAACTCAATATTAATACCACTATTAAGAAACTAAAAAAATCAAATTAGATATTTCCCTTGCTCCAAACAATACTACTTGTATACTCCAAGTTAGGAGTAGATGCACCTGATAAATTGTTACTTGAAGTCTTTGCTTGATTTTCTTGAAGCAAATCATAGCAAGATTTTTTAACCTTATCAATTTCATCCTTTGCAAATTCACCATATATTCTCTTAAATAAAAATCAATAACTTTTAATTTATACCTATGATCTAATATACCTGATACACCCAAAAACAACATGAACACTACTCCAATATTTCTCAAAGTTTTTTAGACATTCTTTCTATTATATTAGATATTAATTTGTCGACCGATAATTTCCACTTACACAAACTTTCTCTAAGCTAACGAATTTCAACAAAGCTAGTGTATGAGGTTGGATACTTTGTCCTGGAGAAAAGTTCAACCATACTATGAAAATCCTTAAGTTTCTTGGTAATTTTTCCATCTATAATCCAATCGTCTTCAGATGACACACTTGAGTAATTTTTACCTCTAACTTTCATTCTACGAAATACATTTTTGTACTCCAAAGCTACTTGAAGCATCAAGTATGTTGAATTCCATTAAGTTTTACAATCACCGCTCATTTTTTTAGTACACAAAACATTTATTTGACGTACCGCCTCAAATATTTCCACTTAAATGGACTACCTGACTAAAATATAATCGTACTATTTTTTTCCTAATGCACCCTCAATGACTTTTAACCCATCTTTTACAATTAAATTCAGAATATGTACATAACACCTCATATGAACAAGTCTACCTTCAAGAAATAAATCAGTAAACAATTTGTCTTCAATCTTACTTATCATTGCATCATTTGTGGTACAATTATCCACGGTGATTGTAATAATTTTGTCTCCATATTCTAAATTTTAAAACCCTCAAGTAAAAATTTAGCTATCACTTCTGTTAGTAAGGTGCTTGCACATCAAATAACCTTTATTTATAAAAAAGTTATATCATTTAAATAAAATATAACACTATGGAAGATGAAAAACAAAATTCAAGGCTTTATAAATAATCGTACCTCAAAAGACAACTTGGTAAAATTCAATTGTCATCGATAAAGTGTGTCGTGATACTCATTTAACCCTTATTTTGGTTAGAAGTCCACAAATCAGTTGTTATGGCTACACAACTTTGGGGTTTTTCAAAATATTTTTCAACTTTGTCTTTTCCAATTCATACAGTTTGAGCATATCCTTCTTGATGGTGTTTAGAAAACTACCTTAAAAAGGCGGTAAGAATTAAAAAATCTCCCCAAAGATAACGTGATCAACCACGGAAAAAGTGAGTATTCATGCAAAATAATAATTCGAGCAAGCTTATCTCTTGTAAAATAATATTTTAATATGAAATTCGTTAACTCAACCTTTCCATCACTTCTTGTTAAGTTACAATATTCTTTATTTTATTCAAGCCCCTCTATGATTGATTCACTATTTTTCACCACACATCTACTTACACAATTCCTAATTGATGAAATTTCATTTCAGCTTGTAGCCTTCAAATATTTTCTACAAAAGTTGTAGAAAGTATAATGAATTCCATTTTCCGAGATGCTCTCATATGCTCCCATATGTGACTGGTCAATTATTTATTTATTTTTTCACCATTGGATTTTTAGTTTGAGGTGCTTCCGGTTGCAAACCTTGGTGAAGAGGTGTCATAACACAATTTCCTGACTCTCAAATTATTCACCTTCATCTTCATCGATAGTTTCCATTTGCAATCCTGGATAAATAAAATCGACATTAAAGTACTACTTATCATTAAAGAGACAAACATTCGATAAACGTATATGATTTATATGATATGTAGCATTCATGAATTCATCATGGGCCTTTATAGAAAATAATACATTTATAATAGGATCCGTTTGAATATCATTGAAGAATAATCTCACTCTTACCTTTTCAAGATTGTGTAACACAATTAAAACTCAAAAAAATTTAATAATAATACATCAAACCCTATGATAATGATAAATACTTTATTTATATTTACTATAAATATATGCTAGTAGGTTGAACAAAACACAAATAAAAAATTTAATTAAATGTCCTTAGCGTAATTTTATACAAGGGATGAGGGAAAATACTAACAAAAAATTACACTTACTATAAATATATGCTAGTAGGTTGAACAAAACACAAATCAGAAAATTAATAAAATGTCCTTATCGTAATTTTAGACAAGGGATGAGGGAAAATACTACCAAAAAATTACACATAAACTATAGAAAAACACTTATACTTACGCAACATGTTGTGCACCAGATATGAAAACAACGAATAAAAAGGTATATTGTAGGCTGAACGCTTAAGGCCGTAGTAGATTAGAGTCCAGAGAGGAGCCGAGTTACTGAGTTAGGGTTTTTACTTTTTACCTATGTAAATGATAAATAATATATCTATGACAATCGACAAAGTTTGGTTTTTCGATAAAAAATAGTTTTTTGTATAAAAAAATATTGGACTTAGGTTTTGATCTTTTTGGAGAATCATTTTTAACTATTTTTGAACTTTTGGGCCTTCAGAACCTTGATATTGTAAATACTGGATTTTAAAAATGTAAGAAAGTTGGATTTTATATTAAATACATTATATACTATATAAATGGTTATCATTTTATTCATTCTTTTAAAATTATTACCATAACCTAATGGTTTAAACCACACTTACATATTTTAAAACCATAACCAAATGATTTTAACTATGGTTACATAATTTTTTTTAATTGGTTCGGTTTCTACCCGCTTCGCTTTTAAACTTGAACCATACCATCAGTACTCAAGGGATATCTCAATTGGATAGATATAAAGTCTCCTAGTATATTCTACCTATCTTATAAAATAATCCCGCATGTTTTATACAAAATAGTAGGGTTCTCGTTGACATCCTGACCCTCGACTTAATAGTTATAGTATGAAAGGATCTCTTAGGGTTAAACTTGAGGAAAAAGTTGAATACATGTTTTGTAAATAGGCATTACAAAAACCAGTTATCTCAATATGATGAATGTCATTATATATTTATTGTTTGTTAGGGACACCTAGATGATACTTGTATGTCACAAAACGCTAGTGGACATATGTGAATTGTCGATGCCCCATGTTACCGTAATCGTGTATAACTAATAATAAATATTGAGGTTGTAACAAACCTAACTTGAACATCCTATGCGTTTCATGTATTTACATCTTGTTGACCACTATTGTTATTACCCAAATTAAAACACGTAGTGAAGTGCTATCATGCCACATCGTCTTTACGTTAAATAAACACGAGACCTATTTCAGAACGCATTTTAAAGGAGATTTGGAAATCTCGTCAGCAAAAGATAAGAGAACAAGAAAGAAACATGAACGCCTACATGGCCTAAGAAATTATTACATCGGTTGCGTTTGGGAGAGTAAAAATGAACTGGAGCTTCTAACATCTACCAAGAACTGCAACTATTACATGTACAAATCCAATAAGTGTGTTAACACTACTCGATTAATAGGGATATTTATGATACTTCAAGACTCATAAGTAAATAAAAATGGAACTCCTCGGATGGAATTTGGTGAGGATAAGTTGTAAGAAACCTAATTTGCAGTGTAAAAAACTGATTACGAATGAATAATCCATTTTAGTTGTTGCAAGGTTATTAACTTATATACTCTGGTCATTTTCCACAACCAGAATGATTAACTGAAAAAATATGGAAACTATGTGTTATGAATAATTGTAAGTGATTGGGGATACCGACCTCCTAGGCAAATTATTACTAGTACTTGTGACACAAATTTCTCAGTGTGGATAGTTAGTTACTCAAAGTTCCTTAACTCCTCGCGCGATCTCTGTTAGGGGAGTACATAATGCGAGGTTTTATGGTTACGTCAATCGAGTTGTCTCCCACTTTTCGTAAGTAGTTTCTCGCCTATGATATTGGTACTAGTAAATGATGTAGATCTATTATATAATTGTCTAGATCTATGCAACCCATGTTAATCTTTATTTGTTGATCTCATTTATGAAATGTGTCCAGTAAATACAGGATTCAGATTGAGAGTAATTGATATCTGATTTATTGAAATAATGAAGCTAGATAGTTCAGAATATAATACATATTTATTTTATAATTAACAAGTTCATCAAGTAACATATTTTTTAATTAATATGACAAGTATATTAACCAGGAATGATATTATAGAAAGTTATTAAAACAAGAATAATGAATTTACAATGGGTCAACTAAAATGTTGGATCTATTTTAGAGGAGGAATACATCTTATCTTATTATATATCAAGAGTGAAGTTCTCGAGTAATTACACTACTCAAAATCATCAACGTTGCACGACATCAAAATTTAGGGATTTTCAACCACTTGAACAAAATATAATTTGATCTATGTAATGGGGGTTTTTATCACTTTGAAATCAACATTAATAACACTTTTAATCTTGTATCTGTAATTTAGTATTTGATATACGTCTAAAATTGAAGGTTTAACTGTCTTATGCCATAAATTCAAATGCACACATGATACACCTGATAAGTCCCATCATTTGTGAGCATAATTTAACAAACTTAAATCCACTGTAAACTTGTCCCCATAATTTTTTTACTTGAAATAAGTAATTTCTACACATTAAGGCTATTTACGTTTAACTAATTTCCTAACCTTTGGACATATCTCACCATTCGACTTAGATATCCATTTTTTCTATTTTACTAAGTATATGAATCTTAATCTTCTCCAACATAAAAATTACAGATTATTCCCTAGCATCTGCAATTTATGCATTAAAACAATCACAAGTATTGTTCAATAAAAGATCATAATAAGTGTTATTTCCAAGATGTAACATGGTCCAGTAACTAGGTGGTTCTTTAGCAGGCCATTCATAAGCCTCTTGAAATAGATTTTCATATTTCTTCCATGATCTTGGTGAACCTTTAAGTAACCCTGGATTCCATCCATAACTTCTCTTATAAAGTAAATGAACCATGTCTTTTCTTGAAGTTCTATTATAAATGTCCAACACAATGTATGTGTTCTACGTTAGGTAATAAATCATCATTGTCTAGGCATAATCCTTACAAGAATTTAGACATGATATTATATTAAGTAAGTAAAGAAAAAAATGTAATTATAATTTTTATCTTTTGTTTCTCAGTTACTAACATCCAATTCTCTTGATCACAACTTTCTAAACCCTAAAAACAACAAGTTTAAGAACCAACTCCATCAACTTTTTTTTCTTTTTCTTTTGTTACAACTGAGGTCTAAACGACCAGTAAATCAAAATGACTTATAAATCTCTCGAAGGAGAGCACAATACAACTCTAGGAGTAGCTAGACCACATTTATCCTTCATAAGCAACCTCTTCAATCATTCCAGAGGACTCGAGAAACAAGTCGGATCGCCCTCTAATTGCTTACCTATATTAGCCATAAAGTCCGCACAATAGTTCGCTTCCCGATAGACATGAACCAATTCAAAGTCTTTCTGAGTTGTGAGAATATCTCTACATTCTTTCAGTAGCGCTACTAACCAATTCCATTGTTCTCACCGCCCTTCACTAGCGCGTGTAACTCTAGCGAATCAGTTTCGAAAAACACCACCTCATAGTTCCTTTGAATAGCTATAGATAACCCAAGATGTAATGCAGTAAGTTCCGATTCAAAAGCCAAATGTACTTTAGTCCTCCCCGCAATTCCTCCTATATAACTACCACCTGTATCACGGAAGACCCCACCTATACCAGCATCCGAAGAGTCCTGTTTAAAGCTCCCATCTATATTTAATTTAATGCCCACTTCCGGTTTAACCCATTTATCCAGGGTACTCTTTGCAGATACAATCAAACCGCCGTCTAACTCCTTACCACAGGCTCTAATATAATTAATCGCATTATTCTCAACAACATACCTCAAAGTTTTTACCGGTTTGTTCTTTTTACCCTCGTTAAATATACGGTCATTTCGATCCATCCATATTGTCCACATAATTGAGAGCGCAATTATTTTTAACTCTATACCATTTGCTACACCTTTACACTCAATAATCTCCCGCCACCATACTGACTTTGTGCTGAAAAGTAACTGTTCTTGTCCATTTCGCAGCAGGTCTGCCTCTGCTGTAATACTCAATAATCTCCCGCCATCAACTTTTATTTTCTATCTCCACTACATAATAAAACATTGGATATTTGCATTTATCCCAAGAACATTTAGAATAATCCTAGAATGAGAGTCTTTTAAATGAAATTCATCTAACCCTACCACCTTTATACAATTTTCCATCTACATGCTATAATGGCAAATATATAATCTAAAGAACCTATCCTCTCAAGTCCCTTAAACTTTAATGTAAAACCTGGGCTTGTCATCCTAAATTCCTCAGAATAATCATTTTACCTTATATATTGATCATCATAGCACCTTTCAGTCAAATGTCTTTCCATTTAAAAATTCTTATACACTTTTCATCGAGTGATGCAAATTTTCAAATCTATCATCACGTTTGCCCGAAAATATGAACTCTCATATTTGGATGCAACCTCGTATGTTTTTCATACATATTAGCCAAACTTATAAATTACATATACTTTCAGTTTATATAATTATTCCAGTTGTGATACCCTTGCATTGAATAATTTGTAAACAAATTTTTTCTTTCATGTAAAAATATATAAAACTTGAAACTTTTATTCTTACATTTAGACCTTACCTTTTATGTTTTATCACTTGAAAATCAAATATTTTTAACCTTAGTAGCCACATGGAATCTAAGAGTGACTTTTAGTTCATCTCATTAAACAATCACCAACCCAAACTCAATATTATGATTATTTATATCAATGTTTTCATTAAAACTCGTTTTAAATGACTTTGATGTCACTCACTTTTCACCATCATGTCTTAACTATTTAAATTAATCAAATTCCTTTATTTAAAACTATAATCATTATCACATGTACCATCATTTAAAGGGAGCTATTTTCTATAAAACAAACTAAAATTTATGTTATTACAATTTGTTTTACCATTTAAAAACTCAACGCCAACAACTAATCATTTATATCAATATTCTAACAAATAATTGAACATTTTCATAATCTAGTTAAATTGTACATGCTATATGTAAAACTTTGATCATAACTAGACTTATCATCATCACCAAAATTTCCTTCATTGTCAATATGTATGACTTACTAAATCAAAAATTATAATTCTTTGTTAAAATATGCTTTATGTAAGAGATAATTTAGTTACAAGGGTACAAAGTCGCATTATGTAATAGTCTTATACATAAAGTCTTACAGCTAAACTACTAATTTTTTGGGGGGAAGCATATGTTTAAGAAATGTTTAAATTAAAAGAAGCATTATCTCACTAAAACAACCAAGATAAGAATATCTCTTAAATTAGGTAAAAATATAATTTAAAAATATTCTAGTTAATAGTTAGTATTATAAGAGTATCTTAAAGTATATCCATGAATATAATGTAATATTCTTAAATAATTATTCAGAAAAGGTATAATAATAAAACAATTCAGAGTGTGACCTACGCATGACCATGGTGTGAGTTGGTTAGGAATTTTACCGGTAAGATCAACACTTTTTTTTCCTCACCAAGTAGTTTTATATCTCATTTAACTTTTCCGGTTACATGGGCCTATTGGACTACCCAATAGAAAATGTATTACAATAAGACCAACCTTCTAAGGCCCAATCCAAAACTTCCTACTTTAGACCACTATAAAAAAAACGACATAACAACATCAAACGTTAAGTATAGATAAAGTACAAGGCATGACTGTTCATCTACTCCATCTAACCCTAACAATATCTATTAGTTTTTCTTCTCTCTTCTTCTTAAATCTTGCCAGATTTTCACAAAGTGACATAGATATATCATCAAAAATCTTATCCTCTGTGTTATACCCACCCTTTAAAACCATGTTGTTTCTTTCAATCCAAATACTATACACAACTATTGAAAGAAGAATATTTAATATATTGTCCTCAGTGGTTTTCCACTATAAAGCTTGGTATACAACTCTATCAATCTTGTCTAGGAAGTGATTTGAATTGTATCACCGTAAGTGTCAAGACATTGGCTCCAGGTTCCTTTAGTAAAAGAACAATCCCAAAACAAATGGTCTCTATCTTCGCCCACCATATTACAGAATCACACATCGAGTTAGTTAATAACCCACATGACGCGAGTCATTTTTTAATAGCAATTCTATCTAATTGGATGAGCCAGAAGATGAACTTATACTTCATTAGGCTGTTTGATTTCCAAACAACCCTGAACTATTCATTTTCAGGTTTCTTCAATCTCATCTTTTCATATGTCTCTTTAAAGGTAAAATCTCATTTCTTTGTAAATTTCTAAATGAATATATCTTCTTTACTCGAATCAATGATAATATTCTTATTAATGTTGTCCATAAATTTAAGCTTCGCAAGCCGTCTCCATTGATTTCTATAGATGTAACTTGGCAATCTACTATCTATGAAATATCCGAAAGCTGGATTACTAGATTGAATATCATGGAGGCATTTTTTATCCGTAATCCAATAATGCCACTATAAAAAAAATGTTCTTTCCATTACCAATCCGATGAAATAAAATGGTTAGCTACCTGTCACATCTTCAGAGTCTTTCTCCAACCCCATGAATTATCTTGAGGTATATTGATCTGCGAGAAAGATTTATTTTTTAATAGAACTTGTTGCACATAGGAAGACCATAATGTGTTTCTGGGGTAGCAACAGTTCCATAAGAGCTTTAACAAGGCCGTTTGATTTTGAGTATAAAGGTTTTTCATTCCCAAGCCTTCTCTTGATTAGGTAAACTCACTATCTCACAAGCCACTTTTGCTCCACCTTTACTTTCACTGGTCCCTTTCCAAAAGTAACACATCATTTTGCTCAGTAACTTTTCAATAATCATCATAGGAATAGCAAAAACGGTAAACCAATAGTTGGCTATATTATTGAGAACTATTTTCATGAGTTGTAACCTTCCAACAATTGATAAATACTTGGCACTCGAATGCTCAATTTTAGTTGTCAAATTAGCTATAAGTGGCTTACAATCTTCAATACTTAGTATTCCTGAAATTAGAAGCCTAAGTATTTCATAGGCAAATGCTCTTCAGGAATATGAATTGTATCCCAAATCTCCTTTTTTGTGTCGGAGTTACAACCCCCATAAAAATATTGCTTTTACCGTCACTAATCTGTATACCAGACAATTTGAAAACTAATTGTAAACCTTCCTTGATGAATATAACTGTTTTCCTTGTGAGCTTGAAGAAAACCATTAAATCACATGCAAACATCAAATCGTTTACTTTTAAGCTCTTACGTTTTGGCTTCCAATCAAAATATTTTTTGTCCCCTGTTCTTTTCACGATTTGGGTTAACACCTCCATACAAATGGAAAATAAGTATGGGGAGATGGGGTCCCCTTGTCTTAATCCTCTGGACCCATAAAAGTATCCTTTAGGAGATCCATTATTATATGAAGTTGTTGTCATACATATCTTGATCCAAGCTATAACTTTTCTGGATAACCAAAAGCTTCTGAGGTTTTGGTTACAAAATCCCACTCAATTGAATCATATGCTTTCATAATATCCAGTTTTAAAGCACATCTTTTAGGGATTGTAGCCCTTGAATATCCTTTGACTAGTTCTTGAGCTATAAGAATGTTGTCACCAGTATTCTTGTTTTGAACAAAGGAAGATTGATTGTTATATATGAGACCTTGTAGTGTTTTCTTGAGAATTTTGGCTATGACTTTTAATATACACTTATAAATAAATTGCAGCATGTTAATGGTCTATAAATCTTTACAGTTACATGGTTCTGAATTTTAGGTATCAAGGCGATTGAGGCAGTATTCAACTCCTTACGCATTTGGCAATCAAACATTATACTAATGATAGCTTGACAGATGTCTGGACATGTGATGTGCCTTATTTCCTTGAAGAAAGCAATTGTATACCTATCAGGACTTGGACTCTTTGAGTGGTTAATAGAGAATAAGGCTTTTTTTTTATTTCCTCCTTATTAACAGGTATACTTAAGGTAAATTCAAATCTCATGTAATATGTTGATATATGATAATTAATGTTATGTTTTAAAGTAAATTGGCAATAATTGAAGAGTAAAAATATTTTTTATCTTGATAGTGATTGATTTTTGGGTTGAAATGGCATTGTTGTCCTTATTCACTGACAAAAAAATTGAAAAAGATATCTATTAGGAGTGACTTATGACAACTACTTAAAAAAATTAAGAAAAAGATAAATAGTATCACAAAATCAAAGATAAAAAAGACTAAAATGTTTAGTTTTTAAAATAGGGTCATTAATGACATAAAATAAAAAGCTAAAAATTTCTTCCAATCATTTATCTTTTTTCAAATAGATAAAATCTTTTATGAATTATCGTTTTTGGAAAATAAATTTCTCCTTTAGGAGATTGGGGGAATATTACTTAAAATGAATTGACTCTTAGGGGGTATATTCAACTGGGACTTTGTTGGAATTTTTTGGATTATTAAAATCTATAGACTTTGCAAAGTCTACGGATTGTTTTAATTCCATATGGAGTTATAAGATTCTTTTTAATTCCATATAGAATTTAACGGATTCTTATTTAAAGATTCTAACGGATTTTAATGGATTTTAATAGATTTTGATCTTTTTCTAAAAAATAAAACATACATCCATATAAACAATTCAACAAAAAAAAGTGTTCCGCTGCCATGGTGGTCTAACGGTCACGGAAAATTATGGTTGATTCGATTTTTGTTTTTTATTTGTAATTGAATTTCTAAATATTAAATAAATTATAGATTATAAGATTAAAAAAAAGAAAAGTAAATAATACATTCAATTGTTGAAGATAGAACCAATTTGTTTTGTGTTTTGTCTTGATTTTGGTTCAGGATATTTTGGTTTGGATCTGTAATTCGGCGAATGTTTTAAGTGTAAATTATAAAAGAAGGCCCCTACAACATAACCTTAATATGAAAAGTCCCCACCCCTAACTACCCATTCCCTATCTAACTAAATACCAAAAAACCCAATAATGTATCATAGTGAAGATACAGTGAAAAGCCAATAATCCTAATCCCAAGCCCCTTCCCTATTAGAATTACACCCCTTCTCTTCTCACTCCTGGAAAAGCTTCATCTTTCTCCTACACCCGCCCCCATCAGCCCTCCCTCCCCACCATCCTCTCTCACCTTCTCTCTCTGTTCTCTGTGCTCACTGTACCACCACCAGACACCCGTCGCTGCTCTCCCTAGTCTTCTACCTTCCCACCAGATCTACCACAAACAAACCAGTTCGCTGCTGAGCTTCGAGAAACCACGCCACCAACACCACGAGACAGTCCACCACGACCATTGTCTCCTTCTAAAACACCGCTGCTGACCTTTGTGGAGCCAGAGCCACCAGTGCTGCTGCCACGACGCGCGAAGCCACGACGCCGCCAGACTGATCCACCACCACAACGCTGCTGACCATCGAGAAATCCGTCACTGCTGACCGTCGAGACGCCGGATTCACCAGATCCACCACCACGAGGGCGAATCAGAAAACAGCGCTGTTGACCTTCAAGAACCAGATCCTTCCCTTCCCATCGCAGTACAGTTCGAATACAATCTCCATGTCGCAGTCGAGTTCGAATCCAATCTCCACCCTCGAGAACCAGATCCTTCCCTTCCCGTTGCAGACCTTCGAGAACCAGATCCTTCCCTTCCCATCTGTGTTTTTTATTTTCTTTGTTGTTGCAGGTAAAGGGGGGTCGATTTCGCTGCAGTTCGTGATGGTGGTGTGGTTCGGTGCTGCAGGTCTGGTTCGCCGCCGTTAGTGGTCGTTCGTCGCCGTTCGTGGTGGTGTTGCTCGTGGTGGTTTTAATTTTGTTTATTAGTTAGGTTAACTGTTCGTTTTTTGGTTGCAGGTTCAGTCAAAGTCAAGCGCTGTGGGTGCAGACCCAATGGGTACAGCCCCACATAAGTTATTCCAGCCCCCATCTGGGTACAGTTTTGGACTACATGGACCTATGATGCAATAACAAGAGAATTAGTATTTATTTAAACAGAAGTAGAATTATTTTTTAGCTTGTATATCAGTACATTTGTTACTATCATGTTGTAGAGCATTTCTGAGCAAATTTTTACCTGCAAAATTCTTCAGTAAATTTTTTCCAGCAATTTTTTGTGAGCAACTTACATAGAGCATTCCTCGAGATGGGTACATACCCATCGTGATTCGAGATGGGTCTGTACCCATGTAGACGTTTAACCTATTTAATGACTTAAAAACATGAAAAAACTGACAAAAAAAAATGTGACAAAAATAAAAATTGTAAAAAATGGTTCCGAAAACATGTGGGAGCGTAAAGGGGTCTGTACCCACTTCGTGCGTACCCGTGTCGGATTTGAAACCTAATAAAAAAACATTAATAAAAAAATAAGAAATTTAAAATAAAAAGAAAAGGTATATAGGTAATTGGGCAAACTAGATAATATAACTAAAGACTTATTTAGAAGAAGTAACTAGTGAAACCTTAATTTATAATGTTTTTTGTGATTTGGGATGGAAATTGTAATTTCCTGATGTTTTAATATTAGCTGTATCGCTGCTGCTATTCTAATTTAACGAAAGTTCTTTCAAATATGAAAACATGATCTTATGTGTCTATGTGATTCGGTGTCAAACTGGATGAACAGCTGATTTCAAGCCTGAGAGTCAATTCATTTTGGTGCACTTCACTATTTACATGATCTTATCATAATTAAAAGTACAATATTGCTAGCTTAGAGATCCATGTGTTATTAATAATATATAGAATACATGCTGGACTACTGTTTGGTATTCAAATTTACCCACAAAGGTCAGGATCTTTACATGGAAGGCCTGTAATAATGCTATACCAACAGGTCAGAACTTGGTCATACGCCATTGTGACGTGTAAGGAGAATGCTTATGGTGTAAAGCGGAACAGGAAACGGTGGAACATTTACTGCTCTCGTGCAATATAGCAAAGCTCGTATGGGCAGGATCGGCACTACAAATTTACATTGGACAAACGGTCGATCAATTGGGAGAATGGGTACTAGCGTTTATAGATACATTTGTAAAAGGGGGATGGAGACGTGAAGTGGTTATATCTTATGTGTTACTATTGATCTGAAACATATGGAAATCAAAAATGAAAAGTCGGCATCAAAATTATACTATTGAAAGGGATGACGTCATCAGATCAGCCAACAAGCATATGGAGGAAAGATTTGGAGGGGATTGGGCTGCTAGTCAAGTAAGGCCAAATGATGCATTAGGAATACAGGAAGGAATAGCTACGGATTTAAATTATGATACGCAAGTAGCTTATATGTGTGATACGTCTTTTGAGTTACCTCATCTACCGACGGGTATTGGAGTAGTGTAAGTAACCAAGGAGACTGGTTACAGGCAGGAACACTCGGAAACCGCGAGGTGTAATACGAGTATGGAAGGGGAGGCTCAAGCAGTGATTGTTGCACTAAAAAGAGCAATTAGAGAAAGGAACGAGGGGATTACGATCTTCTCGGATAACCTCGACTTAATTCGAGGTATTCAGCAAGTGTCAGCTGCTAATTGGAGGCTTAGACCGTGGATTAGACAGATTAAAAGACTGGCAGCGATGGTAGCCCCAGTCTTTTTTAAACACATCCCAAGGAAGTACAATGGTCGGGCAGACAAATTAGCTAAACAAGCTAGGCACAGGGCACAACAGGAGGAAGGAAATACTTTCGATTTACTTGTTTCTCGATTTTCTCGATTAGGTATTGGTTGATGATTTGTAGTAGGTTAGTTTGAAATGTATTAAGCGTCCAAAAAAACAAATGTTGTCTGACATACAATCAACATTTCGCTTCACATTTCAGGTCATGTGTTTCTTTAATATAAATTAACTTACAATTCATGATTTTTAGAAAAATATTTTTTATGTAATTACTGATTATTATATTAATACTATAAAAAAAGTTAATACACACTTGATCAAGGACTATAAGGAATTGGATTTTTTTCTTTTAACTTTATGAAATCTCTGTTTTTACAGAGAAATTTGTAAATAATTTGTCCGAGATTTGTAAGTGACTTGTTTAGTTATATTTAAATCCTAAACTCCTATAAAATTCAATGACTTGGAGAATCTAATAACTTTTTAATATCCTAAAATTTTAAATGATTTAAAACAATTTTGATTGAATACACCAAAATTTTAAAAGAGTTTTTAAAATCTCAAGTTGAATACACATGGATTTTAAAATACTTTTTAAAATCTTAATTACCTACCCCTTGATTTTTAAAGTCCAAAAAAATCTAACGTATTCTCAATTGAATACACCCCCTAAGAGTCAATTCATTTTGGTGTATAAAATAAAGAGGCAATTACCAATACCATCATAGGAGGTGCTAATATTAAATTTAAAAGTCATGTCTAATATAAAAAATATAAGTAGACAATAATACCTTGACTAAATATTCCCACCAAAAAATTCCGGCCAACTTTTTCCCACCAAAATTTTCCAGCCAATTATTTTTTCCCACAAAAATTTTCCGGCCAATTTTCTTCCCACCAAAATTTTCCTGCTAATTTTTTTTCCCACCAAATTTTTGCGGCCAATTTTTTTTTGGGGTTTATGTTTGGAGGTTTATGTTTTCCGTTTGGTGGAAAATCCCACCAAATTATATTTGGGGTTTTATGTTGTTTGGTGGAAAAAATCCAACCAAATTTTGTTTATTTGCCTTATCATCCTTAACAACAACAACTTCACAAAAATGTAAGCCACCTATTACAAAGAAACTCGTTGCACAAAGATAACATAAATAAATAAAACCATAAAAATTAAATCGAAATTAAATTACATGATCAATGAAACATGATAAAACGTTACTCTACACAAAAATCAATAAAATGATCAACACTATTATGAAATCATCCACTAGTCCAATAAGACCCGTCACAGCTGTATATCATAACTGAGAGTTGTAGGCCCCACCGTTGAATGTTGGAGGTTCTTTTGGGTTTAAATGACTTGGAACCGCAATTTTACAAATATCAGGATGAATAGATGCGTTATTAGGGTTCAATTCGCCACTGTTTCCTGCACCAGAGTCTTGAGTATAGAGCTTTTCCAGACTGGGGAGCAGTAACCATATTGAAATGAGCAAAGTCAGATTTTCTCAATCAAACGAACAAAATCTTAATCTATAAAAGTTACGGAGGTAAAAAAACATGATTATTTTACGAGAATTGATGATTTAATTTACCATCTTGTGTAAGATCTTAGAACATAGACATGATATTTGTTTTGAGATGAGCAGATTCAACTGTAGCGGCGAATTTTTCTACATTAGTAGCAACATCTTTTCTAACCATAGGCATATCATCTTGACATAATTGACTGTAAACTGATTGTAATCTTGTTTTTTAATGCATCAGGTGCACTTGGATAAGCTATATGAAATGATCCATATTCTGTTTTTATAAAGCGTAATATTTTTGCAAAATAAAGAGACAATCCACTAGCGTAGAACATCCTTGCAACTCTGACACTCTTGGAGAACCAACCCCTTCATTTTACCTTTGTAATAAAAAATTTATGCATACAAGCTTAGATGATGAGAACGATCTTGAAATAATTTTCTATTTTTACAAGTTCCTTATTTGTAACCTCGTAACAAGATATATTCTAGTGAAATCAATTTAAAAAATTTGAACACAAATTTCACATCTTCACCATTACTTTTTCCATACTCCTCAATTTTATTAATATATCTCCACTAATTCTGTTCTTTTTCCTTCTATTAGTTTTTTACACTTTTTTTTACAGTGTTACGTGCAGACTTAGCAGAGAAGATTGATTGATCTAAGCAATGCACATAGAGGAGATGATAAGCCATGCACGTGGAGATATCGAGGTGGGTGGCGGTGGAGAGACTCGAACCCATGACCTCAAGTACTTGGAGTACTGATATCATGTTAACTTGCCAACTCAACCAAAAGTCCGAACTGTTAAAAGAAGGCGGAGAACAGGTTATAAGAGATTTATACTCGAACACGAAGCTTTTCAATTACTCATTCGAGATAACTCATTGCAGCTTCTTTCTCGGAACATTGTAGAGAAATTGTGACTGCAAAATGTGCTAGCTTGAGTAGATTGATTTTTGTCTCGAAATCTGTAATAAAATTATGATATAGCTGAATCAATGCATCACCAGCCTGAAATTTGGAAGAATTTAAACAATAAGCGTAAGTATTTTGTTTTAATACCCATTAGATAGTTATTTTTCATCAAAAAAAGGTTAAAATCTCAGTTGTTTCTCACAAATTAATATCTTTTTTGTTCTTCCTAAAACCAGCAAATAAATAAAAAATTATCTACAAAATCACTACATGCAACACAAAATACCTAAACTTTGTTATTTTATAAACACTAACACCACCAATTAGCTCCAGTATAAACCCTAGTTCAGACCCATTCAAATCCGCTAACCCTAAACCCAACAATTCTGACCCAAAAGTAAACCCAATTTCCCAAATCGACATTCTAAAGCCTTTAGGTACACTAATCCACATAATTATAAGCAGAATTAAACAAATCAAGAGATATATAAATACACATACCTGAAAAACGGCAAGGGCGACAAACTATTCGAGCTTGAGAGTGAGCTGATGCCATAGCGCTTGCGTTGATAGAAATATGCTAAGGAGTTGATGGCGGAGGACGGGGGCGGCGTTGATGGCGGAGGACGGGGGTGGCGTTGATGGCGGGATTGATGGCGGTGGCAGTTTGGCACTTCAGAGAGAAGAAGGAAGTGGATGAATTGTTTGATTGATAAGAAGGAAAAGATTTAATTAAGTAAAAGGAAAGGTAAAATAAAAAAAAGGCAAAATAGTAATGTATAAGTTTTTAGGGAACCTTTATAAACAATTTAAATTAAAAGATGGGAGAAAATTATTATTATTACCAAAACCTGTGTTACTAGTCCCATTCAAAGTGAAGAAATATTAAAGCTTGGTCCATAGTCCACTCGTTTCTTTGGGCTAAGAATCTGTTTTTCCTTTTTGGGTCGGATTGGGCTTTTTTTTTGGTCAATGGTCGGATTTCCTTGTAGAAAAATAATAGGATCCGCGTATCGTTTTCCCTGGTGTATATCTGCTGCATGTATGGTGCAACTTGTGCATGTAATTATGAATTGCTTTTTTGAAAAAAAACGATACGAAAAGAAACTAAACTATTAATTAAACTCTAGCTAGCTAATCATACCACACTATTCGGTATTTAGGATGCCAAATTAACAAATATGATTGCACTAATTTTGAGTCATTCAAGAGCATAAAGCTCTACACTTCCTTTAAAGCAGGTAGCTTCGAAAACTTTTTAATACGAAAAAATGTAAACAAAATTCAATATTATATTAAAGTTTAAATTGTCAATAAAGTGGATGGCCAAAGAAATGTCAATAAAGTGTCACTTAAAAGACTAAAACGGAGCATACTGGAGAGGTGGTGATCTTTTTTTTATTGTTTTGTTACACAGTTTTTCATCTTTTTCCTTTCCCAACTTTCAAAAATTTGTGTCATGATGACACGGTTATTTACCAACACACAAAAGATCACTCTTTAGTCTTTAAAGCATCTTTTCTGAAAGGTTTAGAAATACAGATAATCTATCCAATAACATATTAATAAAATAATATGTAATCTGTCTAGAACCACGGGTTACGGTCTAGATTGGGGCTCTAAATATACTAAGCCGCTCGCGAACAAGTCGAGCTCGACTAGGAGAAAAGCTCGTTCGAGATCGTATTGAATATAAACAACCTCAAGCTCAAAACTTGATATGCAAACGAGCCTGCTCGAATTTGACTCGTGAGCTCGTTTAAAATTATGAAGTATAAATTAATATTATTATTTACTTATAAATATATTTTAAACCTTCAATATCAAATTTGATACTTTTAATTTCTTTAAACATTTATTTTTTCATTAATGTTATTTTCATATTTTCATACCACACACTTCATAAAATACCAACCGTTTAAAAAAGTCTCATTTCAGCCATTGAAAACAAATTGTTCATGAGCAACTCCTGCTCGACTCTAAAAAAGATTGTTTTGTAAGTTTAACAAACAAGTTTTAACATTTTTGATTTGGGTCGTTGGAATCTCAGGCTCGACTCGTTTAAATTTGAACTCGGCTCGACCCGTCTCGTTTAAATTTGAGTTCGACTCGAATCGCCTCGAAAAACTAAACAAACAAGTCTGTACATCTAGTATTCGACTCGGCTTGACTCGTTTACAGCCCTAGTCTAAGTGATGGCTTTGAACACAAAAAGTCTAGATGATGTTTTACTTTTATTTATATAGTAATGAGATTTGTTTAATTCCATTAAAGAATCCTATCACTCAAGTTAAATTTTTGAGAATCGATTTTTAATGCCTCTGTAACCATGGTGACTAATTTATGAATTTCCTCCTATCTCTCTTCTGTCTCTATTCTTTCTCAAAAACTTATCCTGAAACTTTTTTTTTCTTTTCCTCCTATTCTTCTTCTTGAACATCATTCCATCTTTCTATAACTCACTACCCTATTACAAAAATCATAGTAGAGATTTTACGACTACAATAAACATCATTGACGATGACAACTATAGTCACTAGTTACACTATTTATCGTCGCAAATAGTGTTTCATTATCCATGACGACATGTCGTCGCTTATATTTTATCATCAATAAATCGTCGTTAAAGACACCCATCCGTGACGAAATTTGAAGAGTCTTCGCATTTTGACCGATGATAATGTCGACACCATACATCGTAGCGGATGATAGTATCACTGGCGAGGACAACATACCGTCGCCAGACTACTAGTCATGCGCGACGAATGTATCACCAAAGAACAAGGCATGGGCGACAACATATGTTGTGGCCATTATGTTATTTGCAACTATAAGACTTCTCGTTACACGCGACGAATATATCCTCGCGAGTAATTTTATTTTTTATTTTTTAATCTTCAATTTTTAATTATTGATTATATATTTATTTATTTTAAAATTTGTAATTAAAATTTATTTTTTATATTTATTAAATGAAAAAAAAATCCCGATACATTATATGCTCAAATATTAATATGATTCATCTATAATAAATTAAAAGTCGATCGTATAATCATAAATGGTTAAAAAGTTGTAAACGTCGATAACAAAATTAAAAGCATTCAAATAGTCTAAATTAAAAGTAATTAAATACAAAATCCATAAAAATATTAATCAACCATTTGATTAATCTTCATCTTCTTCGTCTTCAAGATGTCTTTCGGGGTGACAACTAGCTGAATTACCGGGAGGAGTACCACAAGGAGGACCGGAAGGAGAAAAACTGGTGGATGCGGCGGGAAGGTAAGTCGATAGCCCCTCAACTACCCTGATTTGATTAACCCAAGTTAGGACCCCACTCTAATCATCGAGGATTTACGTGGGATGGGTGGCAGTTGTGGAGCTCGTGGATCTTGATTTGTCAACCTTCCGAATGTATGGTTGTTGGCCTTTCATGATCAAATAGTCATTGATGCCCCCCATCATTCCGTTCATATCCCACACCAATTGATCAGATGTCTAATGTCTTCGAAAGACACTACGGGAGCCGGTAAAGGAAATTGATTTACTGGGCCTTGTGTAAGCCTGATTATTGACAAGAATCACTCGGAGTTTGGGCTGTGATGGTGGGATCGAACAGATTGTGATTGTTGTCGCTCAGAGTTCAGACTGAGATGGTGTGCTCAAACAGAGAAGTTGTGTTGATGGTGGTTGAGATCGCTTTGAGAGGGAGAGAGGTGAAGATGGGCTCGAACGGAAATGGAAAGATACTGTGGTGGTGGAAGATGTGAAAAGAGAAGGAAGCTATTTTAGGGTTTTTCATTTTCTATTTTGGCTAGGAAGCCAAAATTTGGTTTTGGGTGGCGTTTTTGGAGGCCAAAAAAAGTGCTTTGTGTATGGAAATGGGATAGAAGGCCAAAATTTGGAAAAATTTCGGCTACGGGAGCAATTTTTCCTTAGCTGAATCTTTTTTATATTAGAATAATTAATCCCGACACACCGAAATGTTTGAAATTTCCATCAGACACCCCCTCGAGCCTCGTTTTTTTCCAATTTTCATTTTCACTTAGTCCTTTAATTTCCAAATTTCTCGAGTTTCACCTACACACCAAAGAGAAAAACTGTATACCTCTCCCGTTAAGTCAAAGAAACACGAAATAAAAACAAAGACTCAAGATAATAACCAATACTAAGTAAAAAAGAAATAAATGTGGAGTTTATCCCTTTTGACCTTGGGTTGCCTCCAAAGAAGATCTTTATTTTATTATGCCGTTACGCTCGACATGAAAACTTCCCCACCCAATTTACTGAAGCCCCTGTGTTACTTATCCTCTTAAACTCGCCTCCTCCTCAGAATAGTGTCAAAGGAAATTCACCACCTAATTTCGTATTTAACCGATCTTTAAAAGGGGGTGGCTAGTTTCCCTATTTCTCCTTCTTAGTTCTGCGTTGAAACACCTTCCTCACAAGGTAATACTTGATGACCGGTTTTACGGTATAAGCTCTTTCGTCTCTACAATTACACATTAATATTTGTAAAGAGGTAGGTAGTCACCCTTCCTTGCTTCGCTGCTTACGCGGTGTAACACCTTAGTCCAAAGGCATTTGTTGTCTGTCTTTGACGGTATCAGGTTTTTGGTTCTTCTAATACTTTTTGGTTTACAACGAGTTTCACTCTAACTTCATTCACAACTCTTGATGTAAATGGTGGTGGGTTAATTTCTTGAGGCAGAGATTTAACTATCTTTTCCTCTTGCACCTTCGGTACTTCTATCACTTTCTCAACCACTTCTTCCTCGTCATCAACCCAATCTTCCACTATTACATCATTCAAATTCGACTTGTGAAGCTGTTTCTTCTTGGTAATCACTTTCTTCAACGCACCTTCCCTCTCTCGATTATATTCAAACTCCATAGGGATAAAATTTGATATTTAAGTTTATAAGGTATGTTCCACTACCCCTTTCTCCACCATGTTAACAAGAGGCTCAACAGTATATTGGTTTTCAACCAAATTTGGCAAAGTCATCACATCACCAACATAAGTATCATATATTTTTGGATTTGATGCTTCGTGGATTAGAATGAAATTTGCCATCATTTATTCTAGTGATCGGGAAGCGCATTCATTTAGTATTTTTTTGTGGTACTCCCATGATTTGCATGAAATTTGTCAATGTTTCTTCTGATCGGGAAGTTTAAGGTATCATTGGAGGTTGTTGAATATTACCAGCTAATTGATGTCTCCCTATTTTCTCTAATTATTATCCCTTTGGAGACATCCTTTTAGGTGAATATTTGACTTATTTGATAGACTTTTATGCTTATTTCGTCATATTACACTTTCTCCCCTTGGAATTAGACTATTTTCATTTTTAGAGCTTTTGTGCGTTAATTTGTTTATCTTTAGTGCAAAACCAACACAAGGAGGAGAAGTGAGAATTAAAGTCTTAGAGTATTTTTAGTGTGTTAGGAAGAATTTTATTCGAGTTTCTAGTTTTAGAGTGCACTTTCTTATTTCTAGTCTTGATTTAATGATTTATTAATTTTTTAAAGCATATGCGATTTAATTATTTATTTATTGTGAAGCTTTAAAAGATATATGGTAATTAATTACAGACCAACTCAAGTTTAAGAAGTAAAGTAAAGAGATATATATGGAAATAAGAAGATTAAGGAAGGATATATGCAAAAAAGGAAAAGATAAAGTTACCAAATAAATCTGAAATTCCAGCAACGTTCAAAGACGAGCTCATAACTCACGATTGGATATGAATTTGTAAGAATGGTTTGGACCAATGGATATAGCTTTCCGAGACAAGTGATTTCGATATAAAGATTGCGTCAAACAGATAAGTATTGAATGAGATATGACCAAAACAAATCAGCAACATAATCTTACCTTTCCTAGATTTTAGGGCTACGAATTAAAGAGTTCTTGACTTGTCTTCCACTCTAAGTAAAAACGAATTATGGATTTCTAACACATATAAACACACCCCTTAGCCTCTTCTTTTCACACACTTCAGAGAATTACACAAGAGGCTTAAGATTTTCAAGTCAAGAGCAAGAAGGCAAGGAGAAACTAGAGCTGGGAGAATTTTGTTCTTCCATCAACAGTCATCCAACCCTTTAGGGTATCAATTTATTTTCTTAATTGAACATGAATTCCTTTTATTTATTTTCAGTCTTTAATTTTATCATGAGCTAAATTTCTATATACTTGAGAATCGCAATAAAGGGACGAACCTTAATTAATTTAATCTATGTTTTGAATTTGGGATTCTTAGGATTTAGATTGAATTAAGTTTTATATATTGGATATTACTTTGTTTTCATTACTATTTCTTTTAGGAACAACTAGAAATAACTTTTAGTATTTGGGTTATTCACTTTATTAGCTTATAATCGCCCTGGCGTGGTTTGTAACACCGTAGGATAGCTCCTAGGTCCATCCTGACGGGGACTAGGAGATATTAGAGTCCCGACTAATATAATAATACCAATTCTACCCTTAAAAAGCATAGGTTACGTTAATTAAGTGGATTCCTTGCGAGACTCAAGTATCTCTCATCTCTGAAGTTAGTCAATTTACTTGCATTATCTCTTTTCAGTTATTTATTTTTAGTCTTTATTTGCATTTTAGTTATTAAGAAAACCAAACAAAAATATATTATTTTACTTTCCTGTCAAGCAATTATTTCTACTATCTGATTAATATTGGAGTTGAACCTAATCCGTCCCTGAGAACGAAACCCGATTTATCGGATATTACTTGGACAACGGTGCACTTGCGGTATTGTGGTTCCCTTAATTTCAGTTCTTAATTTTATAACACACCAGGACCCACCACTAATCGATTACACCATACTTGCTCTTGCGTGTATTGATAAGTTGCTTGATAATAATTATTACCCCATTGTTCATAACCCAAAGAGTCTTTGATATTGTTGAATTGGTCGGGATTTGAATAATATCCTCCATACATTATTGAATCAATCCTCCTGAGCGGTTTGTAATTGGGATCACCGCTTAGGGGGTGAACTTGTACCTAGAGAGAATAAGAACCAAGAAAGTGTAAAATTTATAACACAACGAGAAATTAAAACAAAACTAAAAACACAATTCACATTCTAATCTCTGGCAGTGGCACAAAAAACATGTTGTCAATCCGCAAGTATACAAAATTTGACGAAGTAATAATTCAAAAATCAAGATTCGTGTTCCAAGGGACTAGGAATGCTAATCTTGTGTTTTAGATCAGTTAAGAATAATTCATTATGAGGGGAGACTATATACTAATCTGTAACTTCTTTGACGTAGAAGAATACGGTGAATGTTGTACTCAACGCGACCTGCAAAGGTATGGGAGAAGGGATGCAGAGTTGGGTGCCATGTGTTGGAATGCCTCTGAAGGCCAAACACCCTTAAAATGATGTCTCAAGTATAGATTAATATATCACAAATCTAGAGACATCAAATATTTTTATCAATTTGTGGTTTTTTGGTGGTTCAGTATAATAGGCCTTTGGTACGGGAGGGCGCACACAAAGTACAAATCTTGTTGATACAATACCACACGTAGGATGGAAGGGATTTAAAAAAAAAATTAAATTTTATAAGATGGATTTGATTTTTTTTTTTCAAAAGAGAAAATTTATTGTGAACATCTTCACATAGTATATACAATACATTAAAAAACAATAATAACAAAATTTGGTCCTATTTTAAAATAAAGTTATCAGACGAACTACCCTCCTTCCATCTTGATTCAACTAAAAAAGTTTCATTAGTAGCACATATAAAACACATATGACAAATACAAAGGATCCCAATCTCAAACATGACCAAGCACCGTCCAAGATGTGTAATAGTAAAAACTATCATTCCCCCATCATACCAATAAACAATATGGGTTTGGACTTGGAGGAACCAATACTTGGAGAGGAGACCGAAAAAATTCCGTTCAAATATATTTCCATCAAATCCTGATATGAGATGTCAAAACTTCATAGTTGCGACATCACCTTCAAACCTAGGATCCATGACCTAAATTCTTGAACCTTCGCAATTCTTCATCATCAATTGCATCTTTCTCTGATAAAAAATCAACGTAAATCAGGTACAATTACGCTACACCTAAATTAATAGGATAAGAAGAAAGTATTTCAATTAATTTGTTGAAGTTTGATGTAGAAATAAAAGAAAAAGAGGTATAAGAATGTAAGGTTGTGAAAAATAGGAGAGAAATCAAGTGATGACACACATCGGATATATCTTAAAATATATATAAAAAATTATTTATATATATAAGAGTGAAATTACCAAATCAAAATTTAGTTAATTAAGATGAGTGTGCACAAAAAAAAAGATTTTATCTAGGTTTTATAAGTATCAAAAATTTTTGCCCTGTTGATTATGAAGCGTAAGTTGTATTCATTTATTCGATATGTTGTACGGAGTATATTTAGTCTTTGATAAGTTCTAAGTTGTTTGGGTTCTTGGTATCTAATTAATCTGTAGAGTTATTGCATGACGTTGATGGTCATGTTTCTATTTTTTCCGGGAGAGGGGGGGTATTGGTTAAGTCTAGGGTTCTCATTTGTTAATTTGTTTTTTCTACCATTTTTTTATGTTGGCGTAAAACACAAAACTACCAAATCAAGTCACTTGAGCTGGTTACCCCTATATGAGACTAGTTTGACAATAAAGTGAAGTTGTTTAGTTTTTTATCTTGAATACGGAACATGTTACCTTTGATTATCTAATAATTAGAACCGAATAGTGGAGGTGTAACCACAAATTTGGTAATTGGGGATGCAAAATATTTTAGATAAATTAATTCAGTAGTTAATATGTATATATTTAGGGATAAGTGTGGGGGATTTATAATAGTTAACACCCTAATAAACCATTAATTGAAATTTTGTTGCATTATCCAAAGTTTAAAATTACCAAAATACATCAAGAATAAAAAGAAAATAATAGCTCAAAATTCAACAATTAACAACAAAATGAATTTTCTAGATGTTTAATTGGTTGTAGGAGGGTTGTACTTCTTCAACCTTATGGTAACTTGTCCAATTGTAGCATCTACCTTGTCTTTATTGTCCATGATTTGGGTTAGGATGGTCAAGGTGTAGAAGACGATCATTCCAAACTTTCCATCTTTATGTATAAAAACTTGCTTGACACAGTCCCCTTACATCCTTGTAAAATATATAAATTTCACTATCTAATTAAATAATCAATGTGTTTATAAAGTAATTATGATTTTAGAAAATAAATAAATTATTACAAACAGTGGTGGAGGCTTGCTTCTTCCAGTCTCTTACCCTAATAAAGTTATATTTTATTCTAAAAAATAGATATTAATTCCTCTTTCAGAATTTTGAGAACTTTAATTTGTCCTCTCAATCTCGTCAATAGATATAAAATTTAATTTCTATAAGTCTATTGGATCTAAAAATCATATTGTTTAACATATTATTAATGTAGTGTACAATTATTTCAGAAATATAGACCTTTAATGCAATTAATATAATATTATGTTATTTTGCAAAATATGGACCATGTAGTGGGAATAACTAAAAAAAAAAAATTACACCATTTCTACCTTCCCCTTGGCTCCATGAAAAATCCAGATCTTAATACATAAAACAATTACCTTTAAATACTAAAATACTCATGTTGGAATTGTATTAACTAAATCTCAATTAATTATGTATTTTCTTGAGCAATTTTTTTTTCTTGAATTAGTAGATGTATAAGAATTGATAGCAGTGTTAGATAGTAGCTACTTGGTGAAGTGGTCACGGATTTCTTGAATACTAGGACGAAATCCACCAGGAAATGTGTTAAACATAGTATTTCCTGATCGTCTTTCAAAATAAATGGCTCTATAGAAGGGTTCAATTGGGACATATTTGGTGGGTTGTTAGTAGTGAAAGAGGACATAATTTCTATTTCTTAGACTTGGAAAGATTTGGAAAATATTGAGAGTTGTGTTAGATGATAGAAATGTGATGTTATGCTATAAGATGAGGATTACTGGAAATTTATAGGAACTAATATCTTACACAATTGGAAGGGTTTAATTATGATCAAATATTAAGAAATCAGATTATGTAGCGATCTAAAATATTTAGATTATTGATCATCATTTGTATATGGTCATATTTAAAATTAATTAGATTTCACGTTATAATCACATTAAGTTAATTCCTTAATTATATATATTAGGTAGTGAATTTACTAATACACAAATGGATAATCCACTATATAGATTCAGGAAATAAATTCAGATTTAAATTTTTGATAATTAATTCGGTAGATGTAGGTAACTGATTAAAATCCATATTATGAGTCTAATCTAATTTTTAAATTTACGGTATTAATATAAATTATCATATGTTGTTAACTATAGTTATCACGAGTTCTCAGTTTACAATTTTTGTAAAAAATACAAAGTTTAGAGATAAAATAATTAACCACATATTTTTCATGAAATACATTTTTAGGATTTAGTGGATTTACCACATTATATGTCAAATCAAATTACTACTTTATAGTTGTATACTTGGAAAAATGGTGGAACCTCATCTTTGAGATCCTTTAGGCCCATTCTATTATGATTGTTGTGTACAACATACACTTCCCACCTAATGAAACAGAATTTGGTAATTTTAATATCTGATCGATAAATAGATTATAAATTTGGATGTGTTTTAAGAGATCTTTAGTATTGGTGGGGGCAAAGGTGTGATAAAATAATTGATAAATAAAGATAATAATAAAGAGCACACACCCTTGAGAACCACGGAACTCACTGCAAGTATCACAGATCGTTTGCAAGTTTTAATGATAAGTTAAGTTCGTTCGCAGGGGTTTAATCCGTTAGATCTATTTATATTTAACAAGCGTAGATGAATTTAGATGTTTTAGATAAGAATATAAAAAGATGAATAAAGATCTGATATGGAATAAACAAATATGAATGCAGATAAATAAATATGAATGTAAGTTAAATAAATTAGGATTAATATTATGAGTCTATTTTACTAACTTGTTATTCTAACTTGTCACAGATTAAGCATTATATATTAACCAGGATTCTAAATTCTACCTAGCCTTTTCTAGGCTTAGGAGCAACCTCTCCACTACCAAGGTCTTGGGTGATGATTGGTGATTAAATCAAACCTTTATGGCTATCTAGTTAGGCAAAGGGTCAAAATTAGACGATTATGTGGTGTTGTCAATAACTAAGAATAATCCTAAGATTGACCAAATATAGGGTTGAAACAATAAGTCAAAACACATAATAACAATATACGCCAAGCTCAATCAATTAGAATAAACAAATAGTATTTATGAATTTAAGACAAAATAATAACCCTACAATTAAGAGTAAAACTTACAAAATAAAAATTTAGAAATATGGTTGAGAATAGATCTATAGCTAATTACCCTAAATATAGAGAAGGTGAGATGTAGAAGAGGAGTTTGTCACTCTCCAACTTCTTCTTCTTGTCTTCCTCTATAGGTCAGCTTGCTTCTTGGATGAATAGCTTGATTCTAAGGATGAATAATAAATTAAAGGCTAAGCTATTATTTAAAACTGAGAAAATACAAGTAAGGACTAAGCCTAAGCTTGAAACTGAGCAAGGACATATTTACAATGGTATGAGGGTGTATTTATAGGTGTCTTGGAAGCCCTAATTCGTTTTCTTGAAGGAGAAGTAAGTGGTGGACTCCAAGCCCAACTCTAATTCGTATGGAAATAAAGATAAACACTGCTGGACCGTTTTGAGCATATCTTCTTCGTTATTGGTCGGTTTGAGCTCCATAAGATACCAAAAGAATCGTAACAGAATTATCTTTGTCTCTATGAAAGGAAATTACCAAAATCGGCCTATTTCTTAGGTAAATCGCCACTTCTTTAGGCGTGTATGCAGAATCCCAGATTTAGGCAGCTTTTCCTTTTCCATCTTTTTAGCTTTTATTTCCTTATCTCCAATTACCATGCTAATATCTTTCCATAAGTTGTTGTCTTTGACTTGGACTCTAATTAAGCTCCATAATTATCTTCAAAGCTTCACACTAAATAAATAATTAAACCCAATATGCTCTAAAAATATTATTTTACTAAATCAAGACTCAAAATAGAAAAGTGCACTATTTCTCAAGAAATTCGACTAAATGACTTCCTAAATCACTAAAAATGATGTCTCATCCTAATATAAATCTATCACAAATGAGGAGACATCAAGACCCCCAACTCAAAGTTGTATCGTCCCGATACAATAAATATAAAAACAAAGGGAAGTCTCTAAATACACACCTAGGTCAATTAAGCACAGAAGACAGAAGATAGAAGGATATGGAGAATAGACTCAAAGCAACTTCTCAGAAAATTTCATGTAATAATATTTAAAAACTACATACCTGTACACTTCTCATATCCACATTCAACACGGCTTGATTTCAAGATTAGATTAGCTTCGCAATGAAAGAAGGAGAGGAACTTTACTCAGTTCACCAAGGAAGCTATAGATTGTTCATCGAACCTTACTAGTATCCAAAGATCCATTTAACTACTCTCTAATGGTTCAATCACTTCTAGATTACATAGCAAAGAATCAAAAGGTCTTTAAGGTTGTAATTTAGGCTTAGGACGGTATGATAAGTATATTTGGATAATTTAGAGTGAGCTTTTGGCTCTCTCCTCACTAGCCATCAACGAATCGCCCTAGAGCTTGAGTTACTCTCATAAAACGTTCTCACTCAACCCAATTAATTCTCCTAGCCATGCTTGTTTTTGAGTCAAAAACAAGTAGGGGTTTGATTTGTACTTGTCATTTTGTGGATATAAAATGGTAGGTTTGATAAAAAAAAAAAAAAAAAAAAACCCAATTAATTCTTTGATGCACAATTTAGCATCCCCAATAACCCAATTAAAGCATAGGATGTTCACATAAAAATTCCACTTTGTCGGTCCGAATATATATACTTTCTTTTCAAATCATTTTCTTTATAGCTATGATTCTCTTTTTAATGTTGAGATATCACGCTAATTTTCTCATATATATATTTTTATGCCCTTATTGGCAGAATTAGCTTGTAGCTTCTTTTTCATTCACTATTACCCCGGCAAAGGGTTACAATAAAAATATGTGAATCATCATCAATCTTAAGAACAAAGCACAATTAATAAGCTCAAAAATCCCATCCTAATAATATTTCCCATAATGGTGGACCCACCATCCCAAACTCAAGCTCTAAAACAATTGTCTATGCATCGCGATTCGAGTGCGGGTCATATGGAAAAGTCCTATAATCTAAAGGGATATGGCTTATAATGTGTTTCAATAAAAAGCTTTAGAAAGGCTAGAAGGGGCTGAGAAGGATATAGTATAAAATAAAAAATAACAAGGTGAGAAGGTATAAAAAGGCTTCAAGTGGCTTCAATATGAAAGAACTGCCTTAATCACTTTCTACACCATGTAATTTCGTTATTTTCTTACCTTTAGTACTTTCATCAAATGGGTTTATCAACTAGCTTGGATCTCACAGCCTACACACTTCTCAAGGTTCCCTGAGATCGAACATACTTTCTATCGCATTGCTCACTAATCTTTTCTTTACTATCAACGTGTGTTTTCCTGCAAATACTCAAAGCATACAAAATAAAACAGCTCATAAACATACTACTTTCTATCATTAACTCACTGAGCTTATGCTTTCAAGCTATTAAACACACTCTACATACATCTAAACCTTCAAATAAAAATTTTAATTTTACCTAAAAACAAGAAAAAATGGAGATGAGAGACAACGAATCCCCACACCCCCAACTCAAAAATGAGTCGTGTCCCCACGACTCGAAAAGACTCAAAAATAAAATAAAAGAAAATTAAAGTTTTACAGATATTGCACATAAAGAAAAGGTAAGGAAGAAAGGAAACATACTCTTCGAGGCTATTTACCTCGCCTGATCAATACCCGGAATAGGGTGCAGTGCTTTCATGTACGCAAACTTCATGTATCACCAATTTCGCTTTCCCTTACATCTTCTTATATCCCAATCAATCACACTCTAGAAATCTCTTGTTTATCTTCTTCCAACTTTGCTCTTTGAATAATCTCTCATGTGACAGTTGTTCATCCAGGAATATGTTTTGAACACAGCTACTAGCATCCCAGAAGCTTTTGTTCATCTTGGGTAGATGGATCTTGATAGGAAGAGGTTATGGTGTCTTCTCTATGAAAGTTGAAACCTTTTTTCTCTTTGAATTCACCACTGCATGCTTTCCTCTACTCTCTTGATCCGATTTACCTTGTAATTTATTCCCGAACTAATACGCATCTCAATTGATTTATTCTTGATCTTACCCAACACCTTGCTTTGATTCTTCATATCCCATTCACTTGATAATATCTCTATTCTCTTCATCATCTCTTTTGACCCCCAACTCAAAGCTTTGAACACTCTTGAGATTTGTAACTTAATCATAGGTGGAACAAGCTTTTTGGGTTAGGAAAGGTGTTAGGATGATAATTCTCCATGTGGGTGTGATGGAATCAAGCTTAAATGATGTGGGTTTAAGAAATTTTGGGAAAAGATTTTGAAATTCATGGTTTTGATTCTTGGTTTCTAGGTGTTTTGATATGATTTGGGTGCTTGAATCTTCTTTGTAATGATGTAGGGAAGTATTTGGATGTTAATTCATGGTGAATTGGTAGTGTTTTGATGTTGGGTGAAGGTTTTTATGATATTTAATGGAGTTGGGAGAGGTTTGGAGAAGAAAGAGAGGCTTGAGGTTTAGTAAATTCAGAATAATAAGCATTATACCTCTTTTATACACTTGAATCCCGTTTCTTTCTCTCTCTGGCGGCTCGTGCGGACCATCCCTGCGGACCATGGGTATACCGCGGGGTACACCGCAACATCTGATGCTCGATAATTTTGACCTTCTGGATGATACACGTGGTAGGACCCCGTGGTACGCGTTTTGGCTCTGCGGACCATGGCACGGACTAGGGGGTACACCGCAGGGGTACTCCGCGCCTTCTTCGTCAAAATACCCGTGGACCTACCACGTGGCACGTGTTTTTTACGTGCGGACCATGGTGCGGTGCAAGGGGGTAGTCCGCGGGGCAATTTTTTCTCGGTTCTGGATAGGACCCGTGGCTCCACCCGTGGTACGGGTTTTTGCCTCGCGGACCATCCCTGCGGTATAGGGGTACACTGCGGGGGTAGTCGGCGCAGGGTTTTTCTTCGCTCCGAAAAAATTCCTCGCTTCCCTAACTCGATTTCTCCAATTCCTACAAACCAAAAACACTAATACCTTTCTCAAATATGCAATATCAACTAAAAACAACTAATCTAAAATAAAACTAGAAACATGAAAACATAAAAAAATTACTATGGGATGTCTCCCAAAGGGCACTTTTGTTTAACGTCTTTCAAAGTTAGACGAGTTACCTCGTTTATTTCTTTTTATAGCCTCCCCAACAGTGAGTGAGATGATTAACACTTACCAACTCGAGCTTGCAACCTTCGATAGCTTTTATTTCGACCACTTCTTCTGAGATAATTTGCGTGATAATGTATGGTCCCTTCCAAGAACTGTTATGTTTGGGGTTGGGAGGTCTCCATGCTACCTCGTCTCCTACCCCAAACTCAATCCTTTTCTCCATGGTTTCTTGGGAGCTTACAGGTTCTGGCTTCTTGTTTACAACTCTGATTGGATATAGTTCTTTTGAATCATTCTTCTTTTTCTTCTTCCCCGAAACATAGAACGTTTCAGAGTTATTTTCAATACGGAGAGTCACGGTTCCTTCATTCACGTTCACTATAGTATCGCTGGTGGCTAGGAATGGACGCCCAAGAATGAATGGGACGTTCTTATCTGCTTTATAGTCAAGAATAATAAAGTCCGTTGGAATAACAAGGTTACCTACTTGAACGAGTACATCCTCAATTACTCCCCACGGCTTAACTGTAGATTGATCCGCAAGTTGTAAGGTTACGGATGTCGGTTTCGCATCACTAATACCAATCTTCTTGAATATACTTTTGGGCATGATATTCACACTTGCCCCTAAATCACACATGGATTTTCCATGAAATATACCACCTATTTTGATTGGGAGGTTGAAACCTCCAGGATCTTTAAGCTTTGGTGGTAATCTTTGCTGCACTTGTGCTGATATCCCTTCATTAAGTGTCACAGATTTGGATCTTGTAAACCTTTCTTTATTGGAGAGTGCCTCCATAAAGAATCGATCATAGTTTCTCCTTCCTTCCATAGCTTCGAGTAAAGGGACGTTAATTTTCACTTGTTTTAACGCCTCTATACACTTCTGATGTTGCTCCGCGGGATAGTGGCAGTGTATGGGTGTTTGTCTTGCTCTACTTCTCTCTTCAATTCTTGGTTCATCAACCACTCTAGGCTTCATAATCTCATCATGTTCAACTTCTTCAACCCAATCTTCAACAATTATCTCATCTAAGTTCATCCGTTTTACGTTTGACTTGTTTGGTAGAACATCCCCTTTTGAGGGAGATGGTAGCGCTTCGGTGATTATCTCACCGTGTTCTTTTATCTTTTGAGCTTGAAGACTGATAGTCTTAACCTTATCGTCTACGTATTGGATCTTCTTCATGTTAGATGTTGTATCTTGGGTCAATTGTAGGAGTTGACTTTGTATTTGTTCTATGATTGTAGTGAGCCGCATCACATTCTTCTCTAAAAGTTAATTATGTTTTTTAAGATCTTGATTCTGTTGTTGCAGGCTTTGCACTACTGATGCATCGATCTTTGATTCAAGTCTACTCATATTATCCTTCGTGAAGTTGATGAATTGACTAATAGTCTCTTTTAACTCAGTGATTTCTTCTTGAGGATGTGATTGAGCCTGACTAACATTATGCACATGGCAGCGCGGTGGTTGATTAGCTTGATTTTCATAGGCTTGTTCTTGTAGGTATAACTGTTGAGGTGGCTTTGGGATGCTTTCCTTAACAGTTATAGCGAGTTGTTGTATTTTATCTTGCAAGCTTGAAATCCTCGCTTCTTCTTCTTCGTTGGAGGTAGGAGTTTGTTCTTGTGGCCAACTCATGTTGTTCTCACTGATTGTTTCCATACCACTTTTCGATTCTTTTGGATCCATAGAGACAAAATTACCACGACCCATATTATCTGCTCTCAGCCTTGACTCTCTATCGAGTCCATTATAGAACATGAATAATTGTAATTGTGGCGTGTATCCATGTAGTGGACATCTTGCCAACATCTTTTGAAATCTCGTCCATGCTTCGCCAACACTCTCTCCGGCTTCTTGTAAGAAATTCATAGGCTCCAATAGTTCCTTCACTCGTATACTTGTAAGATAAAATTTATCAAGGAATCTTTCTTGAAGCTTGTCCCAATCGGTTATTAGCTCGGGAGGTTGATCATCGAACCAATCGCTTGCTTTCCCGGTCAAGAAAAATTGAAACATTAAATAATACATCTGTTCTTGCGTAACACCTTCATTAATATAGGCATCACAGAATTGCATGAATTTCTGAACAGATCTGACCGGATCTTGATTTGTATCACCGTTAACTTTCCCATAGCTCGCGAATTGATTAATTAAATCAGGATCAGGCTTAAATCTAACGGCTTGGATAGTTGGGACGCGAATCCCAATGCGTTGAACTCGAAATTTACTAGGAAGACCTAGCTCAAACCGTTGATTGTCCATCTAAAATCCTGAGAAAGACTAAAACAAAAAGAAAGCGTAAAACTGAAAACAAATAAAAACTTCTACACTAAATAAACACAAAATAGATTTAACTTAAAGATAAATCCCCGGCAGCGGCGCCAAAAACTTGGTGGGGGCAAAGGTGTGATAAAATAATAGATAAATAAAGATAAGAATAAAGAGCACACACCCTTGAGAACCACGGAACTCACTGCAAGTATCACAGATCGTTTGCAAGTTTTAATGATAAGTTAAGTTCGTTCGCAGGGATTTAATCCGTTAGATCTATTTATATTTAACAAGCGTAGATGAATTTAGATGTTTTAGATAAGAATATAAAAAGATGAATAAAGATATGATATGGAATAAACAAATATGAATGCAGATAAATAAATATGAATGTAAGTTAAATAAATTAGGATTAATATTATGAGTCTATTTTACTAACTTGTTATTCTAACTTGTCACAGATTAAGCATTATATATTAACCAGGATTCTAACTTCTACCTAGCCTTTTCTAGGCTTAGGAGCAACCTCTCCACTACCAAGGTCTTGGGTAATGATTGGTGATTAAATCAAACCTTTATGGCTTTCAAGTTAGGCAAAGGGTCAAAACTAGACGATTATGTGGTGTTGTCAATAACTAAGAATAATCCTAAGATTGACCAAATCTAGGGTTGAAACAATAAGTCAAAACACATAGTAACAATATACGCCAAGCTCAATTAATTAGAATAAACAAATAGTATTTATGAATTTAAGACAAAATAATAACCCTACAATTAAGAGTAAAACTTACAGAATAAAAGCTTAGAAATATGGTTGAGAATAGATCTATAGCTAATTACCCTAAATATAGAGAAGGTGAGATGTAGAAGAGGAGTTTGTCACTCTCCAACTTCTTATTCTTGTCTTCCTCTATAGGTCAGCTTGCTTCTTGGATGAATAGCTTGATTCTAAGGATGAATAATAAATTAAAGGCTAAGCTATTATTTAAAACTGAGAAAATACAAGTAAGGACTAAGCCTAAGCTTGAAACTGAGTAAGGACATGTTTACAATGGTATGAGGGTGTATTTATAGGTGTCTTGGAAGCCCTAATTCATTTTCTTGAAGGAGAAGTAAGTGGTGGACTCCAAGCCCAACTCTAATTCGTATGGAAATAAAGATAGACACTGCTGGACCGTTTTGAGCATATCTTCTTCGTTATTGGTCGGTTTGAGCTCCATAAGATACCAAAAGAATCGTAATAGAGTTATCTTTGTCCCAATGAAAGTAAATTACCAAAATCGGCCTATTTCTTAGGTAAATCGCCACTTCTTTAGGCGTGTATGCAGAATCCCAGATTTAGGCAGCTTTTCCTTTTCCATCTTTTTAGCTTTTATTTCCTTATCTCCAATTACCATGCTAATCTCTTTCCATAAGTTGTTGTCTTTGACTTGGACTCTAATTAAGCTCCATAATTATCTTCAAAGCTTCACACTAAATAAATAATTAAACCCAATATGCTCTAAAAATATTATTTTACTAAATCAAGACTCAAAATAGGAAAGTGCACTATTTCTCAAGAAATTCGACTAAATGACTTCCTAAATCACTAAAATTGATGTCTCATCCTAATATAAATCTATCACAAATGAGGAGACATCAAGACCCCCAACTCAAAGTTGTATCGTCCCGATACAATAAATATAAAAACAAAGGGAAGTCTCTAAATACACACCTACGTCAATTAAGCACAGAAGACAGAAGATAGAAGGATATGGAGAATAGACTCAAAACAACTACTCAGAAAATTTCATATAATAATATTTAAAAACTACATACCTGTACACTTCTCATATCCACATTCAACACGGCTTGATTTCAAGATTAGATTAGCTTCGCAATGTAAGAAGGAGAGGAACTTTACTCAGTTCACCAAGGAAGCTATAGATTGTTCATCGAACCATACTATTTCAGTTACTCAATACTATTTCAGTTACTCAATATTATTTCCTGAGATTAGTATTTCAGTTACTCAATACTATTTCCTGAACTGATTAGAATTACATTCCCTAAACGAATGCAATAATTTTCATATGCTAATAAAATAAACATTGTGGGAAAAAAATTATTTAATAAAATCACATTGTCTGGCTCAAAACCGTTCCATGTAGTGGATGAGATTGTATTCCTTGTCATAATTGTTGCATTTTCAATCTATTTGCAAATGGATATGTAAACAAAATGGTAGGGTTACATACAATCATATATTGTATTCTCTGGTTAAAATTATTCATTGTAGTGAATAAAACTGCATTTCCTGAAGAAAATTTTATGTCTTCTAATGTGTACTGGAATAAACGTGGGGGTGATCATTGGCCACCTAAGGTTGAGATCATGATAGTGTTGCAAGATTTGTTTTGCAGGTAAGTTTTTATAAAGTATATATAATTTTTATGCATATATATATATATGATTGTTTTTACTAGTATTGTTGTTAAGAAAAGGAAAAAGGAGTGATGTAAACAAGATTTATCGTGAAAAAGTAGAAGCTATGCAATCAAAAAAATGTGACGTTAATTATTTCATGATAATATAGAAGAAAAAAAGGATACATAATTATTCAAGGTTACATAACTACTCTTCAGAAGTAGATATTATTGTAGGTAATATTATTTTGAAAGAAGTTATATTAAGAGCTTTTAAACATTTCATATCATGAAAATAATCTTGAAGTAGTAATATCGTACATAGAGTTTTATCTCAATATTAAGGTTTAATATTACATTATCTTGTAAACTATAACGTTTCATTCCTCGTAGTGAATGGAGCTACATTCCTTGAAGTGAATGTAACCGTTTTTATTAACTAAATTAGTAGACGTGGGGATGACAAGAAAGTGGGTTAATGTTGTATCCCCTGATTAGAAATTATATCCTGGACATAATAGAATCACATTCTAAAACAAATGCACCATTTTCAGCCTGTATAAAAATTGATCTAGTAATGAAAATAATTGAGTGACTTAAATATTTTTTTCCTAACTAAAAACCATTCCTTGAAGTGAATGGGAGTGAATTTCTAGAAGAAAATGCAAAATCTTACAATGTGTTTGGAATTGACGTCTTAGTTACCCAAACTTCAGACGACAGTTAAGAAAAAAAATCCTTACCACTAGAAGTGGAATAATAAGGAATATCCCTGAAGTAAAATGTCACATAAAATAAATAATCACGAACTGATAACCATGAATGTTATCAATATGGTCGAAATATATACTGGTAATATACCTGTCATACGCTAAACAATCTAGTCGATCTAATTAATGTTTTGGATGATAAAAAATTATGTTACCTTGTGGTAAAAAATTGACATAATAGCGCTTTATATTTTTAGTGAATCCCGAAGACATTTACAAAGTTTAAATATATTCTCCAGAATGAATATCTTGTATGAACCACAAGTTTCTGTAATAGTGTATTGGTGGTCCTTTGTGTGTTCTAAAAATAATGCAATAAATAATCGAACCACAACCGCAAGTGTACGGTTGTCCCAAGTAATATAGTTGATAAAACAGATTCGTTCCAAGGACGGGATGGTTGACTACAATGCTTATCTATTAATGATTGATTGCACTTATGAAAGCAAATAAAAGATATAATGATTGTTTGTTTGTTTTTATTATTCTAAGTAATGAAAGACTAAATGGAAAATGCAACTAAATAACTAAGACGCGAGTAAATAAAAGTGATACGCAAGTAAGAGCAGGTAGTACTTGAGAGGCGCAAGGGTTTACCTAACTACCATTCATTTCATACATTGTTTAAGGGACAAATCGGTAAATTTGTATTGGTCGGCATTCTATAATCTCCTTACCCCCGTCAGGGTGGACTAAGGAGCAACTCTCAAATGCTACAAACCCCGTCAGGGTGATTATAGTCCACTCTCAAGTGTTTAAGTTCAAAATACCCGATAGGCCATAGGTTTAATTAAGCTCGTCAGAGTCAATAATTTCTAACCTACATTCATTAACTAGTTCGGTACCTAAACCCCCCGTCAAGGTGATCCAATCGCCACTAATTGGAATAGCTTAGATACTAAGTCCTATCATTGATTGATCAGGTCAAAAATAGTGATTAAAATACAAATTAAAGAAAAATACAATTCACCCAATTTGATTTAAATAATAATAATCCCAAATCCAACTGTATAAAACGAAATCAAATTGGGATTAACCCATTATGCGTTCTCAAGCACTAATTTAGTTTAGCTCATAATAATTGAAAAGATAAAAACTAAAGAAACAAATAGGTTCATCATGTTTTACAGAATAAAATAGAATACAGAGAAACCTAATTTTGGAGTTGAATTGGCTGAGAATCGGAGATATAGACCGTCTCCAGCTCTTGCTTCTTCTTTTCCTTGTTTCTGCTTCTTCTCTGGACGCTCTCTTCTAAGGATGTTTTAATTTTAAGAATAAAATGAGAGGTGAGAAATAATGAGGTCAAAATCTCCTTTTATAAGCTCCAAAACGGATTAGGGCTTGGACCTAATAATAAAACACTAATTAAATGTCCAAGCCCAAATTCTAAGCCCAAAATCCCGTAACTGCTGATATGCCTTCACTAAAACGGCTTTTCCCGATGCGTTACAACTCCGATTGACCTCATTCCACTTGCTAAAGTTCCGTAACTTGATAAGGAATGATTTCTCTTCAAAGGTCAACAGCTAAATCATCGCTTAAGCACCTAGAAATCAGCAATCTATAGCCTGGAAAATGGATTTTCAGCTCTAAAAATAATATCTTCGGGATTTCTTTTCAAGTCTTGACTCCATATCATGATCTTTTGACTTTCTCCTCGGATTCCTCTCCTAGCTAACATCTAAAACCTGTAAAATCTTCACTAAAAATACCAATATTACGCGCAAAAGCTTAATAAATCAAAAATGCTAGAAATAAAAGAGGAAAATCATATTATTGCATATTTAGTCCAAAAGTCTATCGAATTAATTAAATAAACACCAAAAATGATGTCTCCCAAGGGTCTAAAATAAGAAAAATTAGGGAGACATCAAGACCCCCAACTCAAACCTTTGTCGTCCCGACAAAGCAAAACAAAACAAAACAAGGGGTAGAAGTAAACGTAAGAACAAATAGAAGCTTAGCAAATAAACCTAAAGCAATTCTTAAGATAAATCTCATATAGCAAAACTCTAAGAACTAACATATACATACACTAATCATGCAACATCAAACATAAATAATCTCAATCATAAAATTAAAGTCGCAATGCTTGAAGGTTACACTTGTACTCATCTCTGTATGATGGCTATAGGGTGGTCATTAATCCTAACTTGCTTTGAACGCTCCACCTAGCACATTCCCTATCAACAGAATTATAAATTCACTATGTACTTAAGAATCAAGAGGTCTTTACGGTTTTAATATTGGCTTAAGGACGGTATGGATGTATATTTGGTAAATTTGAAGTGAGCTTTTGGCTCTCTCCTCACTTACCATCAACAATGTCCTCGAGCTTGAGTTTACGCTCAAAATTGTTCTCACTCACCCATTTGACGCGCTAATGTTGCGTCCCCAATGTCAACCCAAATAAAACTAAGACGATTTCCAAAAATATTCCACTTTGCCGATTTATTTGTTCTTTCTTTCTTTTTCATTTCTTTTCTCTTTTTTTTTGTACAAGATACCCGTGACCATCATTTTGATGTGAAAAGTCATGTCTCTTATATATTTTTTTTTCTTTTTCTCTTTTTTTTTTTTTTTCTTTTCAAATCCCGGCAAAGGGTTACAAATAATAATATCATCTACATTTTTGTGCCTCAATACAAACACATATAATCCCTTCCCAATGTAATTTCCCAAATGTGGTCCCACCACCCCAAACTCAAGCTCGAGACAAGTCTCAGGGTTGTGATTCAAGTGCGGGTCATTTGGTCATGCCTAATAATCTAAAGGATAATGGGCTTATATCGTGGCTACAAAAGAAAAGGCTTAAGGCTCAAACTTGGGCTAAGACGGATAAAATTTTAATAAGGGATAGCAAGCTAAAAGGCTTCAAATGGCTAACAAAGAACTGCCCCTATCATTTTCCTAAGTACATAGCTTGTCTTTAGTTCATATCTAGGTGGGTTCTCTACTAATTAAGATTTCACGTTCTACACACCAAACATATTCCTTAAGTACAAGCTTACTTCATTTGCATTGTTCATTAATTTTTCCTATCAATTACCTATGTTCGCATGCAATTGTAAGTGCGTTCTATATCAATCCCTAAAGTTCACTATTTATTATCATTAATTCATCAAAAGTATGCTTAAAGGAACATTTAAAATCTTCTATAGTCAAACGCAACTCCGAAAATTATTTTATTGAAAGCAATTTAAAGCAAATAAACACATAAAAACTGGGATGAGGCAACAAACCCCACCCCAAACTCAAAAATGAGTCGTGTCCCCACGACTCGAAAAGACTCAAAGCAATAAAATAATTTACACTAAATGAGAAAGGAAAGAAAACGTATCCGAACTAGCGCGAGGCTGGTGTCGGTGTTGCGTCCAAGTTGAGGTTTTGAATTCTTCTTCATCAATGGTTGCGTTTAAAGTGTTCTTCATCACCTCGAACTTCTTCAATTTTTCCACGTTTTCATTTATTACTTGCCCTCTAAGCATCATCTCCTCTATTAAGATCTTCCTCTCATACCCAATTCTCTTTCTTCACCATGTTCTTCGTACCTTTCCTAACCTTCATGGTCATCTCCGATGACCCCAAACTCAAAGCTTCAAGACCCTCAAAAGGTTTGGATAAAATTGTGATTTTAGTGTTCTTGAAGGTTTGGGTTTGAATTGTGGATTGTTTAGAGCTGGGTCATGGATATTTCAAGGTTTGGGAAAGGTTTAATGGATAAATTTTAGCTTTGGTGAAAGAAAACTTCGGATTAAAGTGTGAAGCTTTGGTATTTTGGAAGTTTAATGATTTGATTGTGATCTTGGATGATGTTTAGAGGGAAGGATTGGTGGTATGATGTTGTTTTAATGATGATTCTTGGAGTAGTTGGAGGCTAGGATTCGTCACTGGAGGCTTAGCATGAGAAAGAGGCTAAAAATATAGGGTTTTAGCCTTTAAAATCGCCGATCACAGCAGTTGACCGGCATGCCGGCCAGTGCGTTGGCGAAAAATAAATTTTCGAAAAAATATGTACTTTTTTTTTTTTTACCTCTGACGCAAGCCTCTTGCGTCGTCGCTGACGCAGTGATCAGAAAGTCCAGCTTCTTCGGCCGGCTAGCCAGCGGATACGCCGGCGAAATGTCGATGGCGCATTTCGAGACGCAGCAACCTTGCGTCGTCGCTGACGTAAGGACCAGAAACTCTTCCTCCAGTTGGCCGGCTAGCCGACGGATTCGCCGGCATGCCGGTGGATTTCTCGCTGGCGCGAATGGTGACGCAGCAATGCTGCGTCATCGCTGACGCAGTGGTCAGAGAGTTTGGGGGTCTTCAGCATTTTTGGCTGGTATGCCGGCCAGCTCGCCGGCTAGCCGGTCAAACCTGCTGTTGACTCCATAATTTTTCGTTTTCTCATCGTTTTGACCCCAAACTCATGACCCTTTTACCCCTGCAATCATCAAAAACAACTACCCTTCCTCATTTCTTAAAAATAAACACTAAATAAAGAACCATTACTCTAATTTACACTAAGAATTTAAAAGACATGAAAGCAATTTAAAACATGGGTTGTCTCCCAAGAAGCACTTTTGTTTATTACGTCTTTAAGTTCGACGCGTTACCTTCCATGAAGATGGTATTGAGGCCCTTGCGGTGTTCCTCCGCTTAAACTCGCCTCTTCCTTGATGTAAAAGCTTAAGAACCTCCCCCCTTTGAATATTATTCAATCGATCTCTAAAAGGAGGTGGGTAAGTACTTCGTTTCGCCTTTTTATTTTCATGACGAAACTCATTTTCCACCACATTAGAGTAGATAACCGTTTTCAACGGTATAAGATCATTTTTATTCCTTGTTTCAATCTCGGATTTATCTTTAAAATGTGGTGGGTAGGCGCTTCTCCTTGCCTTTTTGCTCTCGCGGTGTGGCACCTTGCTTGTATAACACATATTGATCATTTGTGGTGGTCGAGGTGATTCTGATTTTTCATCTTTAATAATGATTCGTGGTAGAGATGGTGATTGGTGAACTTTTTGTGGCGGATATTCAATTTCTATTTTATCTTTAACCTTTAATTCTTCAATTGATTCTCCAACCATTTCATATTCATCTTCGCTTTCAACCCAATCTTCCACTATTACCTCATAATATTCTTTATTTGGATTTTCTATAACCTCGATCACCACCTCTTCTTGTTTGCGCTCTATATCTTGATCATGTGTATACACCTTAGGAATAGCAATCTCTGTGTTCATTTCTAGGGTTTGCGTTGCTACTCCTTCTTCCACTATGCTAACAAGATTCTCACCTTCTTTCAACACCTCCTCCTCAACAACTTCTTCCAATTGATCTGTTCCATCCCTCGAGGGAGTGGGACCTTCATAAGACTTACTACCACTTTCAGCTAAGTTAAGAGAGTTGTTTCGGGCATCCCTTTCATCTAGCATCTGTTGTATGTGTGCATGGGTGGCTTTGAATTCCTCGTCTCTTGCCTTACGCTCTGGTTCTCTTGCCTGAAATTCCTCGAGTAGGCGATTGGCTTTCTCTAGTAGTGTATCTTGTTGATTTTGATGAGGTGGATACTGTCGAATGTTTTCAACCCAATGGTGGTTCCATACTTGTTCTTGTTGATAGTGATATGGCGTTTGTTGTTGATTATTCCCGATCCATTGATTGTTCCATCCTTGCTCTTGCGGGTATTGATAAGGTTGTTGGTAGAAGTTACTACCCCATTGTTGTTGTCCCGAAGAGTCTTCCCAATAGTCAAATGGACCAGGATTTGGGTAATGTTCTCTATACATCTTTAATTAAATTTCTTGATCATTACCTAAATAAAGCACCTGTAAAAACAAAACAAAGCAAACACAAGCGTAAAACTGAAAATAAAAAAATAAGTAAAATAAATGCAACTATCACTAAAGGATAAACACCGTGGTCACACGCTACTTTCCCCGGCAGCGGCGCCAAAAACTTGGTGGTCCTTTGTGTGTTCTAAAAATAATGCAATAAATAATCGAACCACAACCGCAAGTGTACGGTTGTCCCAAGTAATATAGTTGATAAAACAGATTCGTTCCAAGGACGGGATGGTTGACTACAATGCTTATCTATTAATGATTGATTGCACGTATGAAAGCAAATAAAAGATATAATGATTGTTTGTTTGTTTTTATTATTCTAAGTAATGAAAGACTAAATGGAAAATGCAACTAAATAACTAAGACGCGAGTAAATAAAAGTGATACGCAAGTAAGAGCAGGTAGTACTTGAGAGGCGCAAGGGTTTACCTAACTATCATTCATTTCATACATTGTTTAAGGGACAAATCGGTAAATTTGTATTGGTCGGGATTCTATAATCTCCTTACCCCCGTCAGGGTGGACTAAGGAGCAACTCTCAAATGCTACAAACCCCGTCAGGGTGATTATAGTCCACTCTCAAGTGTTTAAGTTCAAAATACCCAATAGGCCATAGGTTTAATTAAGCTCGTCAGAGTCAATAATTTCTAACCTACATTCATTAACTAGTTCGGTACCTAAACCTCCCGTCAAGGTGATCCAATCGCCACTAATTGGAATAGCTTAGATACTAAGTCCTATCATTGATTGATCAGGTCAAAAATAGTGATTAAAATACAAATTAAAGAAAAATACAATTCACCCAATTTGATTTAAATAATAATAATCCCAAATCCAACTGTATAAAACGAAATCAAATTGGGATTAACCCATTATGCGTTCTCAAGCACTAATTTAGTTTAGCTCATAATAATTGAAAAGATAAAAACTAAAGAAACAAATAGGTTCATCATGTTTTACAGAATAAAATAGAATACAGAGAAACCTAATTTTGGAGTTGAATTGGCTGAGAATCGGAGATATAGACCGTCTCCAGCTCTTGCTTCTTCTTTTCCTTGTTTCTGCATCTTCTCTGGACGCTCTCTTCTAAGGATGTTTTAATTTTAAGAATAAAATGAGAGGTGAGAAATAATGAGGTCAAAATCTCCTTTTATAAGCTCCAAAACGGATTAGGGCTTGGACCTAATAATAAAACACTAATTAAATGTCCAAGCCCAAATTCTAAGCCCAAAATCCCGTAACTGCTGATATGCCTTCACTAAAACGGCTTTTCCCGATGCGTTACAACTCCGATTGACCTCATTCCAGTTGCTAAAGTTCCGTAACTTGATAAGGAATGATTTCTCTTCAAAGGTCAACAGCTAAATCATCGCTTAAGCACCTCGAAATCAGCAATCTATAGCCTGGAAAATGGATTTTCAGCTCTAAAAATAATATCTTCCGGATTTCTTTTCAAGTCTTGACTCCATATCATGATCTTTTGACTTTCTCCTCGGATTCCTCTCCTAGCTAACATCTAAAACCTGTAAAATCTTCACTAAAAATACCAATATTACGCGCAAAAGCTTAATAAATCAAAAATGCTAGAAATAAAAGAGGAAAATCATATTATTGCATATTTAGTCCAAAAGTCTATCGAATTAATTAAATAAACGCCAAAAATGATGTCTCCCAAGGGTCTAAAATAAGAACAATTAGGGAGACATCATGTATCTTTTTCATTATTTCCTAAAAGTCTCACCAGAAGATTGTAAGGAAAAATATTTTTTATATCTTTAGGGTTGTATTATATACAGATTCAAGCAGTTGAAACACACATTGTGCAAAATAATATATGTCACAATCCAAAGAACTTTGTATTATTAAATGATTGACTTGGTCACCTAGTGACAGTATTAATATGTCTAATAATAGATTACTCAGTTGGTCTATTTAAAAGAACCAGAAGATTCTTTTACCAAGTGACTATCCCCTTATTAGGGGGGAGAGATAAGAAAACTTGAAGTTGCGTGACATAAAGACAAGACAACCTGAAGTTGCATGACGTATCGTGGGATACAATTTATTATATCATTTCTATCCAAGAACTAAAAATATGAACTTGAAGTTAATAGGAATATCTATTGCAAAGATCTGAAAATAATAAACCTAAAGTATTCGAAAGTATGTAGAATATCTTGAAATCCCAAAATAAGTTGTAAACGCTCCAACATAGGTTATTGTCCATTATAGACACATAACAAATATTCCGACGTATGCATCTTACCAACACATGACGCGTGGTGAACCTGTAATGAATCTAACCAACTTATGAAGCGTGTTAGATTTGTAATTCATATAACCAACACATGAAGTGTGGTAAGCCTGTCAGATTAAAATATACCATGCCCCGAAGAAGAAAATCTCATGAGTGAATGATGAAATGGTAAGTGTTGTAGAATATTCACTCCACGTGATACGACAAATATTATTAAGCCAACTAATGTTGGCACATGAATTGCTCTAAAAGGAAGTAATGGTCATGAAAAGACCAACCTGAATACGAGAAAAGTTATGTAGATTATTTTTATAATGTAAATATTTAAAATTGTTATAGTTTATGGGATTAATTATTTAATAAAGCGCATGAAATAAATAATAAGGATCATAAACCAAAAAGTTGTGGAATATGTAAATAATAGTAGAAGGATAATAGTGAATTATGAAATCTAAAACCCTACTGTATCACAGAGGTTCCTGCAGAAACCTAAAATTAGTTATGGGGAGACGTCCTCATAAATATGTTATTGACAGGGTGTAGTGGTGATTAGATTGATATTAAAGTTTTTGATAAAAAAAACAGGTGCTAGAAGCACCATAGATGCCTGAAGAATGACATATGCCCAAACACGAAAGGTGTTTGAAAGAACAATAAGTGCCTGAAGCACGATAGGTGCCTGAAGCACGGTAGGTGCCTTAAGTACTTAGAGCGTATAACTATATATTTCTCAAAGATTGAGAAGTATCCGTAGTATAAAATGTCCTGAAGAACATAATATATTTAAAACATAAGAGACAAGTGTCTGAATTTTAAAAGGATACTCGGAATAATTGTTTTTATAATCAATGTCATATTGAGGAGGATATGAAATTTGTGTACTGTACTCTTTTTCCTCCACTAAGATTTTTTTCCCATAGGGTTTTTCTTAGTAAGCTTTTAACAAGAAGTTCTAAATGTTCATTGTCATAAGAAGTATATACTCTTTTCTCGATCAAAAAAATGATATTACTAACACTCCATACCCTCAAGTGAAAATTTATAAGATTTACAAATTAAAGTTTTATTAACGACAACATCAAGGTACAATTCCTCAAGTATATAATGTATTAGTAAATATGTAATGTCGTAATGAGGGGGATAATATATTGAAATTTTGTATCTTTTTCCTTCACCACGGTTTTTCTCATTAGGTTTTCCTGGTAAGGTTTTGATGAGATAGATTGAATATGTGCATAACCACCAACGATTGATGTACTCTTTTCCCTTCATCAAGTTTTATACAAATAGGTTTTCTTGATAAGGTTTTAATAAGGAATATCCTTTAGTGAATATCCAAGTGGGAGTGGTATGAAATATTTGTTTAAGTGGATTATTCAATATACCCAAAAGAAGTGTGGTTTATCTTCAACAAGAATTAACCAATAGCACGGTATGATGATGATTGTCGCTTGTACCACACATAGTTAAAAGGGATACATCAAAGGAGACAAAACAAAACATATTTCACCAAAGTATCCTACACACAAGAGCTACAGAAGTATCTGGATATTGACACTCGACAAATACAATCACGTAAGAATTTTGTAGATTTTCCTTACGAAATTATTGTCAACCACAACATTCAAGAAGTGGGTCCACAATATTGAAATATGGCAACTCAAAGATCTCTTGCTAACATTAGGGGAAGAGTAAACAAGACTGTACTCTTTTCCCTTTGTCCATGTTTTGTCCCAATGAGTTTTCTTGGCAAGGTTTTAACTAGGCAGTGTTTCAAGATTATTAGATCTATCTATATGTATTCTTTTCCCCTAAACCAATTTCTTATCCCACAAGGGATTTTTTTGGCAAGGTTTTAAGGAGACATATTTTCTAATGGATGGACATCCAAGGAGGAGAATTATGAATAAATTGTTCTAATGATGGTGGATGTACAAAGGGATTTGGTTTAATTCTTTCTATTCATTGATTGTAAATATGGAAAGTGAAGGGTCTTACATTGTCTTATAAATATAAGACTCATTCTATTGTAATACAACTAGTTCATTTTGGAATACAAGAATACAATTCTCTCTTTATCTTTATCTTCTTCTTCTTTATTTATAACAATCCTATCAAGTTATTAATACAAAAAATAAGTTAATTTTGCATAATATAGGCCATGTAGTGCAATGAACTTGAAATATTTTTTTTATCAATTTGTTGTTTTTTGGTGGTTCAATATAATAGGCCTTAAAAATTTGTCAATTTTGGAAAAAAATGTTGTTGAGTGGCATCTCGTCTCTTTTTTATATGTTGCCCGTCAATTGGCATCTTTGACAGATCTGGACATACCAATGACAATCTCTGTAAAGGGAGGGCCAACAGAATCCAGATTGAAGAACTTTTGCTGCGGTTCTATTTCCCTTGAAGTGGCCACCATATGGTGAGCCATGGAAGGTTGCAATGATTTTTCGTGTCTCGTCTTCATGAACAAATATTCTGATCACTTGATCACTTCAAATTTTGAAGAGGTAGGGCTCGTCCCAAATAAACTGTCTTCCTCGATGGCTTAACCTCTTTCGTTGTTGTGGATTGAAATTCAAAGGGAATACACCACTAACTATGAGGTTTAACTATATATGCATACAAAGAAACAAACGCGTTTTTAACAATAAAGCGTTGTTCATCGGGAAATACCTATTAGACCAATTCCTGTCCTGTGTTGACTTTAGATCCTTCAGGCCGAGATAAATGATTAGCTAATTTTTTCTCACACCCTTTCTGGACTCGAATATCTACGTCAAATTCTTGTAGCAATAATGCCTATCTAATAAGATGCGTCTTTGCGTCCTTTTTCTCCATAAGGTACTTGATTGTTGAATGATCCGTGTACACGATAATTTTCATCCCAAGAAGATAGGAACAAAGCTTATCAAAAGAATACACTACAACTAATAACTCTTTCTCAATCACAATATAGTTTAATTGGGCAACTGTACACGTCTTACTTTCATAATATATAGTGTGGAAGATCTTCTCTTTCATTTGACCTAATGATGTCTCCCTTTTTGGTCTAAATATAAGCCCTTAGGAGACATCATTTTAGGATGAAATTGGTCTTTTTATATTGACTTTAGTGCTTAAATTGCAATATTACACTTTCTCCCCTTGGAATTAGACTATTTGCATTTATAGAGCTTTTGTGCGTTAATTTACTTATTTTTAATGCAAAATTAGTAGGTTTATGAATTTCATGAGAAACCAATCCAAAGAGGAGAAGTGAGAATTAAAGTCTTAGAATATTTCTAGTGTTCTTAGTCGAGTTTCCTGAATTTAAATTGCACTTTCCTATTTCTATGTCTTGATTTAATGATTTATTATTTTTAAAACATATGCGGTTTAATTATTTATTTAATGTGAAACTTTAGAGATAATATGGAAATAAATTAGATGCTAAATCAATTCTAAGGAGATAAGGAAAGAAGATCTTGAAGAAATCTGGAGATAGAAGGAAGTAGAATTCAATTAGGAAAAGGAAAAGCTGCCTTATGAATCTGAAATTCCAGCCACGTTTCAAAGATTAATTCATAACTTAATATTGGCAAGGATTCTGGACAAGTGGTCTACACCAATAGAAAGCTCTTTCCGAGACAAGCAGTTTCATATATTGGAACTCCTCAAACGGATAAGTATTGAAAAAGATATGACCAAATCAAATCAGCAGCAAAATCTTACCTTTCCTGGAATTTAGGGCTACGAATTAAATAGTCCTTGACTTGTCTTCCACTCCAAGTAATTCGACCTAACACCTATAAATACCAGCTCTAAACCTTAGAAAATCATCCCTTGGCTGCATAAGCTTAATATACACAAATAATTCATCATAGAAGCAATCAAGAGGATCTAGAGGAGGAAGAAGCAAGAGCTAGAGCTTAACTACATCAATTCAACACTTCTCCATCTCTATTCTTTGGGTAATTTAGTATTAGATCTATTTTGTCTATGAGGTATTTCTAAGCTATTTATTTAAGAAGTTTTATTATGCATAATTTCTCTTTAGGATTGTAATTATATGAACTATTGAGTATTGTTTTTCTGTTTTAGTTTGAATCTGGGATTTTTAGTATTTAATTGAATTGGTTCTTAATTTCCATTGACTATATTCTTGTGCTTATTCACTATCATTGACGTCGCGAATCAAGGGTAGGTTTTAGTAATTAGGCTATTCACTTTGGTGGGGAAGTGATCGCCTTGACGGGGGGTTTAATTACAGAAATAGGATATAGACGCGTGGTATCCGTTATTTGACCCTGACGGGCTTGACTAACCACGTAGCCAATTGGGTAAAATAGTATTCATCTGAAAGTAGCTTATAATCGCCCTGACGGGGTTTGTAATACCGTAAGATAGCTTCTAGGTCCACCCTGACGGGGGCTAGGAGATAGTAGATTCCCGACTATTGTGAAATTTCCCATTCACCCTTATTCTTAGTAATCATAGATTCAATAGGATAGATTCATACTTGCATATCCTTATCTTTCTTGCATAATTATTAATTGTTTATTTTATTTTCTATTTTATTCTTTAGTTAATTAGAAAACAAACTTCCTTGCTATTTATCTTTTTATCTTTAGCAATTAAAACTATCTATTCTAATATTGAACACGAAGTTATAATAACTCTTAAATCCCTGTGGAGACGATAATCCCGTATTTACTTATCTATTACTTGGTACGACCCGTACACTTGCGGTCCGTGGATCCTTTATTCCTTTGCTTTTATTTCATTATTTTATAACACACAAGGACCCACCAAGTTTTTGGCGCCGCTGCCGGGGATTTATTAAAGTTATTCTATTGTGATTTGATCGATTTTGAAACCCCAGCAGCACCACCAAGTTTTTGGCGCCGCTGCCGGGGATTTAAAGCGGTTATTTTATTTTGTGTTTAAGTTAGGTTAGTAGTTTTAGTTGTTTTCAATTTTACGTTTGTTTTGTTTTAGTCTCTTTTCAGGTTTTTCTTTAGGTATGGAGATCTCCGTCTATCAAGAGCCAAATCCAAAACAGACCTGTTATATGCCAGTACACAAATTCATGGACTTGACATGCAAGAGCTTGACAGATCATTATGACAGGCTCGGGAAGTTGGAGGACTCCCTCAATTGTTTCATGAAGGCCACAACGGATAATATAATAAAGAGTAATGCGAAAATCGATGCTATCATATCATTAGTGCAAGTCATGCAACAAAGCCATCAATTAATGGAGCGACGATTGACGCAACTCACAGAAACAATTGAGAAATTACAACAAGTACCATCTATGCAAATGGGCCAAAGTACAAATTTAGATGATGAAGCCATTCAAATTGATAGCGATGTTTGGTTCGAAGTAGCTACAGAATTTAGCCTTCAAGAAGAGGAGGAAGTGGAATCGCCACCAGTTGCACCTAGTGAACTAGAGATTCCAACCATAGAAGAATCAACCACGCTAAGCATAGATGAATCAATTGTTGGTAATGGAGTCGAAATTGAAATTAAATCTTGTGAAGGGACGATTACATCCATGGAAAACCCAGCCAAGCCGTGTTTAGAGGAATCAAATATTGAGGTCTTGGTTACAAAAGAGATAGAAGAAGAAGAGACTAGGATGGATTCACCACCTAGTACTCCATTGATGTCACCTCCTAATCCAATAACGACGAATCATTCAAACAGTGACATCGATAAAGCATTTGTAGAGGTGTGTAAAGACAAATCCTACACCCAAATGCTTGAAAGTAATACAAAAGAACTCACACCACAACAAGTATTCAAAGAAGATATTCCGGAAACAAAGGAGAATGCGAGTGTAGAGATCGAGGTTGAAGACGTGGCCCTCATAACAAAAGAAAGTTCTGAAACATCCCTTGTTTTGGACAAAATTCTAGAGGAGGAGCCACTTGAGTTCCCCATTGTTCCAGAAGTATCTAAAGAGGTTAAAGAGAAGGACCACCACCATGAAACTGTGAAGGAGAAAGCTAAAAATGAGTTTGGGGTCGGAACCACGGTTGCTTGGAAGGCCTCCAAACAAGAGAATAGACCACGAGGTTTCAAAAATGAGTGGATGGGACCATTTGTTGTTACTCGAGTGGTGACACCAAAAGTAATAGAGATACAAGCTTCGAGAGGTCAAAGAACGCGAATTGTAGACATACATAACCTCACCCACTGCTGGGGAGGTTACATAATCAAGGGATAATGGAGGTAACCCGTCAAACTTTAAATGATGTTAAATAAAAGTGCTCTTGGGAGACACCCCAAGCTTTAATTGCTTTATTAGTTTAGTTTTTTTTGTGTATACTAGTTAGTTACGCATTTTTTTAGTTGATATTGCATATTTGAGAAAGGTATTAGTGTTTTTTGTGTGTAGGAATTGGAGAAATCGAGTTAGGGACGCGAGAAAAAAATTTCGGAGCGAAGGAATACCCTGCGCGGACTACCCCTAGTCCGCAGCCTTGGTCCGCAGGGTTAAAACCCGTACCACGGGTGGAGCCACGGGTCTTGTCCAGAACCAAAAAAGGAGGCGCGGACTACCCCCGCGGACTACCCCTAGTCCGCAGCCATGGTCCGCAAGGTCAAAAACGCGTGCCACGGGTCCTATCACGGGTATTTTGACGAAGGGAGCATCAGAAGGTGCGGTGTACCCCTGTGGTGCACCCCCTAGTCCGCAGGGATGGTCCGCACGGCGCTGCTGGAGAGAGAAAAACGAGGTTTCAAGCTTATAAAAGAGGGTTAATTCTTATTAGTCCGAATTTATTAAACCTTAAGCCTCTTTGTCTTCTCCAAAACTCTCCCAACTCCATTAAAGCTTCAACAAACCTTCACCAACCATCAAAACACAACCAAATCACCATGAATTCAAATCTAAATCCTTCCCTACATCATTACAAAGAAGTTTTAATCACCCAAATCATATCAAAACACCTAGAACCCAAGAATCAAAACCATGAATTTTAAAAATCTTCTTCCATAATCCTTAAACCCATATCACCAAAGCTTGATTCAATCTTACTCACATAGAGATTTATCATCCTAACACCTTTCCTAACCCAAATAAAGCTTGTTCCACCTATGATCAAGAGTTACAAATTTCAAGAGTGTTCAAGGCTTTGAGTTGGGGGTCAAAAGAGATGATAAAAAGAACAAAGATATTGTTAAAGGGTATGAAGAATAGAAGCAAGGTATTGGGTGAGCTCTAGAAGAAATCAATTGAGATGGGTACTAGTTTGGGAATAAATACAAGGTAAATCGGATCAAGAGAATAGAGGAAAGCATGCAGTGGTGAAATCAAAGAGCAAAAAGGTTTCTAATTTAATAAGGAAGACACCACAACCTCTACAAATTAATCATCCTTTTGACCAAAGATGAGCAAAGCTTCTGGGACACTAGTAGTTGTTGCCACAACAAAATATTCCTGGATAAACACCTTCACATGAGAGATTATTCAAAAGCAAAGTTGGAGGATGAGAAACAAGAGATCTCTAGAGTGTTATTGATTGGAGCACAAGAGGATGTAAGGGATAGCGAAATTGGTGATACATGGAGTTTACATACAAGGAAATCACTGCACCCTATCTTGGGTATTAAGCACGCGAGGCAATTGCCTCGAAGAGTATGTTTCTTTCTTCCTTACCTTTTCTCTATATGCATTATTTGCTATTTTTATTTTATTGAGTCTTTTCGAGTCGTGGGGACACGACTCATTTTTGAGTTGGGGTGGGGATTCCTTGTCCCTCATCTCCATTTTTATGTGATTTACTGTTTTTTTTAGAGAAATTTGAAAAAATTTGAAATTTTTAAGAGATGGATTAGATGTAGAATGTGTTTAATAGCTTGAAAGCATAAGCTTAGTAAGTTGATGATAGAAAGTAGTATGTTTATGAGCTGCTTTATTTTGTATGCTATGAGTATTTGCAGGAAAACACACATTGATAGTAAAGAAAAGATTAGTTAGCAATGCGATAGAAAGTATGTTCGATCTCAGGGAACCATGAGTGGTGTGTAGGCCGTGAGATCCAAGCTAGTTGATAAACCCATTTGATGAACGTGCTAAAGGTAAGAGAATGACGAAATTGCATAGTTTAGAAAGTGATTAAGGCGGTTCTTTCATAAACCCCTTGTTGCCTTTTAGCTTGTTGTCCATATTATTATTACATATCCTTCTCAGCCCCTTCTAGCCTTTCTAAAGCCTTTTTATTAGCCACATTGAAAGCCATATCCCTTTAGATTATAGGAATATTTCCATATGACCCGCACTCGAATCGCGATGCATAGACAATTGTTTTGGAGCTTGAGTTTGGGGTGGTGGGTCCACCATTATGGGAAATATTATTGGGTTGGGATTTTTGAGCTTATTAAGTGTGCTATGTTCTATATATTGATGATGATTCACATGATTATATTGTAACCCTTTGCCGGGGTAATAGTAAATGAAAAAGAAGCTACGAGCTAAAGTTATGAAAAGGCATAATTTATGAAAAATAGCATGATATCTCAACATCAAAAAGAGAATCGTAGCTATACAAAAGAAAAAAAAATGAAATGAAAAGAATATATATTTGGACCGGCAAAGAGGAATTTTTATGTGAACATCTTATTTCTTTAATTGGGTTATTGGGGATGCTAATTTGTGCATCAAGGAATTCATTGGGTTGAGTGAGAACGTTTTACGAGAGTAACTCAAGCTCTAGGGCGATTCGTTGATGGCTAGTGAGGAGAGAGCCAAAATCTCACTCTAAATTATCCAAATATACTTATCATACCGTCCCCAAGCCAACATTACAACCCTAACGACCTTTTGATTCTTTGCTATGTAATCTAGAAGTGATTGAGCCGTTAGAGATTAGTTAAGTGGATCATTGGACACTAGTGAAGTTCGATGAACAATCTATAGCCTCCATGGTAAACTGAGTAAAGATCCTCTCTTTCTTACATTGCGAAGCTAATCCAATCTTGAATTCAAGCCGTGTTGATTGTAGATATGACAAGTGTGCAGGTATGTAGTTTGTAAATATTATTACATGAAATTTTCTAAGTAGTTGCTTTGAGTTTATTCTATATATTCTGCTAACTTCTTCTTCCCCGTGCTTCATTGACTTAGCTGATATTTTCGAGACTTCCCTATGTTTTTATTTTTATTGTATCGGGACGATACAAGTTTGAGTTGGGGGTCTTGATGTCTCCCTTTTTGGTCTAAATATAAGCCCTTAGGAGACATCATTTTAGGATGAAATTGGTCTTTTTATATTGACTTTAGTGCTTAAATTGCAATATTACACTTTCTCCCCTTGGAATTAGACTATTTGCATTTATAGAGCTTTTGTGCGTTAATTTACTTATTTTTAATGCAAAATTAGTAGGTTTATGAATTTCATGAGAAACCAATCCAAGGAGGAGAAGTGAGAATTAAAGTCTTAGAATATTTCTAGTGTGCTTAGTCGAGTTTCCTGAATTTAAATTGCACTTTCCTATTTCTATGTCTTGATTTAATGATTTGTTATTTTTAAAGCATATGCGGTTTAATTATTTATTTAATGTGAAACTTTAGAGATAATATGGAAATAAATTAGATGCTAAATCAATTCTAAGGAGATAAGGAAAGAAGATCTTGAAGAAATCTGGAGATAGAAGGAAGTAGAGTTCAATTAGGAAAAGGAAAAGCTGCCTTATGAATCTGAAATTCCAGCCACGTTTCAAAGATTAATTCATAACTTAAGATTGGCAAGGATTCTGGACGAGTGGTCTACACCAATAGAAAGCTCTTTCCGACAAGCAGTTTCATATATTGGAACTCCTCAAACGGATAAGTATTGAAAAAGATATGACCAAATCAAATCAGCAGCAAAATCTTACCTTTCCTGGAATTTAGGGCTACGAATTAAAGAGTCCTTGACTTGTCTTCCACTCCAAGTAATTCGACCTAACACCTATAAATACCAGCTCTAAACCTTAGAAAATCATCCCTTGGCTGCATAAGCTTAATATACACAAATAATTCATCATAGAAGCAATCAAGAGGATCTAGAGGAGGAAGAAGCAAGAGCTAGAGCTTAACTACATCAATTCAACACTTCTCCATCTCTATTCTTTGGGTAATTTAGTATTAGATCTATTTTGTCTATGAGGTATTTCTAAGCTATTTATTTAAGAAGTTTTATTATGCATAATTTCTCTTTAGGATTGTAATTATATGAACTATTGAGTATTGTTTTTCTGTTTTAGTTTGAATCTGGGATTTTTAGTATTTAATTGAATTGGTTCTTAATTTCCATTGACTATATTCTTGTGCTTATTCACTATCATTGACGTCGCGAATCAAGGGTAGGTTTTAGTAATTAGGCTATTCACTTTAGTGGGGAAGTGATCGCCTTGACGGGGGGTTTAATTACAGAAATAGGATATAGACGCGTGGTATCCGTTATTTGACCCTGACGGGCTTGACTAACCACATAGCCAATTGGGTAAAATAGTATTCATCTGAAAGTAGCTTATAATCGCCCTGACGGGGTTTGTAATACCGTAAGATAGCTTCTAGGTCCACCCTGATGGGGGCTAGGAGATAGTAGATTCCCGACTATTGTGAAATTTCCCATTCACCCTTATTCTTAGTAATCATAGATTCAATAGGATAGATTCATACTTGCATATCCTTATCTTTCTTGCATAATTATTAATTGTTTATTTTATTTTCTATTTTATTTTCTATTTTATTCTTTAGTTAATTAGAAAACAAACTTCCTTGCTATTTATCTTTTTATCTTTAGCAATTAAAACTATCTATTCTAATATTGAACACGAAGTTATAATAACTCTTAAATCCCTGTGGAGACGATAATCCCGTATTTACTTATCTATTACTTGGTACGACCCGTACACTTGCGGTCCGTGGATCCTTTATTCCTTTGCTTTTATTTCTTTATTTTATAACACACAAGGACCCACCACCTAACACAACTCCCATTGAATGATGACTTGCATTACACATAATCTTGAACAAAGCGTTCCAATCTGGTGGTATAAAAATTGGTGTGGAGTTGAGTTTCTCTTTGATCGCCAAAAATGCTTCGAGACATGCGTCATCAAAATTGAAGGGAGTATCCTTCTCAAGTAAGGTACAAAGCGGTTTGGCGATTTTGGAGAAATCTTTAATGAATCTTTGATAAAATCTTGTGTGCCCCAAGAAACTCCTAACTCCTTTTAACAAAAACAGGAGGTGGTAAGGTTTTTATAACTTCAATTTTAGCACGATCTACCTCCATTCCTTCACTCGAAACTTTAGGTCCCAACACAATCCCTTCGGGAACCATACAGTGTCATTTTTCCCAGTTAAGAACATGGTCTGTTTCTTTACGACGCAGGAGCACCTTTTCATGATTGTTAAGGCACGCGTCAAAAGTATCTCCAAACACCAAAAAATCATCCATAAAAACTTATAAGAACTCATCAATCATGTCCCTAAATATAGCCATCATGCACCTTTGGAACGTGGAAGATGCATTACATAACCCAAACGACATCCTTAGATAGGCAAAGGTGCGAAACGGACAAGTGAATGTGGTTTTTGTTGATCAACGGGATCTACACAAATCTGATTGTAACCTGAATAGCCATCAAGGAAGCAATAATATCTCTCCCTGCAAGCTTGTCCAACATTTGATCGGTGAACGATAAAGGGAAGTAATCTTTCTTTGTGGCTTTGTTGAGATTGTGGTAGTCCATGCACACTCTCCATCCCACAACTGTTCTTGATGGAATGACTTAGTTTTTATCATTAAGGATGCTAGTGATACCTCCATTATTTGGAACACACTGTACTGGACTAACCCATTCACTACTCGAAATTAGGAAGATAATACCCGCATCTTACAACTTGATCACCTCTTTCCTTACCACCTCCTTCATGGTGGGCATTAGTCTTCTTTTCCCTTCTATAGATCGCCCCCTCTCGTCTTCAAGAATGATTTTGTGTTGGAAAATGGTAGGACTAATCCCCTTTGTATCGAAGATAGTCCGCCCAATTGCTTCCCTGTTGGCTCGAAGGACACGTAATAGCTTATCTTCTTCAGGTCTTGAAAGGTTAGTAGAAATAGTTGCAGGCAAACTTTTGTTCATTCCTAAGTAAGCATACCGCAAATGAGAAGGAAGCGGTTTTTCCTTGAGGATAGGAGGACATGTTATAGATGGTTTCTTCATTGGTTCAAGGGCTCTGGCCTCTCGGATTTGTTTGCGAATTCGCGGTTTTGATCCCCCGTCATCTGAATCAAGAGCAACCACTTCTTCGGCTAACTATTCGTCTTGGACTCTCATGATCAATTCACCATTCTCAACATCAATTAGTGTCTGCCCCGTGGCTAAGAATGGTCTACCCGAGATAATGGGAACATTCTTTTCCGCATCGTAGTTAAGAATAATAAAATCACAAGGAAATATAAAACTACCATCTTTAACTAAAACATCTTCAATTTTACCTACTGGTTGGGAGAGGGATCAATCTGCCATTTGTAATACTACCGAAGTAGGTACTACCTCTCCTAGGTTGAGCTTCTCGAACAGGGACTTTGGAATGAGATTGATACTTGCGCCTAAGTCACATAATGCTATCCCGGTCCATCCTCCACCAATGGCAATTGGAATTGTAAAATTTCCAGGATCTCGTAACTTTGGTGGCAACTTGCTCTGGCATATAGCACTACACTCCTCTAGTAAACCAATCATCTCCCCGGTTTGTAAACTTTGTTTCTTAGAAAGAATGGCCTTCATGAACTGCATATATTTTAGAATTCTTTTGAGAGCTTCTACAAACGGTATATTGATATATAGCTTACTCACCAAGTCAAGAAACTTCTAGAATTATTTTTCATTGTTCTTATTTTTTACTTGAGATGGGAATGGTGGTGGAGGACGTTTGTTGTTCACCACTAAGTCTTTCTACTTTTCTGGCGTCATCTCTGTGGGGACACTCTTTGGTTCAATTACCTCTTCAATTATATCTTCAATTTTTTATTCAACCACCTCTTCAGAAATCGGGGTTGGTTCTTTTGGTTGTTTTATTTTTATCACTCTAGGTTGAGGCAATTGGTTTACACTTCTCAATCCAATCGCATGACAAACATCATATAGCGGATTTATCGTATCACTTGGCAGGTGCCCTGCTGGCCTGGTTTGTATTGTATTTGCAATCTTCGAGAAATGATACTCTAGTTGTTTTATGACCTAGTCTTGTTCTTTAATATTCTGTAGACTCACCTTCATGTTTTCAGCCATAGTATCAATTAATGTAGCTAAGCTCTATTCAAGACTGTTAACTAAAGGTTGCTTTGTAGGATAATCATATGTTGCTTATTGCGGTGAATGCGGATTGTAGGATGGAGTTTGAACTCCATAATTTGTCCTTTATTGATAGATTGGTTGTGGCCGAGCTTGATAATAATTTTGAGGTCAAGTTTGATAATAATTTTGAGGTGGAGTGATAATTAGCGTTATTTCCTTGAGTGTAATAAGGTACATTCGAGTAGTGGACCATTTGATGAGATACGAAGGAAACTGAGACTGGATTGTTAAGGCAATTCTCCCACGAATGAGTATTCTCTCCACAATCAGGACATGGAGGCATTGTGTTTATCTGGCTCACCTGGGCTATGAAACCGTTGTCTAAACGTTCTTGTTAGTCTTTGATTTGTTGGCTGCAATATTCAAATCTTGCTGATGTTAAGGAATCTTCTTCCTCTGCATGTTTCTATAACTCTCTCCATGTGACACGAACATCTTCTGGAATTAATAGCACAAAACTTCCATCTCCCAAGTTATCTACCTTTGTTTTGGTCTCGTCATTGAGCCCTCCATAGAACATGGTCAATTGATATTTTGGAGAGGATATGTGGAATGGAACCCTCAGTTCCTTTTTGTTAAAATGTAGCCATGCTTCACCAAAAGTTTCCCCTTCTTCTTGTATAAAATTTTCAAACTTCAACATGTCTTTTAAGCGCCTACTTATCGGATATAATCAATTTTGGAAATTTTCTTCGAGTTTATCCCGATCTGGGATTGAATCGGGATATTTGTAATCATACCACTCGCTTGCACTTCCAGTAACATAATTGGTGTCGCCTAGGGCGTGATAAAATAATGGATAAAATAAATGCAAATAAACACCCTAGGCTAGCGCGGTTCTGCAAGTATACAGGACATATGCAAGTTTTACTGATAAATAAGATTCGTTTCTCAGAGAATACGAAAGTTAGGAAGAACTTATGCAAATTATCAAGTGCAAATATAAAAGCTAGATTAATAATATGCAAGAAATAAAAGAAAATAGAATTTTTATTGGGTTTTTGTAAATAGAATATTAAACTAAATAAATTAAAGACAAGAAAATAAATAACCAGAGAACAGATAGTATGAGAGTTTAGCTCGAGAAACTAGCAAGTAATCCCCACTAGCCTTGTTTATTCTAAACATATAAGGGTGAATTCTGTAGAATTTCAATAATCAGGATTCTAAATTACTACCTACACCCGGAGAGCAAATAGGTAGGCTACGACACAACCAAGAGGTGACCTTAAATAGGTTTATCCTACGCCACTAGGTTCCTAAGCAGATTTTTCCTTCAATTGGTGATATGGTGATTAAAGCAAACCCTAATGACTATCTAGTTAGGCTGATGTTGACAGGACCAATTCCATATACTAAACGTTATGTGGTGTTTCAATAGTTAAACACCCCTTCCGGGTGACCATCTAACTACTATTAAGGTAATCCTATACGCGGTCCCTCGTAAGGAAAACAATCAATACATCAAAGCACATAAACAGAGAATAAAACATGAATTCAAATTAAATACGATGGTATCCCAAATTAGATATATTTAAAATAAGAACTAGGGTTCATACATATATGCTAAATCTCAAGCTAAATTTATTTAGTTCATACTAAAGAAAGAAAAGAAAAGAATTACAAATTTGAAGGTTGAAGAAGACATGATATGGTGTTCAGCTCCTTCTAGGCTTCTCTTCTTGTGTTGTAAGTTTCCTCTTGGCTTAAGGTTTGCCAAGGATGTGTTTCTTCGGATTAAGGGGTGTATTTATAGGGTATAGGAAACCCTAAAATGTTTTTTTGGAGTGGAAGACAAGTAACTTGGACTCTAGCCCAACTCAAATTCGTAACCCTAAAATATAGAAAAGGTAAGATTCCGTGTTTTGACCGCAACTCCTTCAATACGTATCCGTTTGACGCGTTCCATATGTCGAAACTGATCGTCTCGGAAAGCTCTATAACTTTTATTCAGACCATTCTTCCGAATTCCTAGCCAATCTTGAGTTATGATCATTTTTATGTTCGTACCTGTTGGAATTCAGATTTATTTGGCAACTTTATCTTTTCCTTTTTCATATTTCTTTCCTTTATCTCCAATTTCCATGTTCATCTTCTTGCCCTTATCTCTTAGAGTTGACTTGACATTTAATTAATTACCATATATCTTTTAAGCTTCACAATTAACAAACAATTAAACCCAATATGCTCTAAAAATAATAAATAATTAAATCAAGACACGAAATAAGAAAGTGTACTAAATCATGAGAAAATCGACCTATATCTTAATAAATACACCTAAAATGATGTCTCCAACTAAGATTAAATCATCACAAATAGGGAGACATCAATAAAGTAGTACATATTTTCCTTTGTGACACATTTGATGATGTAGGCATAATAAATCTACATAAAATTCTAAATATAACGAACCAGATCTTGTTTTGCAGCACCACTAAATTCGCCGTAACTCGAAAATTGTTCTATCATGCCTGAATTTAGTGGCTTGGATTTATGGAGTGGGGATTCCTCTAGGTTGCACTCGGAATGATCTAGTTTTTTTGGACTTTCCATTCTAAAAACCTGAAATAGAAAACTAAAAACAAAAAGCGAAAATTGCACTAACTAATATTAAAACACTAAATAAAAACACTTAAACTAACGATGTAGTACCTGGTAGCGGCACCAAAAACTTGGTGGTGGTTAGGGTGTGATAAAATAAAGATATATATATATGTTAAAATAACTAATCACCCTATCCCACTACGTTACTCACTACAAGTATCATAGATCGTATGCAAGTTTAATTGATAAGTAGAATTCATTCGCAGGGACTAAGAAAGTTAGTTGTAGATAATGAATTTATAAAGTGCAATAAAAGAAGTTGATAAAATAATACGCTAAAAGACTATAAATTTTTTGTTTGGTTTTTAATACTCTATCAATTAACTATGAAAATAAAGACAGAAAAGTAAACAGAAAGAAAAAAGTAGTATGAGAGTTTAGCTCGAGATATAGCAAGTAATCCTCACTAGCCTTGTTCTACAACTATTTATGTAAGATAGAATTGTGTGATATGCAATAGACAGGATGCTATATTCCTCCTAACCCCCTTTCGGGTGGACTTAGGTGGCAACCTAACAATTACCAAGGGACTTGGATAAGAGGAACCTGCGCAATGATCGGTGGTTGAATCAAACCCTAGTGACTATCTAGTTACGCAAGCCCGTTATGATCAGTACTGCACACTAGACGTTTATGTGTTGTTTCAATAATTAGACACCCCTTCCTGGTGACCATCTCACTACTATGGTAATCTTGTATGCTGTACACCACGAGAACTACATACAATAAATCAAAACACATAAAAACAATTATACCACTACTATTCTCAATAAATGTAAAAGGACATCCCAATATTAAAATAGATATAAAACAATTTTAGGGTTTATCTTATGTTATGCTGAAGCTAAACAGAATTAGTTCGTACTAGAGAAAGAAAGAAAATAAATTACAAAGGTGAAGAGTTGGAATGGCATGAACAACTGCCAACTCCTTCTTGTCTTCTTGTCACTTGCTTCTATGTTGATTAAAGGTTGATTAGGAACAATAATGATTCTTTATCTAAGGTAAAAGTGGACATGTATAGGTCCTTGGTCAAAATCTAGAGTGTTCCCCAAGTTAAGGAGTCCAAATCTTACTAACATTCGTTTTCCTAAATTGTAGGAAAAGATAAACTTAGCAAATTGTTTTGTCATATCCCCTTAGTTACTTGTCGGAATTTAATGTTCTTTATATAGAAACGTGCGCAATTACAAAATCTACGTGCTGGTTGAATGGCCCCTCTAAATTCTTGACATATTTTATACAACAATTTAATTAGTGAACGTTTCTGCAGTTTTAGCAGCTTCTTTACTTTCCAAATATATCCAAACTTTTCCTTTTTGGTTATGACTAAGAGGTTTTCTTTACATTTCCACTTCAAATAAGTTTCCGTAGGTGTAATAGCTTCCATATACCTAGGTTCTACACAAATAACAAACAAATTACGTGCAAAAACTCACAAAATATCAAAACACCTAAAAATACACTAGAAAATGTAACATATGAATAAATGGGGACAAATCCCGAAATTAAGAATTAAATATCTTTAAAATTAGGTCTCAAGTATAGATTAATATATCACAAATTTGGAGACATCAAATATTTTTATCAATTCGTGGTTTTTTGGTGGTTCAATATAATAGGCCTTTGGTACGGGAGGGCGCCCACAAAGTACAAATCTGGTTGATACAATACCACACGTATGGTGGAAGTGCATTTTGTAAAAAAAATATATTATAATATGGATTTGACATTTTTTTCCAAAGAGAAAATTTATTGTGAACAACTTCACATAGTATATACAATACGTTAAAAAACAACAATAACAAAATTTGGTCATATTTTATAATAAATTTATCAGACGAACTTCCATCTTAATTCAACTGAAAAAGTTTCATTAGTAGCACATATACAAACACATATGACAAATACAAAGGATCCCAACCTCAAACATGACCAAGCTCCGTCCAAGATATGTAATAGTAAAAATTATGATTCCTCCATCATACCAATAAACAATATGGGTTTGGACTTGGAGGAACCAATACTTGGAGAGGAGACCGAAAAAATGTTTTTATTAATATATTTCCATCAAATCCTGATACGAGATGTCAAAACTTCATAGTTGCGGCATCACTTTCAAACCTAGGATCCATGACCTGAATTCTTGAACCTTCGCAATTCTTCATCATCAATGGCATCTTTCTCTGATAGAAAATTCTACATAAATCAGGTATAATTAAGCTACACCTAAATTAATAGGATAAGAAGCAAGAATTTCAATTAATTTGTTGAAGTTTGATGTAGAAATAAAAGAAAAAGAGGTATAAGAATGTAAGGCTATGAAAAATAGAAGAGAAATCAAATGATGACACACATAAGATATATCTTAAAATATATAAAAAAAATTATTAATATATATAACAATGGAATTACCAAATCAAATTTTATTTAATTAAGATCAGTATGCACAAAAAAAACAATTTTTCTAGGTTTTAGAAGTATCAAAATATTTTTTATGAAGCGTAAGTTGTATTTATTTATTCGAGTTTCCATCTTTCGTACAAAATATTTTATGTTCATGTGTTGTACGGAATATATTTGTAAGACTAATAAGTTGTGAGTTTTAGGTGCTTGGTATCTTACTAATCAGTAGAGTTATTGCATGACGTTGATGGTCATGTTTCTATTTTCTCCGGGAGAGGGGGTATTGGTTAAGTCTAGGGTTCACATTTGTTAATTTGTTTGTTCTACCATTTTTTTATGTCGGTGTAAAAAACAAAACTACCAAATCAAGTCACTTGAACTGGTTACCCCTATATGAGACTAGTTTGACAATAAAGTGAAGTTGTTCAGTTTTTTATTTTGAATACGGAACTGTTACCTTTGATTATCTAATAATTAGAACCGAATAGTGGAGGTGTAACAATAAATTTGGTAATCAGAGATGCAAAAATATTTCAGATAAAAGAATTCAATAGTTAAAACGTATATATTTAAGGATAAGTGTGGGGGATTTATAACAGTTAACACCCCAATAAACCATTAATTGAAATTTTGTTGCATTATCCAAGTTTAAAAATACAAAAATGCATCAAGAATAAAAAGAAAATAATAGCACAAAATTCAACAATTAACAACGAAATGAATTTTCTAGAGGTTTAAATGGTTGTAGGAGGGTTGTACTTCTTCAGCCTTATGGTACCTTGTCCAATTGTAGCATCTACCTTGTCTTTATTGTCCATGATTTGGGTTAGGATGGTCAAGGTGTAGAAGACGATCATTCCAAACTTTCCATCTCTATGTATGAAAACTTGCTTGACACAGTCCCCGTAAATCCTTGTAAATTATATAAATTTCACTGTATTAGTAAAAAATCAATGTGTTTATAAAGTAATTATGATTTTAGAAATAAATAAAGAGATAATTGCTAATTAGGTCCAAAACCCAACAAATTGTGCTTTAACAAGTCCAACCAAAAAGTTTGGATAAATAAGGTCCAAAATATTATTTTAATCTTATATTATACCGGATATAACCTTATAAAAAAATTTAAAATAAAAAACATATTCAATCATCAATAAAAAACCTAATAATCATCTCTTCATACTCGCTCTAGCACAAGAAACCGTCGCCGCTCGCAGACCATTTTCCTATCATTTTCAACCCTACTTGGCTATGCCATCAACAATCGAAGACCCAAATTAAGGTAAGAATACAATTTTTATCGTTGAAACTCAAAACAATTAAATCACAATTATGTCTAAACCAATCTCATCACTTTTACAATCTTTTAAATATAATTACATTCGTTATTCGTGATGTTTATATTATTCTAATATAAATCACAGCTATTTTAATAAAGAAGTGATGCGCTGCACTTTTTTTATTATCGTGTGTAATGTTTATTATATTTTTATACAAATCCCATTTTATGTACATTCATGATGTTTATTATATTTTTATACAAATCCTATCATGGCCAAATGACTATTGAAAGACTTTTACCGCATAAGAATGAGTGATGCGCTGAGATGGAGTTGTTGTTTTTTTTTTTTTTTTTTTTTGTCAAAAGATGGAATTGTTTTGCAGTACATTAGTATTTGATTATTTACTGAATTTTTTGAATTCTTTTGTAATTGATATTGCTTAATTGTGGTTTTATACTGATATTTTTTAAATTGTTTTGCGGTAAATATTTGTTTGATGCAAGTTTTAAATATGTTTACATAACCCAGTGAAAATATTTACATAGCCCAGTGAATTGACAGCCCAGTGAATTTGTATCGGATAGCCCAGTGAATTTGTGTCGGATAGCCCAGTGAATTTGTGTCGGACAACCCAGTGAATTTGTGTCGGACAGCCCAGTGAATTTGTGTCGGAGAGCCCAGTAAATTATATTGTAGCCCATTGAAGGGTATTTTGGACATGAATTGTTAGTGAAATGGGCTGGACCTTGTGAAGAAAGTTATTTTGGTTGTGGTCCTTTTGAATTAAAACCCCATAAATAAATTATTTCTTTGTCTTACAAATAGTGGTGGAGGCTCGCTTCCTCGAGGCTCTTACCCTAATAAAGTTATATTTTATTCCAATATATATATATATATATATATATATATATATACATATATATATATATATATATATATATATATATATATATATATATATTCCTCTTTAAGAATTTTGAGAACTTTAGTTTGTCCTCTCAATCTTGTCAATAGATATAAAATTTAATTTCTATAAATCTATTGGATCTAAAAAATCATATTGTTTTAACATATTTTTAATCTAGTATACAATTATTTCAAAAATATAGACCTTTAATTCAATTAATATAATATTATGCTATTTTGCAAAATATAGACCATGTAGTGGAAATAACTCAAAATAGGAAAAAAAATTATTGACACCATTGCCACCTTCCCTTTGGCCCCCAAGAAAAATCCAGACCTTAGTACATAAAACAATTACCTTTAAATACTAAAATACTCATGTTGGAATTATAGTGACTAAATCTCAATTAATTATGTATTTTCTTGAGCGAAAATTCTTTTTTTCTTGTATTAGTAGATATATAAGAATTGATAGCAGTGCTAGATAGTAGCTACCTGGTGAAGTGATCACGGATTTCTTGAATACTAGGAAGAAAGCCACCAGGGAATGTGATAAACAAAGTATTTTTTTGGTCGTCTTTCAAAATAAATGGCTCTGCAGAAGGGTTCAATTGAGACATTTTTGGTGGGTTGTTAGTGGTGGAAGAGGACATAGTTTCTATTTCTTAGAGTTGGAAAGATTCGGAAAAATATTGAGAGTCGTGTTTGATGAAAGAAATGTGATGTTATACTATAAGATGAGGATAGTGTAAATTTATAGGAACTAATATCTTACACAATTGGAAGGGTTTAATTACGATCAAATATTAAGAAAATCAGATTATGTAGCGATCTAAAATATTTAGATGATTGATCACCATTAGTATATGAAAAGAAATATCATATTTAAAAATTAATTAGATTTCACATTATAATCACATTAAGTTAATTCTCTAGATATATACATTAGGTAGTGAATTTACTAATACACAAATAAATAATCCACTAGATAGATTTAGGAAATAAATTTAGATATAATTTTGATAATCTTTATTGTAGATGTAGGTAACAGATTAAAATTCATATTATGAGTCTAATCTAATTTTTAAATTTACGATTTTAATTTAAATTATCATATGTTGTTAACTATAGTTATCACGACTTCTCGGTTTACAATTTTTGTAAAAAATACAAAGTTTATATAGAAAATAATTAACCACATATATTGCATGAAAGATATTTTTTAGGATTTAGTGGATTTACCACATTATATTTCAAATCAAATCACTACTTTATAGTTGTATACTTGGGAAAGTGGTGGAACCTCATCTTAGAGATCCTTTACGCCTATTCTATTATGATTGTTGTGTACAACAAACACTTCCCACCTTATGAAATAGAATTTGGTAATTTTAATATCTGATCGGAAAAAGATTATAAATTTGGAAGTGTGTTAAGAATGATCTTTAGTATATATATTATTTGTAATAAAGTGTGAGGACAATCATATTTACCGGTTTTGCAACTCTAACTTAAAAATTGTTAAATATCTATTTTTACTTGTCTAATGAGTTCATATATTGGAGTTGCTCGCTTATATAATTTCATGTTGATCTTAAAAATAATTGGAAGTCTCTAACTGAAGAAGGTGGGTTCCTAGTCTAGTCGAACCTTGGTATCAACTATATATTGTTGCTTCACATATTTAATATTATGCTTCTTTTTACGACTCGTTGATCCCGCCAATTCTATATTCAACACCAATAAGGCTCATGCCAATAGGATATCAAAGAAAAGAGACGCCAAAACCCATTGGACTCATGTAATTGGTAGAATTCATGAAGCACAAATATGAAATTAGTCCTTTGGAATAACTAAGACTCGAGGACTCTATAGCAAAGCATATTCCAAAGACGAGAAGCCAAAGTAGGAAAAAGTAAGAGTAGAAAGTGAGGTGAGTCTGCTAAATCCGGAAAGCTGGAGGGGTAGAAACTCCTGATTGTCAATGATTATTATGTCTTGGAATACGAAAGAATTTGCTACCGCCCGAAAGAAAGATGGGTTTGTAGATATCATTTGTAAAAAAATATTGATTTTTTCGACATCCTTGAGAACAATAGTAACTAAAGATAAATCGAGAACTTCATTAAATAATATTCTTCAGATGATTTTTTTGGATAAATTGGACGCGCATGATGGAGGTAGAATTTGTATCGTCAACAATATAGATAAAATAAATGTTGATCGAGTTCATGATACTCCTTCCTCCCCCTCCCCTTAAGTGGTACATTTCATACTTTAGTATATACTAAAAACTCATCACATACGCTCCAGAATTGTTCATGCTTCCGAGCATAGGGGCTTTGTACTCTTATGTGGCAAGAAATGATAGAGTATGCATGCACGATCGACTAACCATGATTGGTACTTAGAGACTTAAAAAATGTCCTTAACTTCTACGAAATAGGGAATGTGATTGTGGTTAAACTGTATATCATTAGACTTTTTGGATGCTGTTTGGGATCCTGGCTTCTCCAATCTTTAACAGACATGTCAAAAATTGACATGGAATAACAATATGGTTCGAAAGAAGATTTACCATGCTTTGGGTAAAAATATTTTGGACTTGTTCAGGAACCTTATGCTCATTTTATACCGGTCAACCAAGCAACTGACCATTCACTATGAATTGCTTCACTTTTCTTGTATGATAAAAAAGGACAACCTCATTTTTTATTCTTCAATGTGGGTCAAGCATGAATGATATAATAATATGGTTTCTGATGGATGGAATCAAGAACATTTCCTGATAAATAAATTTGGTTTTTGCAAAAACTTTTAAAGTTGCAAAAAACTTTGGAAGATCAATATGAAACAATGATGTCTCCTCATTTGTGATAGTAAAATCTACTCATGAGACATCATTTTAGGCTTATTTATTAGTTTATATGTTGATTTTAGCTTAGTTTAGTGCACTTTCCTATTTTGAGTCTTGATTTAGTAACATAATATTTTTAGAGCATATTGAGTTTAATTGTTTATTTAGTGTGAAGTTTTAAAGATAATTATGGAGATTAATTAGAGTCCAAGTCAAAGACTACAACATATGGAAAGAGATTTGCATGGAAATTGGAGATAAAGGAACAAAGGTTAAAAATATGGAAAAGGAAAAGCTGCCTAAATCTGAGTTTCTGCAGCACACGCCTAAAGAAGTGGCGATTACTCCAAGAAATAAGCCGATTTTGGTAAATCCCTTTCATAGGGACATAGATAATTCTCTGAGGATTCTTTTGGTATATTATGGAACAAAAACGACCAATAACGAAGAAGATATACTCAAAACAGTTCAGCAGTAATTATCCATACGAATTTGAGTTGGGCTTGGAGTCTATTACTTGGCCTTATCTCTAAGAAACGAATTAGGTCAACCTATACACTATAAATACAGCCTCTTAACACTCTTAAATCATCCTTGGTGAAACCTTAAACCAAGAGGAAGCTTACAACACAAGAGAGAAGTCTGGAAGGAGCTATTCATCAACAATGTCTTCTTCTACCTTTAAATTTGTAATTTCTTTCTTTTCTTGCATGAACTAAATTTCTTTAGCTTGAGTTTTAGCATATATGTATGAACCCTAGTTTTGATTGACATCTATCTAATTTGGGAATTTTATATTTTAAATTGAATTATAGTTTTTATTCTCTGTTTATGTGTTTGGATTTATATTCTGTGTTCTTGTGGACTGCAGCCATTTAGAATTACCATCTAGTAGTTAGGTCACCACTGACAACGGTGTTTAATTACATGTTTAGCACATAACGTCTAGAATTTGGTTTAGATCTGACAAATCAACTTAACTAGATAATCACTATGGTTTAGTTCTTGTGACTATTTACCAATTACAGGAAAAGTTTGCTTAGGAAGCCTTATTGACACAGGTAAATCCTATTTTAAACTACCGATAGCGAATTGGAACCGATTATTGAAATACTACATAATTCACCCTTACATGTTTAGAACGGCAAAACTAGTGGGGATTACATGCTAGTAACTCAAGCTATATTCTCATATTCCTCTCTTTCGTATTAATTTTCTGTCTTTAAATTCTTAGTTTTAATTTAGTTAATTAGACAATCAAACAAAAATCTATTTATCTTTACTTTTATTTGCGTTTAGTTGTTCTAGCTTTAATTATTTGCACTTGATACTTGCATAAGATTCCCTTTAACCTTTGTAGTCTCTGCGGAACGAATCTTAATCATTTAACTAAAACTTGCATACGATCTGTATACTTGCAGAACCGTGTCAGTCTAGGGTGTTTATCTGCACTTATTTATATCTTATTTTATCACACCCTAGGCCCCACCAAACAATTTTCACAAATTTTCAAATTGGATCAATTAAGCCCTTGAAGAACCATAAATCAAGCTCCAAGACGATGATGGGAAGCCACAAATCATGGAAGAATACTTGGAATTACGAAAAAATGTGATTTCCCTTTCAAACACTGAGCAAAAAGAAATAATAGAAGAAAATTCATTGCATTTATCACAAAGGTGGGCAAACTATAACCACTTCGAGTGAACAAGTTCGGAAAACAAGTAAATCACACAATCATCGAATTTTTTAAAATGTGAATTATGGTTTAAATTTTAAAGACTCGAAACCTAAAAGATTTTCAAAGACTTGAAGTCTTAATTCAAATTTAACTGTTTGAAAAAAAAAATGTTATATGATAAAAAAAATCATATGGATATCATGGATATTTAAGAATTAAATTGTGTCATATGTAACACAATGATTTAATTCATAAAAAGTACATAAAATTAGGGGGAGATAAATTACACTAAATAATTTTATGAAGTGAACAATCTTTTGGGATAATTTGTGCAAAGTTTGCATGATAAAGGTTTCGTACTTGTAACCTCCCTTGTAAATGTTTAAAGTTTGACCATTTGGACGATCTAATTGGACAAAAGGAAATTTCAGAACAAATTCAGGTACTACTAAATTAATTGAGGATTTCAAAAGAAAAATGTAATATTACCGGGCAGAACAAATATTCGTCTCCTTGTATCATATCACGCATACAGTCCTGAAGTAGCTATATCACGAATAAAGGTTTTACAAAATACTATGATATTTTATATCTCGTAAGCAAGCAAAGTAATGAATTATTGATATAAAAATCATAATTCACGTTCCATTTACACAATACTATTTCCTGAAGTGATTAGAATTACATTCCCTAAATGAATGCAATAATTTTCATATGCATTAGTAGCACATATGAAACACATATGACAAATACAAAGGATCCCAATCTCAAACATGACCTAGCACCGTCCAAGACATGTAATAGTAAAAACTATCATTGCTTCATCATACCAATAAACAATATGGATTTGGACTTGGAGAAACCAATACTCGGAGAGGAGACCGAAAAAAAATGCCTATAAATATATTTCTTGATACGAGATGTCAAAACTTCATAGTTACGGCATCACCATCAAACCTAGGATCCATGACCTAAATTCTTGAACCTTCACCATTCTCCATCATCAATTGCATCTTTCTTTGATAAAAAATTCTACATAGATCAAGTATAATTAAGCTACACCAAAATTAATAGGGTAAGAAGCAATATTTTCAATTAATTTGTTGAAGTTTGATGTAGAAATAAAAGAAAAAGAGGTATAAGAATGAAAGGTTGTGAAAAATAGGAGAGCAAGCAAATGATGACACACATAAGATATGTCTCTGCATATATATATAAAAGATATATATTCATATATGTAAGAGTGAAATTACACATTCAAAATTTAGTTAATTAAGATCAGTGTGCACAAATAGAAGAATTCTTTTAGGTTTTGAAAGTATCAAAATATTTTGCTCTCTTGATTATGAAGCGTAAGTTGTATTTATTTCGAGGTTCATCTTTGGTACAACATATTTTATATTCATATGCTGTACATAATAATTTTTAGTCTCTGATTAGTTGTGAGTTGTTATATTTGGTGCTAGATACTAATCAGTAGAGTTATTGCATGACGTTGATGGCCATGTTTCTATTTTCTCCGGGAGAGGGGGTATTGGTTAAGTCTAGGACTCTCATTTTTTTAATTTGTTTGTTCTACCATTTTTTTCTGAGTAAATGCCACTTAGGGTCTTGAACACACCCCCATCTTCAAGATAGCACCCCCACCTAGAGCCTCTTCTTACTAAATACCTCAGAAACTTTTTAACACATGAAACCCAAAACCCATGTTACCTTTCTACCCTCGTTTTTTTTTTCTTTTCCTATATATATTAATTTAGATACCACAAACTACATTTTCAGATCCATATCCAGTTTCTCTCACCTCCCTCTCCTCCCTATTTCTCCCCTCCGATGTGAGTAGCTCCAAAACCACCACCACCACTAAAACACACCACCACAACCTTCCTTCTCGCAACCTCTCATGGCAGCCATGGAGGTTCCACCAAAACACACACCACCACCATAACACGTCCACGGAACCACCACCATCACCATAACACATAACACATCCGGAATGGCCTCCGTTCGCGAGCTCCGGTGAGATCCACCTCTCTCTCTCTCCTTCTCCATGGCAAATGACGGACGACTTCTCCAGCGCGTTCGAGCTTCCATGGCAGATGAAGGACTCTTGAGCTCGCAACAATGGTAGATCTGGAAAAAGATGAGACAACCCATGGCGGCGCTGTGGTGGTTTTTGAGCTCGCAAAGAAGATGAGAAGCCATGGCGGCGATCTCCGTGAACTCGCGAAGAAGAGGAAGGTTGCCGGAGAAGAGAAGCGAAGAGCTCCAGCAGTGTTGTCGGAGCTGCCGTTGAAGTGTCAAACCACCATGGAGGAGGTGTGTTGTTCGCCGGAGTTGCAGTTCTGTTCTTCGCTGAGAATGCAGGTGGTGGTGGAGGTGTTCTGTTCTTTTCTCCATTACAGCAGCTGCGAAGAGGAGTCGAGTTGCAGTGGTGGTGATATTTTCGAGTTGCAGCAGTGGTGTTTTTCGATTTTCAGTTGTGGTGGTGATGTTAGTCGACTTTCAGTGGTGGTGGTGTTATGTCAGATTGCAGTGGGAGTATTAACCACTGTTGCTGCTGGGACTGAGAGCTTCGTGTGGTGGTGGTGCTCGGTGGTAGTGTCGTGAGTTTAGGCATTTTGATTTTTTTTTCTTTCAGATCTGGTCAAACTAGGTTTTTTTTTATTTTTTACTTTGTAAAGATGTATAATAAAGTTTTAAATTGTTTATAGTTTGAATTAAATGAATAAAATGTTTTTAAATACACTTTGATTTTATAGAGTATTCCTTTAATTTCAAAGAGTACTCCTACTATTTTATAGAGTACTCCTACTATTTCATAGAGTACTCCGACTATTTCATAGAGTACTCCGACTATTTTTATAGAGTATTCGTTTAATTCGTTAGAGTATTCGCTTAATTCGTTTAATTCTCGGAGTACTGATCAGCAAATTCTCGGAGTACTCTATGTTTTTTCCGGTGACCGGTGACTGGTGGTCGGAGGTCGGTGGTCGGAGGTCTGTGGTCGGAGGTCGGTGGTCGGTGGTCGGAGGTCTGTGGTCGGAGGTCGGTGGTCGGTGGTCGGAGGTCGGTGGTCGGTGGTCGGAGGTCGGAGGTAGGTGGGTAGTGGTAGGTAGAGGAGAGAGAAACATTGACAACACACTTTTTTGTCTTTTAGTGTTAGTAAGGGTAGGAAAGACTATTGTAAAAAATGAGGTCCCTAAGAATAACAACTTTCTAGACACTACTCTATAGATAAGAAATAGTGTTTCTAAGACATTATATATAATTCACCATTTTTTTCTATGTTGGCGCGGAACACAAAACTACCAAATTAAGTCACTTGAACTAGTTACCCCTATAAGAGACTAGTTTGACAATAAATTCAAGTTGTTCATTTTTTTATCTTGAATACGGACCCTGTTACCTTAAATTATCTAATAATCAGAACCGAAGAGTGGTGACATAACAATAAAATTGGTAATCGGGGATGCAAAAATATTTTAGATATTAGAATTCAATAGTTAAAAGTTATATAGTTATGGATAAGTGTGAGAGATTTATAATAGTTAACACCCCATTAAACCATTAATTGAAATTTTGTCGCATTATCCAAAGTTTAATAGTACCAAAATACATCAAAAATAAAAAGAACATAAGGATTTGAAATTCAGTAATTAACAACAAAATGAATTTTCTAGAGGTTTAATTGGTTGTAGGAGGGTTGTACTTCTTCAACCTTATGGTACCTTGTCCAATTCTAGCATCTACCTTGTCTTTGTTGTTCAAGATTTGTGTTAGGATAGCCAAGGAGTAGAAGACGATCATTCCGAATTTTCCATTTTTATTTATGCAAACTTCCTTGACACAGACCCCGTATATCCTTGTAAAATATATAAATTTCACTTCGTTAGTAAATACTCAATTTGTTTATAAAGTAATTATGATTTTAGAAAATAAATAATTTTTTTCTTTTGTCTTAGAAACCGTGGTAGAGGATCGCTTCCTCCAGACTCTCACCCTAATAAAGTTATATTTTATTCCAAAACATAGATATTTATTCATCCTTTAGAATTTTGAGAACTTTAATTTATCCACTCAATCTTGGTAATAGATATAAAATTTAATTTCTATAAGTCTATTGGATCTAAAAATCATATTGTTTTACATATTATCAATCTAGTGTGCAATTATTTCAAAAATATCGACCTTTAATATTAATATAATATTAATGACGGAACGAACAACGAAACTTTACGACAGCTTTTATTTTGCAAAATATAGACCATATAATGGAATTAACTCAAAATCTTTTTAAAAAAAATATTGACACCATTGCCACCTTCTCCTTGGCCCCAAAAAATATTCCGATCTTAGTACATAAAACAATTACCTTTAAATACTAAAATACTCATGTTGGAAATGTATTGACTAAATTTCAATTAATTATGTATTTTCTTGAGCAAACATTCATTTTTTCTTGAACTAGTAGATATATAAGAATTGATAGCAATGTTAGATAGTAGCTACCTGGTAAAGTGATTACGAATTTCTTGAATACTAGGAAGAAATCCATCAGGGAATGTCATAAACAAAGTATTTTTTTGGTCGTCTGGTAAAATAAATGGCTCTACAGAAGGGTTCAATTGAGACATTTTTTGTGGGTTGTTAGTGATGGAAGAGGACATAGTTTCTATTTCTTAGAGTTGGAAAGATTTGGAAAAATATTGTGAGTTGTGTTAGACGTCAGAAATGTGATTTTATGCTATACGATGAAGATTAATGGAAATTTATAGGAACTAATATCTTACACAACGTTTAATCACTATTAAATATTATGAAAATCAGATTATGTAGCAATCTAAAATATTTAGATTATTGTTAATCATTAGTATATGAAAAGAAATATCATATTTAAAATTAATTAGATTTCACATTATAATCATATTAATTTGACTCTCTAAATATTTTGATTAGGTACTAAATTTACTAATACACAAATGGATAATCCACTAGATAGATTTGGAAAATAAATTTATATTTAAATTTTGATAATCTATTCGGTACATGTAGATAACGAATTAAAATCCATATTATGAGTCTAATCTAATTTTTAAATTACGGGTTTAATTTAAATTATCATATGTTGTTAACTATAGTTATCACGAGTTCTCAGTTTAAATTTTTTGTAAAAAATACAAAGTTTAGAGAGAAAATAAATAACCACAAATATTGCATGAAATACATTTTTTAGATTTTAGTGGATTTACCACATTATATTTCAAATCAAATCACTACTTTGAAGTTGTATGCTTGAGAAAATGGTGGAACCTCATCTTAGAGATCCTTTACGCCCATTCTATTATGATTGTTGTGCACAACAAACACTTCCCACCTTATGAAATAGAATTTGGTAATTTTAATATCTGATCGAAAAATAGATTATAAATTTGGAAGTGTGTTAAGAATGATCTTTAGTATATATCTTTTTTGTAATAAAGTGTGTAGACAATCATATTTAGCGGTTCTGCAACTCTAACTTAAAAATTGTTAAACATCTATTTTTACTTGTCTAATGAGTTCATATACTGGTGTTGCTCGCTTATACAATTTCATATTGATCTTAAAATAATTGAAAGTCTCTAATTCAAGAATGTGGGGCCTAGTCTAGTCGAACCTTGGTATCAACTATATAGTGTTGTTCACATATTTAATGTAATGCTTCTTTTTAGGACTATTCGATCCCGTCAATTCTATCTTCAACACCAATAAGGGTCTGTTTGTATTTAGAAGAGGAAAAAATAATAAAGGAAAAGAAAAGAAAAATTATAAAAGAAAGGAAAGGAAAGAATTTTTTTGTTTGTATTAGAAATTTTTATAAAAGAAGATTTTATAAATGATTTTAGATATATTTGTTTATATTGAAAAAAATATAAAAAGAAAGAAATAAAAAAGTTAATTTTGGTCTAAAAATCATTAATAAAATTCCTTTCTCACCATTGACTCCAATTTGGGGTGATAATAAAAATAGATACAGAAGTAATTTTTGGAATGACTTCCTTTCTTTTCTTTCATAAAATTTTCTAATACAAACAAAGTAAAATATAAAAAATCATTTATATTCTCTTCCTTTCTTTCCATTTCTCTCAATCCAAACAGGCCCTAAGGCCCATGCCAATAGTATATCTAAGGAAAGAAACGCCGACAACCGTTGAATTCATGTAATTGGTAGAATTCGTGAAGCACAAATCTGACATTAGTTAATTGGAATAACTGAGATTCGAGGACTCTATACCAAAGCATATTCTAAAGACGAGAAACCAAAGTAGGAAAAAGTAAGAGTAGAAAGTGAGATGAGTCTGCTAAATCAAGAAAGCTGGGGGGTAGCAACCTCCTGATTATCAATGATTATTATGTCTTGGAATACAAAGGGCTCTTTTACCGCCTGAAAGAAATATGGGTTTGTACATATCATTTTTATAAAAAATGTAGATGTTTTAGACATCCGTGAGAACAAGAGTAACTAGATATAGATCGAGAACTTCATTAAAATAATATTCTTCAAAAGATTTGTTTTTGATAAATTGGACACGCATGATGGAGGTAGAATTTGTATCCTCAACAATCTAGATAAAATAAATGTAGATCGAGTTCATGATACTCCTTCCTCCCCCTCCCCCTCCCCCCTAAGTGGTACATTTCATAGTCTAGTGTATGGTAAAAACTCATCACATACGCTCTAGATTTGTCTATGCTTCCAACCATGGAGGCTTCGTACTCTCATGTGACAAGAATTGAGAGAGTATGCATGCACGTTTAACGAACCATGATTGGTACTTAGAGACTTGAAAATGTCCTTAACTTCTACAAAAGGGGGAATGGGATTATGGTTGAACCATATATAATTAGAGACTTTGCGGAATGTTTTTTGGGATCCTGACCTCTCTGATCTTCAACAGATATGTCAAAAATTTACATGGATAAACAATATGGTTCAAAAAGAAGGTTTACCATGCTTTGGGTAAAAAGATTTTGGACTTGTCCGAGAACCTTACTCATGCTCATTTTATACCAGCCAATCAAGCAACGGACCATTCGTTGTGCATTGCTTAACTTTTCTTGCATGATGAAAAAGGACAACCTCAATTTTTATTCTTTAGTAGCTGGTCAAGCACAAATACTATAATAATATGGTTTATGATGGATGGGATCGAGAACATTTTGAGACAAAGCAATATGTTCTTTGCAAAAACTTTAAAATTTTAAAAAAACTTTGGAAGATCAATATGAAACAATTTTCGCATATTTTTTAATTAGGATAATTGAGCTACCAGAAATCAAGATCCAAGCCGGTGTTGGGAAGCCACAAATCATGGAAGAATAATTGGAATTACGAAAAAATGTGATTTCCCTTTTAAACACTGAGGAAAAGAAATAATCAGAGAAAATTCATTGCATTTATCACAAAGATGGACATTGACAAAAAAAATCACAAAGATGGACAAACTATAACCACTTCGATTGAACAAGTTTAGAAAACAACTAAATCACACAATTATCGAATTCTTAAAGGGTTGCAAAGACTTGAAGTCTTAGTTCAAGTTTATGGGAATTAAAAAATCTCATATGGATATCATTGATATTTACGAATTGAATTGTGTCATATGTAACACAATGATTTCATTCATAAAAGTACATAAAATTAGGGGGAGATAAATTGAAAATAAATAATTTTATGAAGTACAACATCTTTTAGGATAATTTGTGCAAAGTTTGCATGATAAAGGTTTTGAACTTGTAACCTCCCTTGTAAATGTTTAAAGTCTTACCATTTGGATAATATAATTGGACAAAAGGAAGTTTTATAAAAAATTCAGGTACTACTAAAGGATTTCAAACGGGCAAATGTAATATTACCGGGGGGAACAAATATTGTCTCCTTTTATCATATCACGCATATAATCCTGAAGTAGCTATATCGCGAATAAAGGTTTTACAAAATACTATGAGATTTTATATCTCTTAAGCAAGCAAAGTAAGAAATTGTTGATATAAAAATCATAATTCACGTTCTATTTACTCGATACTATTCCTTGAAGTGATTAAAATTACATTCCCCAAACTAATGCAATAATTTTCATATGCGTATTAGATAAATCAATCTGTTCCTATTCTTTTGGAGAAGTGGGAATTTCACTTTTTTATGAAGAAAATGTCCCACATAGGAGAAGAGATGGAAAAAATAATAGTTTATAATATTTTATCCATCTATTCCTTCCAAAAGAACTAAAGACTATGTAATCCAAAATTCAAATGGCAAATCCCCACACACATGCACCACCACCACCACCAGACCGGCACGGCGACGGCGATTGGGTAGTTTGGGTAGTCAAAAAATAAAACATGAAAGAAGTTTTCTGAAGTGATTCTGGTAAAAGATGACTGGTTCTTATAGTGGTCGGTGGCAATTCAAATCCTTTCAGCCAAAAACAAACGTCCACCAATCACGCACCAGAAGACAAGCATCCACCAATTACGCACCAGTCAACTGTTACATAACTTTCTCAACACGGGAATGAATCTACTCAACATAGTGTACAGGTTCATTCTGAAAACTGAAAACGTGTAACATATGTCAATCAAAACGTCAGCAATCATTGAGACAATTAAGGGCATTTATTGTAGACGATTCTGATAAGAGCTCTTTCCTTAACCACTCTCCTATATATACATCTCCTCCCCACTTGTCTTAGCTACGGAATACATTCGAAAAGAACAAACACTCTCTACTTCTCTTTGCATATTATAGTTGTAGAAATCTCTGTTAGAGATAGCTGGTACGCCGAAATATCTTTTTAATGCCTAAATTTCGTGTAATTTGTTTTTCTTTTTGATTCTGTGTAACTGTTTCATTTGTATTTCTATTTCTTTAATAGTTAGTTTACATTAATCGAAATATTGTTTTATGGATTTTCATTTCTTTTGTTTTTGAAAACCGGTGATTTTAATTTTTCCCAACACACCGTATGTCTAAACTATCCAAAGATGATTATCGGAGTTGAGTTACCTAAGACCATAGTGAATAAATTACTCATATAATTCTATTCATCTCTATAAAATGGTTAAATAAAATTATTATATCATTTACAAAAATATTTTTATCAGTTTGTTGTTTTTTGGTCATTCAATATAATAGTCATTTGGTACGGGAGTCGGGAGGGCGCACACAAAGTACAAAACTGGTGGATGCAATACTATATGTAGGACGGAAGTGCATTGTGTAAAAAAAGTTAATTTTATAAGATGTATTTGATTTTTTTTTCAAAAGAGAAAATTTATTATGAACAACTTCACATAGTATATACACTACATTAAAAAACAAATATAACAAAATTTGGTCCTATTTTAAAATAAAGTTATCAGATGAACTACCCTCCTTACATCTTGATTCAACTAAAAAGTTTCATCAGTAGCACATATAAAACACATATGACAAATGCAAAGGATCCCAATCTCAAACATGACTAAGCACCATCCAAGACATGTAATAGTAAAAGCTATCATTCCTCCATCATACCAATAAACAATATGGTTTTGGACTTGGAGGAACCAATACTTGGATAGGAAACCGAAAAAAATGCCTCTAGATATATTTCCATCAAATTCTGATACGAGATGTCAAAACTTCATAGTTGCAACATCACCATTAAACCTAGGATCCATGACCTAAATTCTTGAACCTTCCGAATTCTCCATCATCAATTGCATCTTTCTCTGATAAAAATTTCTAAATAGATCATGTATAATTAAGCTATACCTAAATTAATAGGATATGAAGCAAGAATTTCAATTAATATATATACACAAATATATTCATATATATAAGAATGAAATTACCAAATCAAATTTTAATCAATTAAGATCAGTGTGCACAAATAAAAGAATTTTTCTACATTTTAAAAGTGTTAGAATATTTTGCTCTCTTGATTATGAAGCGTACGCGTTGTATTTATTTATTCGAGTTTCATCTTTGGTACACCATCTTTTATGTTCATGTGTTGTAGTAAATATATTTAGTCATTGATAAGTTGTGAGTTGTTTTATTTGGGTGCTTGGTATCTAATTAATTAGTAGAGTTATTGCATGACATTAACGGTCATGTTTCTATTTTCTCGAGGAGAGGGGGTATTGGTTAAGTCTAGAGTTCTCATTTGTTAAATTGTTTGTTCTATCATTTTTTTAAGTTGGCGTAGAACACAAAACTACGAAATAAAGGCACTTGAGCTGGTTAATCCTATATGAGACTAGTTTGACAATAGAGTCAAGTTGTTCAGTTTTTTATCTTGAATACAGACCCTTTTAACTTAAATTATCTAATAATTAGAACCGAATAGTGGTGGCTAACAAAAAAATTGGAAATCAAGGATGCAAAAATATTTTAGATATTAGAATTCAATAGTTGAAATGTATATATTTAGGGATAAGTGTGGGTGATTTATAACAGTTAACACCCCAATAAACCATCAATTGAAATTTTGTCGCATTATCCAAAGTTTAATAGTACCAAAATACATCAAGAATAAAAAGAAAATAATAGCTTAAAATTCAATAATTAACAACAAAATGATTTTTCCGGAGGTTTAATTGGTTGTAGGAGGGTTGTACTTCCTTTACCTTACCTTGTCCAATTCTTTCATCTACCTTGTCTTCATTGTCCAAGATTTGGGTTAGGATGGTCAAGGTGTCAAAGACGATCATTCTGAACTTTCCATTTCCATGTATGAAAAATTGCTTGACACAGTCCCCGTACATCCTTGTAAAATATATAAATTTCAATTGTGTTAGTAAATAATAAATGTGTTTATAAAGTAATTATGATTAGAAAATTTTGTCTTATAAATAGTGGTGGAGGCTCACTTTCTCCAGGCTCTTACCCTAATTAAGTTATATTTTATTCCAAAAAATAGATATTTATTCCTCTTTTAGAATTTTGAGAACTTTAATTTGTCCTCTCAATCTTGTCAATAGATATAACTTTGATTTATTTAAGTCTATTGGATCCAATCTAGTGTACAACTAATTCAAAAATATAGACCTTTAATGAAATTAATATAATATTATGTTATTTTGCAAAATATAGACAATGTGGTGGTATTGACTCGAAATAAAATTTAAAAACAAATTGACACCATTGCCACCGTCCCCTTGGCCCCCAAGAAAAATTCATATCTTAGTACATAAAACAATTACTATTAAATACTAATATACTTATGTATGAATTTTCTTGACTAAATCTCAATTAATTATTTATTATCTTGAGCAAAAATTCTTTTTCACTTGAATTAGTAAATATATAAAATAATTGATAGCGGTGTTAGATAGTAGCTACCTCGTGAAGTGATTACGAATTTCTCGAATGCTAGGAAGAAATCCACCAGGGAATGAGATAAACAATGTATTTTTTCGGTCGTCTGGTAAAATAAATGACTCTGCATAAGGGTTCAATTGAGACATTTTGGTGGGTTGTTAATGGTGGAAGAAGAAATAAACCAGTTGGGATTAGCTCACTGGCCAGAGCCTTTGCCATCCAATCTAGTGGTGCAAGTTCGAACCGAGTCAATGAGTCCGAGTCCAAAGTGACTCTCCTATGTAACAAAAAATTAAGAGGATATAGTTTCTATATCTTTGAGTTGGAAAGATTTGGAAAAATATTAAGAGTTGTGTTAGATGGAAAAAATGTGATGTTATGCTATATGATGAGGATTATTGGAAATTTATAGGAACTAACATCTTACACAATTGGAAGGGTTTAATTACTATCAAATATAAAGAAAATTAGATTTTGCAACGATCTAAAATATTTAGACTATTGTTCATCATTCGTATATGAATAGAAATATCATATTTAAAACTAATTAGATTTTATATTATAATCACATTAAGTTAATTCTCTAAATATATAGATTAGGTAGTGAATTTACTAATACACAAATGATAATCCACTAGATAGATTTGGGAAATAAATTCATATTTAAATTTTGATAATCTATTCGGTAGATGTAGGTAACGAATCAAAATCCATATTATGAGTCTAATCTAATTTTTAAATTTACGATATTAATTTAAATTATCATATGTTGTTAACTATAGTTATCACGAGTTCTTAGTTTACAATTTTTGTAAAAAATACAATGTTTAAAGAGAAAATAAATAACCACATATATTGCATGAAAAACATTTTAAGAATTTAGTGGATTTACCACATTAATTATATGTCAAATCAAATCACTACTTTATAGATGTATAATTGGTAAAATTAGGGGTGGAAATCGGATCCGAAATTTCCGATTTCCGACTTTTCCGATCCGAAAATTCCGATTTCGGAATAGATTTTTAAGGTTCTGAAATTCCAATTTCCGATTTTTCCGAAAAAATCGGATCGGATTTGGAACTACATATAAATTTCCGAAATTTCCGGGTTTTCCGATCCGATTTTATTTCCGAATTATATTTCCGATCCGATTTTATTTTCCTGAAATATATTACCGAATTATAAATTATATTTCAAAATAATTTTGCATGGAGTATTTGAAACATGAAAATCGAGGCCTGTTTCTTTGGTCCTTGAAACATGTAATATTGCATGATTATTTTCTGAGGCATTTTTGCAATATTTATTTTTTCATGTTATTGGAAAAGTAACATCGGTTTAGCATTATTTTTTTAACTACTGTTATTTTGTTATTTCATGTAAATTTGAGGTTTAGTTTTTAACTATTGTTACTCGTGTAAGTTTTATAAGTTTAGTTTTTTACTACCGTTACTCATCGTGTAAGTTTTAAAGTACTGTTCTGATTTATAACCCTTAGTTCCGCAATTTCTGAACCAAAAGTTCCGAAATTCCACCCCAAAGTTCCGAATTTTCCGAACCAAAAGTTCCGAAATTTCCGTTCCGAAATTTCCGAATTTCCGGTAAATTCCGAAATTCCGAATTAGGAATTGTTTTTCACAGTTCCGAAAAATTGGATAGGAATTGGAACAGAAAAAATCTATTCCGAAAAAAATTGGAATTTTTCCGAAATACCCTTTTTCCGATCCGTTCCTTCCGATTTCCACCCCTAGGTAAAATAGTGGAACCTCATATTAGAGATCCTTTACGCCCATTATGTTATGATTGTTGTGTACAACAAACATTTCCCACCTTATGAAATAGAATTTGGTAATTTTAATGTCTCATCCAAAATTAGATTATAACTCGAAAATGTGTTAAGAATTATCTTTTGTATAATTTTTTGTGATAAAGTTTGTAGACAATCATATTTACCGGTTCTACAACTCTAACTTAAAAATTGTTAAAGATCAATTTTTACTTGTCTAATGAGATCATATATTGGAGTTGCTCGCTTATACAATTTTTATACAATTTCATGCTGATCTTAAAAATAATTGGAAGTGTCTAATTCAAGAAGATGGGACCTAGAACTCTATATTGTTGCTTCACATATTTAATGTAATGCTTATTTTTAGAACTCTTCGATCCCGCCGATTCTATCTTCAACGCCAATAAGGCTCATGCAATTAGGATATCTAAGGAAAGAGACGCCAACACCCGTTGAACTCATGTAATTGATAGAATTCGTGAAGCACAACTCTGACATTAGTCAATAGGATAAACTGAGATTTGAGAACTCTATACCAAAGCATATTCCAAAGACGAGAAGCCAAAGTAGGAAAAAGTAAGAGTAGAAAGTGAGGCGAGTCTTCTAAATCGGGAAAGCTGGGGGTACAACCTCCTGATTGTCAATAATTATTATGTCTTGGAATACAAAAGGATTTGCTACCGCCTAAAAGAAAGATGGATTTGTAAATATCATTTGTAGAAAAAATGTAGATGTTTTAGACATCCTAGAGAACAAGAGTAACTAGCTAGAGATAAATTGAGAATTTCATTAAAAAGATATTCTTCAGATGATTTTTTTTTGATAAATTGGATGCGCATGATGGAGGTAGAATTCGTATCATCAACAGTCTAGATAAAATAAATGTTGATCGAATTCATGATACTCCTTCCTCCCCGCCCCCTCCCCTAAGTGGTACATTTCATAGTTTAGTGTATGGTAAAAACTCATCACATACGCTTTGGATTTGTCTATGCTTCTAACCATAGGGGCTTCATACTCTCATGTGGCAAGAATTGAGAGAGTATGCATGCACGTTCGACAAACCATGATTGGAACTTAGAGACTTAAAAAAATTCCATAACTTCTACGAAAGGGGGAATGCGGTTGTGGTTGAATCGTACATAATTAGAGACTTTGCGGAATGTTGTTTGGGATCTAGGCCTCTCCGGTCTTCAACAGACATGTCAAAAATTGACATGGAATAACAATATGGTTCAAAAGAATATTTACCATGCTTTGGGTAAAAAGATTTTGGACTTGTCCAGGAACCTTACTCATGCTCATTCTATACCGGTCAACTAAGCAACTAACCATGAAGTGTGCATTGCTTCACTTTTCTTGCATGATGAAAAAGGACAACCTCATTTTTTATTCTTCAATAGTGGGACAAGCATGAATACTATAATAATATGGTATCTGGTAAATGGAATCGAGAACATTTTGTGACAAATCAATTTGTTCTTTGCAAGAACTTAAAAAGTTGAAAAAAACTTTGTAAGATCAATATGAAACAATATTCACATATTTTAGAATTGGGATAATTAAGCAAAGTTGAATCAGGAAATAAAAAGTTGCCAAATATAGTTGCCAATTATGCAGCTACGTCCACTAAAGTGAGGATATATCCAAATCGGCTGTGATTTTAGATTAGAATTTAAATGATTAGATAGATCTTTTCGTTGCGGTCGTTTTGATATAAAGTGGGTGAAATTTGAGCTAGTAACGAAGGAAATATGACCAAATCAGTGAGTAGTGTTTATCATGTCATATATTTTAGGAAACAAATTTGAATTGGACTTGAACTCCAATTACTTTCCTTCCACTCCAAGATTTCGACATAGGGTTAGAAAACACCTATAAGTACACCCTCTTATAATTGTAAACATGTCCTTGCCTAGTCCTTAATTCATATTACTCTTAGAAGTCATCAAGAGAAGCAAGTTGACAGTATGTATCTTTATTTTAGTTTATTTCTTATCAGCATAAACAAATTTTCACATAGCTTGGGTTTTGCATATATATTATGTATAATCTTTGAATTCTATTTTCTTCTATCTAAGTTTGATTGGGAAAAACCTTTTTAGTTTGATTAAGCTTCTTAACCTTTATATTTGTTTTATGTGCTTTGATATATTGACCATAGTTCTTGCTAGTGCACGAGTATCGACAACCCCATTAATAGCAGTTGGATGGTCACCCGGAATGGGTGTCTAATTGTTGAAACACCACATAAACGCCTAGTGTGCGGTAGTGATCCTAACGGGCTTGCCTAACTAGATAGTCACTAGGGTTTGAGATTCACCATTGATCATTGCATAGGGTCCCCTTACCCAAGTCCCCTGGTAATTGTTAGGTCTCCACCTAAGTCCATCCAGAAGGGGATTGGGAGGAATATAGAATCCTGGCTACTTATTGTAAGAGCTTTAATAACTCTTATAACTAGTAGAAGAAATAGAAAGATAAGTGGATACAAGCAAACCTGAGCTATATCTCTCATCTTATTCTTACATCTTTATTTAATTGCATTAGTTTTAGTTTAAATCATTCTCTCCATAATTATTCAGATGTATTTTACTGTCTTTTAATTCTCTCTATTGGTTAGTGTTGTTCTGGGGACGTGATTGATAATTACCTTTATCTGCGACCCCTTGAAGATTTGAGTACTGCATACCTGGATGATTTTTATTACCAAATCGATGGAATTACCTATTTGGTAATAGAAATCATCCAAGTATGCAGTATTTAAATATTCAAGGGGCCACAAATCAAGGTAATTATCAACCACGTCCCCAGAACAACACTTGTCAATAGAGAGTAAAATAAATATGAATAATTTTGGAGAGAATGATTTTCACTAAAACTAATGCAATTAAATAAAAGATGCAAGAATAAGATGAGAGATATAGCTCAGGTTTGCTTGTATGCACTTATCCTTCTATTTCTTCTACTAGTTATAAGAGTGATTAAAGCTCTTAAAGTAAGTAGCCATCATTCTATATTCCTCCCAACCCCCTTACCGGTGGACTTAGGTGGCGACCTAACAATTCTCAGGGGACTTGGGTAAGGGGACCCTGCACAATGATTGGTGGTTAATCTCAAACACTAATGACTATCTAGTTAGGCAAGCCCGTCAAGATCACTACCGCACACTAGACGTTTGTGTGGTGTTTCAACAATTAGACACCCCTTCCGGGTGACCATCTAACTGCTATTAATGGGGTGGTCTATACTCATGCACTAGCAAGAACTACGGTCAATATATCAAAGCACATAAAACTAATATAAAGGTTAAAAAGCTCAATTGAACTAAAAATGTTTTTCCCCAAACAAACTTAGATAGAAGGAAATAGAATTCAAAGATTATACCTATGCAAAACCAAAGCTATGGGAAATTTAGTTATGCTGTAAGAAATAAACAAAAATAAAGATACATACTGTCAACTTGCTTCTCTTGATGACTTCTAAGAGTAATATGAATTAAGTACTAGGCAAGGACATGTTTAAATTGATAAGAGGTTGTATTTATAGGTGTTTTCTAACACTAGTTCGAAATCTTAGAGTGGAAGGCAAGTAATTGGAGTCCAAGTCCAATTCAAATTCATTTCCTAAAATATAGGACATGATAAACACTGCTAACTGTTTTGGTCATACATCCTTCATTACTAGGTCAAATTTCACCCACTTTATATCAAAATGACCGTAGTGAAAAGATCTATCTAACCATTTAAGCGTTCGTACAAATCGCAACCGATTTGGAGTTATCTTCACTTTAGTGGACGTAGCTGCAGAATTGGAAACAATATTTGGTAACTTTTCCTTTTCTGATTCAACACTTATGCCAATAATCTAGCTCAGATTGATTTACCTTAACATCCTCAAGAAGGAATAGTGTCAAAAAAAATTACAGGACTTCATGGATCTAGTTACAAGCAACATCCAAGTACATGACGAGAAGTTCAGAGAACAAGAGGACATAATACAGATCATACATACACAGTTGACCCAAATAGCGAAGGCTTTGAATACTTTTTTAGAAGCAAAGGAAGTAAAGTCCATTGAAGGAGGTGACAACAATGTTGGGTTCGAAGCATGTAAGGCAATTTTCCTTGAACATAAAAGAAAGAGGAATCGCCACCTGCTGCAAAAATTTCCGTGGAGGTTCCACTAATTGAAGATGAATCAACCAAGACTATCCCAAAATAATCTGACTTCGTAAATATTCACAAGGACATGGAATAATAGGTTAGATCGGTCATTGAACTACACGATAGTATAGCATTAGAGAAAGAGGAAGAAGCCTCAAAAGAGCGGAAAGAAAAAGTTGCACCTGTTGTGCAAGAAAAGAAAGAAGAAGAGAAGGTGGGCTTGCCACCAATTATTCCAGCAATGTCACCACCCATTCCTGAGACAAATCCAAAGGTTGTCATTGAACTCAAGACATTTGTAGAGGCGTATAGTCCAGAGAAAATCAACGCCCAGATACTAGAGATTTCGAAAAAAGGGCTTACACCGCAACATGTATTCACGCAAGTCATTCCAGAGAAAGATGCGACTGTAAAAGCCAGTAAAGTGACAGTGGATCATACTGAGAGAGTATCGAGAAGAATTGAAAAAGAGTTACCACTCAAACTAAAAGATCCGGGAAGCTTTAATCTTCATATTTAAATTAGTGATATGCTCAAAGTGAAGGTCATGTGTGATGTGGGTTCGAGTGTGAATCTTATGTCAAGTCCAAGTTCGATAGGCTTGGCATCAAGAAGGTGAAAAAAGCTCCCATGAACTTACATTTGTGGATAGCTCGGTGATAACGACATGGGAAATAGTGGAAGACGTTGATGTCCAGACAAGTATATCACCATCCCTACTGACTTTGTTATTCTTGATTATAATGCAGATAAACAAGTTCCAATCATACTTGGATTGCCGTTCTTGGCCACAAGTCAAATCATCATCAACTTCCAGGAGGAAACAGTCACCCTCTGTGCTAAAAATGTATCGAGACATTCTATATCTGGGGGAAGAAACCAAGGAAGTTAGATCCCACAGTTCCTGTCATCCACATTGCTACAAAGTATAGAGTCCCAGAATAAATCCACGCAAATCCTGTGGATACTAGACAAATGAGTGAGTTTGGGGTCGGCCATGAAGTTGTATTGAAAGCCCGCAAGCCAGAGAATAGGCCACGAAATCAAAAATATTACGGATGGGACCATTTGTCGTCACAAAAGTTGTTTCGAAAAAAGTGATAGAGATCAGACCCTAGAGGGGTATCAAACGGATATTAGAAGACGTTCATAGCCTTGCTCGTTGCTGGGAAGGCTATTTACGCAAAGTCTGATGGAGGTAACGCGTCTAACTTTGAAAGTCGTTAAACAAAAATGCTATCCGAGAGACAACCCACATTTTTTTTATGTTTTTATGTATTTAGTTTATGTTCAGCTTAGTTGTTTTAGTAGATATTGCAGTACTGAGGATGGTATTAGTTGTTTTGATGTGCATGCACTTAAGAAATCGAGTTCGAGAGAAGAAACAAAAAAAATTGGCAAAGAATAGATGTACCGTGCGGTACACCGCACCATCACTGTGGTGCACCGCACCTCAAAAAGGGTTACAACGGTTCAAAAATTAGGTACACATGCGAGGCAAAAAGGGGCAAAACCGTGTCGACGTTCTCAAAATACAGTTCCACGTGTTATCCAGAGCGTTCTTGCGGTATACCGCACAAATGCCGCGGTGCATCGCATGAAGAAATACCGTCACAAGGGTTTAGAAAATCCAGGTCCAGGTGCGAGGCTCCAAGAAGAGTCGTATCTCCGTTCGTGCTAGATCGTAACATGGTCCAAGACAGAAGAAACCTGTGGTACACCGCAACTTACACGCAATGCACCGCACCAACGGAAAACCGTGGAAACGGTCTGGGAAAGCAGGTTCAATTACGAGAGATCAAGTTCCAAAACCGTGCTAACCAACCGTGACACATGATGAGACTGAACACATCTGCGGTACCGCACCTCACCTGCGGTGCACCGCACGACACCACCAGACAAAGGGATTAAAGGAGAAGGTTAGTTATATCTACGAATTTCTAAATCTTAAGCCTCTCTATCTTTCACAAAGCTTCCCAACTCCATTAAAGCTTCTAGAAACCTTCACTTTACATCAAAACACAACCCAATCAACATAATTACAGACTTTGGGGGAATGTTGTTTGGGATCCTGGCCTCTGTGATCTTCAACAAACATCAAAAATTGACATGGAAGAACAATACGGTTCAAAAGAAGATTTACCATGCTTTGGGTAAAAAGGTTTTGGACTTGTCCAGGAACCTTACTCATGCTCACTTTATACGGGTGAACCAAGCGACTGACCATTCACTATGCATTGCTTCACTTTTCTTGCATGATGAAAAAGGACAACCTCATTTTTTTTCTTCAATAGTGGGTCAAGCATGAATACTATAATAATATGGTTCCGGATGGATGGAATCGAGAACATTTCGTGACAAAGCAATTTGTTCTTTGCAAAAACTTTAAAAGTTGAAAAAAACTTTAAAAGTTGAAAAAAACTTTAAAAGTTGAAAAAAAACTTTGAAGATCAATATGAAACAATTTTCACATATTTTCGAATTGAGCCAATTAAGCCCTTGAAGAACCAGATGTCAAGCTCCAAGACGATGTTGGGAAGCCATAAATCATGGAAGAATACTTAGGATTACGGAAAAAAGTGATTTCCCTTCAAACACTGAGAAAAAAGAAATAATCGGAAAAAGTTCATTGCCTTTATCACAAAGGTGGACAAATTATAACCACTTCGAGTGAACAAGTTCAGAAAACAACCAAAAATCACACAATTATCGAATTCTTAAAGAGTGAAGTCTGGATTAAATTTTAAAGACTTGGAACCTAAAAGAATTGCAAATACTTGAAGTTTCAATTCAAATTTATGGGTTTGAGAAAAAATGCGTTATATGATAAAAAAAGATTTTTAAAAAACTCATATGGATATTTAAGAATTGAATTTTGTCATATGTAACACAAGGATTTCATTCATAAAAAGTATATAAAATTAAGGGAATAAATTGAATTAAATAATTTTATGAAGTGCACCATCTTTTGAGATAATTTGTGCAAAGTTTGCATGATAAAAGTTTCAAACTTGTATCCTCCCTTGTAAAATTTTAAAGTCTTACCATTTGGACATTAATTTTTTTTTTTCCTAAGAGACAATCTAATTTGACAAAAGAAAATTTTAGAACAAATTCAGGTAATACTAAATTAACTGAGGATTTCAAATAGGCAGTTGTAATATTAACGGGTGGAACAAATATTCGTCACCTTGTATTATATCACGCACATAGTCCTGAAGTAGTTATATCGCGAATAAAGGTTTTACAAAATACTATATGATTTTATTTCTAGTAAGCAATAAAAGTAATGAATTGTTGATATAAAAATCATAATTTACGTTTTATTTACTTTATACTATCCCTGAATTGATTAGAATTACATTCCAAAATGAATGAAATAATTTTCATATGTGTATTAAAATAAACACTGTGGGACAAAATTTGATTGAATAAAATCACATAGTCTTGCTCAAAACCATTTCGTGTTGTGGATGAGATTGCATTCCTTGTAGCGATTGTTGTATTTTTTAATCTATTTGCAAATAGATATGTAAACAAAATGGCAGGGTTACATAAAATTATATATTGTATTCTCTGGCTAAATCTATTCATTGTAGTGAATAAAACTACATTTTCTGAAGAAAATGTTATGTCTTCTAATGTGTATTGGAATCAACGTGGGATGATCTTTGTCCACCTGAGGTGAAGATCATGATAGTGTTGCAAAGTTTGATTTGTAGATAACTTTTTATAAAGTATATATATATATATGATTGTTTTTACTAGTATTGTTGTTCAGAAAAGGAAAAAGGGGTGATGTCAACAAGATTTGTCATGAAAAATAGAAGATAAGCAATCGAAAAAAGGCGACGTTAATTATTTCATGACAATACAGAAGAAAAATAGGACACATAATTATTCAAGGTTACATAACTACTCTTCTAAAGAAGATATTATTGTAGGTAGTATTATTTTGAAGAAGTTATATTAAGAGGTTTTACACATTTCATATCATGGAAATACTCCTGAAGTAGTAATATAGTAAGTAGATTTTTATCCAATATTAAGGTTTAACATTACATTTTCTTGTAAACTACAACGTTTCAATCCTCGTAGTGAATGGAGCTACATTCCTTAAATTGAATGTAACTGTTTTTATTATCTAAATAAGTATACGTGAGAATGACAAAAAAACAGGTTAATGTTGTACTCCTTAATTTGAAATCATTCCCCAAATATAATAGAATCGCATTCTAAAACAAATGCATAATTTTTAGCCTATATAAAATTTGATATGGTCATGAAAATAATTGAATGACTTGACTAATTGCTATGATTTATAAATCAATATTAAATGAAAGTATTATTTTTAATTAAAGTATTTATTTTAATAAAAAGAAAGACGTGTAGAGCTTGTCAAGATCAATATCATCCCATACATAGAAAAAATCAAGTAAGTAGGTAATACTTGTGATAAAGTGTACACACCACCACCACATTACTCACCGGTCAAATTAAGAAATGTTCCTCTCCATCACACATCTTATATATCATTAGTCACAATCTAAGTTTTTGCGTATGGGGGAGGATCCAAAGAAGGATTTAAAGAGATTGATCAGATAGATACTTAAAGTAGGAAAAGGCAAAGGTTTTCTGGTCATGAGAAGGAGTATAGAAGCCTTGTTGATTGAAACGTTTCACACAACCAACACATTTGATCAGTCAGTTTTCTTCCACCACCACCAATATTTCACTATCATCGAACAATGCACCACCAAAGTTTATTCTTTTTACATGTGCCTTTGTTTTTATCTTTATGTACCTTTCCTTACTTTTGCTTCTTCATTGAGCCAAGTGAAATAATATTGCACTTCCTCAACATAATCACTATCCATCAATTTATTGCTCTCTTTTTACATACTCAAATCTTAATCAGTAACTTTTTTCCTTTTCCCATAATTTATGCCACAAATAATTACTTTTTTAAAGTCAAAATACCACAAATAATTATACTATAATTACACTAGGAAACATTTAGGTATTATTATGTTTTTTAGATCTCCCTTGACTCTTTATTAAATATTTAAGTTGAGTTCTAATTAATGGTTTGTTTACTTAATGAATCTAGAAGGTAAAGACTTGTACGTAATACACATTAATGCAATGATCAGAAAAAGATAAAGCCTAGAGAGTAATTGGTAATGGGAACTAGACTGAAAAACATTTAGCTTGTCATGAGTGGAACTGAAAAAGAAAAAAAAGCTAGCTTTCAGATCATCCTCTCTCCATGTTTTCCACTCTGTAGTACACTAATAAATGCAACTGAGACATTCAGATGTCAAACCAGAAAAGAAAAAGAAAAAGAAAAAAAAGGAAGATCAAGAGAAGATACTCTTTTAGACTTTTAAAAACAAAGACAAAAGTAATTAAATGTAACACATGAAAGTAAACAAGCATGCATCTTAAAACAAAAAGAGATTGACTATGTACTAAAATGTAAAGTTCATAAAACTTCTACTATTCCCATTAACGATCCAATGATGGAAAAATTCTCGATTATATACATCATAACAAGTCATAAACATAGTTAAATCTCATTAAAAATCTTAATATCATCCATCATTATAGAAAATAGAAAGATCTAATGAGAAGAGCTAAAAAGGTTAAAAAAAGTAGAAAAAGGAGCTAAAGAGTAAATAAAATTTGAATCTTTCTTGATATGAAGTGTAGGAGAAGCTGCTAACATGAAAAAGGTTGCATAAGATTCAAACCCAGATCATCTTTTTCTAAGATCAATCTTGTCTTGTTAGTCTCCATTGAAGAAGAATATTCTGGATGCAATCTTTTCTTTGAATATTGAAGTGGAACACCAAAAAGCTTTGTTTTACTTATGTTATTTTGGTCTGACTCACCATGAATAGTCACACTACTCTGCGATGTCTTGCTTGGTGAGTTCACATTGTTAACAAAAACATTATTCTGTTGATGATGATGATGTTGAAAAGGTTGTCTAGGGTTTGTGTGATACCCCATAAACTGATGATTCATAGGCTGTGGTGGTGGTGTAGGTTTAGACATTGTTGAGTTTCCAAGAAGAAAAGGGTTAATATTAGTATTAGTATTAGAGCTTGGTGTAACTGGTTTAACATGGTTTTGAACAAAGTAAATAATATCATTATAAAGCTTTCTCATATGAGCTAACTCAGACATTAACATATTATTACTTCTTCTAAGCCTTTCATTATCTTCAGAAAGTGTAGTGAAGCTTGAGTTATTATTATTATTATTATAACTAGCATAACCTCCTCCATTAACAACCACCCCAGTCGGAGAAGGTAACGGTGGTGAATCGGAATCACACCAGTTGTTTTGATGTACCGGTTGCTCATCGGAATCAGACGGTGAGATGCTTAAACGAGATGGATATCCAAAGCTCATAGGGTGGTGGTGGTGGTGGTGGAGTTGGTGGTGGTTTAAGTGGTGGCTCATATGGTTAATAGGTTGTGATGTTTTTCTTCTATGGATCTCACATAACAAATGCTTCTCTCCTTTTCTAAAATACTCATTTGCAAATTCCCATTTATCTGGTACGATCTTTCTAAAACCCTAATAAAATAAAACCCATGAACAAAAAGAATATTAGAATATTGGTTATATTCAAGTAAAGTAAAGTAAAGGTAAAGATAAATCTTACATAGGTGTTAAGTTGACGAACAAAACTAGAGAAATTATTGTGTTTAAAGTAATTAGGAAGAAGGTCACGTGCGAATTCAGGTGGACGCCAAACAATGAAGGTAGATTCATCTTCTCCCCAAGAAACAACATGGTCTGTAGATGGATCATCAACAAGTTGATATGTTTTGGTTAAGAATGGTGCTGGAACAGCTTTTTGTGCGTCTAAGGATAATAATATACCTTCACAGTTTTCAACCATCATCGCCATTGATTTACAGATCAAGAGAGAGCAAGAAATGAAAGTGAAATGAGGTGAGAATTTTATATTTACTGAGGTGAGCCTCGATAATGTAGTGAGAGAAGAATATGTGTCTGTCTGTCTCTAGTACTACAGTTAAAATAAGGGGTTTTCAAGAAAAACCCGTGACACATACTTCTACGCATACTCTTTTTTCTTTCTTCTTTTATTATTTTTTTTTTTTTACTGAGAGCGCACACACACTTGAGAGCACGCACAAGGGGATATTGTACTATGGAGACAGTACACAGTGTGAGTGAATTGACGGTTTCACCCTCGACCCTCTTTTCTGTCTTTTCCTTGGGGAAATCTGATGTACGGGGTTGGGTTGTTATGGAATGTACTAGTACTAATTCTCCTTATCTTTCCCCAAATGGAGATAAAAAAATGTTGAGATTTAGTATATTGGAATAAGTATCTTTTTAATCACTTTGATAATTTTAACATTGTAATTGGAAGGCTGACCGGTCAAGAGTTTCTTGCAATAAATATGTCTTCTTTCTTTTTTCGAAAATTTGCTAACATATATATCAAACGATCAAAATTCACTATTATTTTATGGGTAAGACTTCCATCCAATATTGAATGATTATTCATATCATGACCATTGATTAATATAACAAAATACATGTCATTAGATTAATTAGTTAGTTACTTTTTGTAAGTTTAAAACATAGGTATGTGTATTGATATTATTGGTGTAGGATCATCCAATATTGGATGGAAATTTTTTCCTTATTTTATACTTCTAGGGCCAATAATAATAAATAAATATGTAATGCTTATTGGAAATATTGGAAGAGTCTTTTACGCTTGTGTATATGTGAATTCATAGTTTCTCTTTGTTAACAAAGATGGCATGATCGTAAAAAAAGATGGCATGATCATAATTCCAACTACATCGATATAAAATGTTAAGATGGTGGTTATCTTGTTTGGTTTTTGTTTGTTGTTAAAATTTGTGGATTATGATAAATGGGATTTTAGGAGGTGTTAAGGTATCCATTTTCTAACTTTGGTTGTCATATTATAGGCTTGGTTTTCTAGTCATCCAGTTATGGGCTTAATATAATTGATAGAGAATGTTTGATATTCGTTCTGAGAGACACGATGAGTTGGCAGGGTGGGGAAAAAGTTTAATAAATGAAAAATACTAGAATTAAAAGAGGAAAAGCGATTTATTGCATTTTAATACAAAAAGTCTATCTAAATAGTCAAATAAACACCAAAAATGATGTCTCCCAAGGGCATAAAATTAGAACATTTAGGGAGATATCAGGTGCACTTTTGAATACCTTTTTGTAGAGCGATAGGAACATCTAAATCAGAGGACACCGGATCCGCAGACGGTGAGCAAAGCGGTACAGGCCGAGAAAACAGAAACGGTGGAGGGGGTGATGAGTATAAACCTGTAATCGATTGATCTAATTGAGATGTGACTGTAGGAACCGGTATGGAGAGAGGGATGTGGACAAGAGGTGGTGAAATAAAGGTAGGGACCGGAAGAGACAATGATTTGATAGCAATAATTAAATATGTAAGATGGATAGTATGATGAGGACTCAAGAGATGTAACATCTGCACAAACAAACACCATATTTTGAGAAGGAGAATCACAACGATATCCCCTCTGAAAGAGAGAGTACCCAAGAAAGATATGCTTAATTGATCGAGCACCTAAGTTATCCATTTCAAAAAAAAGATTATGAACAAAAGAGACACAAGCAAAGACACGATGTGGTAATATGTAGCGAGAATCTCTAGGGTTAAAGATAGAGAATGGAACTTGATCATGTAAGACAGAAGATGGCATGCGGTTAATGAGATAACAAGACGTGAGAACTGCATCATCCCAAATATGAGATGGGACATTTTTATGAAGGATAAGGGTACGAGCTGTATCTATGAGGTGTTCATTCTTTCTTTCGGCCACCCTGTTTTGTTGTGGAGTGTGGGCCACACTTAAAAATAAATGAGAGAAAGGATGATGAAAAATACTTTTTAGCATTATCACTATGCAATATACAAACCAGAACAACTTGGGTATGAATTTTGGCACAAAAGGATGAGAAAATAGAAAACAACTCTGAACGGTCTTTCATTAGATATAACCAAGTCATACGAGAGTAATCATCTATAAAGGTGATAAAATACCAAAATCGGTTTGAGATGTAGTACAACAAGGACCCTGGTGTCTCCTGGTGTGTGATAAAATCACACCCCTAAAAGGAGGGACACTGACCGCAAGTGTACGGGCCGTCCAAGTAATAATCCGATAAACGGGTATTCGATCTCAGGGACGGATGGATATGACTATAATATTTATCAAATAAGTGAAGATAATTGATATGATAGAAAAGCAAACGATAAAATATTTGTTTGGTTTTGTTTGTAGATCAAAGATGCAATAAATAAAATACTAAATTGATTAGCAGAATTAAAATACTGAAAGCAAATATGAGAAGACGTAAGAATGAGACATGTACTTGAGTCTAGCAAGGTATCACCTAAGTCAATGTAATTAATGTCTCTGTTTAAGGGTAGAGTTGGTATTTTAATACTAGTCGGGATTCTAATATCTCCTAGACCCCTGTAGGGTGGACCTAGGATCTATCTTAAAGTACTATAAACCCCTACCGGGAGAATATGTGCTCTCGGATGTGAAGTATTTACCTCTTTGGCTATGAAATTAGTTAAGCATGTCGGTCAATAACGGACATTACACAGATATTACCTAAGTCTGTATCAAGCCCCCCTCCCCCCCCCCCCCCCCCCCGGTCGGATGATCACTTTTTCCACTAAAGTGAATATCCCAAATACTAAACCCTATTTCTAGTTGTGTGGAAAAGAATTAGTAAATAAGAATAAAGCGATATCCAATATAAAATACTCAACTCAATTTAAATTAGAAAAATCCCAAATTCAGAAACAAGAATTAAATTAACTAGGGTTCAACCCTTTATTGCGATTCTCAAGCACTAAGGAAATTAGTTCATGCTAAAACTAAAAATTACTAAAATAAAGTAAAAAGTATTCATATTCAATTACAAGATAAAATAGAGGACCTAATTGAAGGGTTGGAATGGGCTGTTGATGGAAGAAATAACTTTTGCCAGCTCTATCTTTCTTCTCTCCTTTCTGCTTTTTACTTTCTTTTGTAAAAATATGAAGCATATAATGAAGTGTGTCTAAAAATGAAGTCTAAAGGCCTATTTATATTGGGAATTCGGACTTGGGCTTCTTACTTAAAGGAAATAAGTTAAATGAATAATAGCCCAAATCCAAATTAGAAATCTCGTAACTGGTATACATATATTAGTAAAACAGACGTAACTTTTGTGTCTCAACTCCAAATCACCCGATTCTAGTCCGAAAATCTTCCAAACTTGAAAATGCTGCTTCCTTATTTATGGGCTCCAAGGCTGAATCGGTGACTAGGTGGATTAAAAACAACAATTTGTAACAGCTTTCCAAATTTCTCTCTCCTTTAGTCAATTATTCGGATCACCTCTTCTTGCCTTTGACTTCTCCGCTCGATCTAAGACTTTAATTCTGAAAGTCCTAGAGGGGGGGTGAATAGGATTACTAATAAGATAATGCCTAATTAAAAATCTTTTGGACAATAATAATAAGTTTAAGAGAAAACTTCTAAGTCAACTAATTAAATCAAACTCTTATGGGATCATGCAATGGAAAGAGTAAGGTTTGATATAAAAGTATAACTAGTAAAAAGCTAATCCAATATCTTAAACTACTCTAGAAAACTATATGTTAGATATCCTAGATAAACAATAACATAGAATTCATGCAAGCATATAATCAAACATATAAAGTGCGGAAAGTAAATAGAGTAGGGATAGAAAGATACACACGATTTATAGTGGTTCGGTTTCCCTACATCCACTACCTAAGGAAGCCTCCTTAGGATTTCAAGCTTTTCACTAAGCTCCCGTGTCTCTCTTAACCGGGTCGAGAACACAAAACCTTTACAAACTCTTCGATAACACGAAGGACACACCACTTGCGTAATCACAACACAAGGACACCAAGTATACTCCCTATACTTGAATTCTCTCTTAATCTATCTATTACAAGACCTAGACTAAGAGGATAATAACAAAGTGTTTAAAGGTTTGCTAATTAAAGCTTGTAACTAAACTCCTAATAGAGTGGATATGACTATAAGCTTGTATACTCCTTCTTGAGTGGATAGAACCTTGTGGCTTAATTGATTAACTCCTTGAAAGGATTTATAAGCTCACTAAGATTGAATTTGACTATGTATAGCTCTTGACACCTTCTTGAATGATAGCAATTAAGCCCCTTAATGTTTGTAATTAGTTGGTGTAGTTATAGCCTTCAAAGAGCTTCAATTTATAGTAGAAAATGGCTTCCAACGGTCATAAGGCTTGAGTCCAACGGATCTATTAATCTCCCAACGGATATATTTCTTATGACTTGTCTTTAGTGCAGAAAACCCTTACTTGCGGTGTACCGCGCTTCAGTGGTTGATTTTCTGGCATACTGACGGGCTAGTCTCTATACCGCGCCCTGGTCCGCAAGCTTGGTCCGGTATACCGCAGCGGTGTACCGCGCCAAGTAATCTTTGAAGGATAATGACTTGGATCAATAATTCTTCTTCACGAAAGTTGTTGTAAACATTATTCTAAGAATCTTTGAAGTTGAACACTAAGGCTAATTCTCAATAAACATAAAGATACGGTTAATAGCATTTGTATGAGAATAAGATTCTTAAGATAAAACAATCAAGTTTGAACAACATGACAAAGAGAGAGCTTTTTGATGAAATAGAGTGCAAGAGAGAGTGTAAATAATCATAGAAATTAGCATACTAAACACAAGAGGATTTGTCACATTAAAACAACCTAATAAGGGAGGCTATATGCCAACAATCTCCCCCTTTTTGATGATGACAAATCCTTCACTAAAACACCTAAGGAAAGATATGAAAGTTTAAGCACAATGAAATAAAGCTCCCCCTCACAATAAGCATAAGTTTTGAGATGCATTTGTGAGTGTTTAAAACGTGCAAGTTTTGAAGGTTTTAGTGCACATAATATTTCTCCCCCTTTGTCTTCATCAAAAAGACGGGGTGAAAACAACTAAGAGTAGAAGAGCAAAAACTCGAGTGAATAGATTTAAAACAATGATTTAGAAGGAGATGCACAAAGATAGATAATTGTAAAGCAAGAGTTAAGGATAGAGATATTTACCAACTCCTTGATCGAAACATGTTCATTTCATATGCTTTCTAATGACACAAACGATTAGTTGCACTATATGAAATAAAAGATTAGTTTAAGCATTTGAGTTTTAATAATTTAAACAAAGTCTCCCCCTTACAAAATGCATAGATTTTAATTTTGTAAAACGTTTGATTGACAATTTTTTCCTAATGAGAATATTTGAAATCATTTTTAAAGAAAGTTTAGGAAAAAATGTAATTTTTGAAAAGCAAGGGGTCAAGGTGTATTTTTCAAAAGTTTGGGGGCCAAACGCAATTTTGAAAGATCTATTTGGGACCGCAATGCAAATATCAAACTATTTAGGAACAAAGTTTAAAGGAGCAAACTATAGGGACTAAGGAGAAATATCAAGAAGTACCTATAACATCAAAGAACTTGTTAGCAACATAAGAATCAAATCAAAGATGATAAGCAACTAACATTCATGATAAAAACACAACTAGTTAACCAATTATCCAAATAAAACGTTTAGCATCCTAACATAAAAACCAAATAACCCAAAGTAGCAATATCCTAGATGTCCAAAACACGGACCCACAAGAACTAAAAAGCATAAACAAGTACTAAAATAACCACATAAGCACATAAAAGACCCATAAACCACCAAGAACGATAAAAACAAGATTTTAAACACCAAGCACCAAGCACCAAACACCAAACCAAGATGAATTAACGATTATCACGAGGAGAGCGGCTCCTAGATCTTCTTCCATTTCCAATATCATCGCGAATACACGAAACATCACTTTTCATACACGAAAGCTCATTCGCAAGATTCCCTATCTTTTCTTCCAAAACTCCAAATTTCCTTTCTATTTTATCTTCCAAAGCCACAAATTTACTCCCTATATAATCCATGAAACGGGACATAGCACTTTCGAAACCGGATGGATTAGGAGGGTTAACAAAGGTGGGTTGGCTTGGAGTGGGCTCATTAGGAATGGGGTTTTGTTGATCCGGGTTATCTACTAAAATAAGAGTGTCAAGCTCCGGACCATCGGTTTCGCTTTTAGCTCCAAGAATGCGATTACGAATAGTAACATCCGAGATACGATTAATAGTGGAGACCGAAACATATGTGTTGTTATAAATAACAAATTTCATCCTAAGAATCGTGAGATAATCGAAGTTCCATGACTTATTCATTGGTTTCACATTAGTTCCTCCAAAAGAAATACCATTAGCCTCAAAGATTTTGGATAGAAATATACCGTAAGGGACTTTATCCCGAGAGGCACGAGCGTGATTCATCCATTTGAACATTATCGCAATAATGTTTATCGGTTGTTTGGAGAAGATCAAAAATAAAAGATAAGCTTCATACGGGATAAGTTTAGCGTCATGCTTATCTTTCGGAATAACGGCCGAGATAAGAAACTTGTGGGCCACGATAAATTCCGGATCAAAGTTACGAATATTCCAATTTCCATCGGCAATAACCATTCTACTATTAACAAACTCATTAACTTCATTTTGAGCAACAATATCAATGTTCGAATTATCCCAACCACTAGACCAAAATCCGCTAAAACCATCCGAAGGTATATCAAATTTAGAGCACAAAGCATTCGATTTTAAACGTAAAATGGTACCCGATACGTTTGACTTAATTGAAGTAGAAGCATGATTAAATTCAAAATTCGTATAGAAATCTTCGATTAACCCGATTGCCAAATGACTACCCGAAAAAGCAAATATTTTATGAAATTTTTGAATTGAAAAGAGATTAAAGAGAGAGTTTTCACCGGAGGGAAAAGCCGAGGGGCAAATCGTTCTTCCCGGTAGAGCATCGAATGGCCGGAGTGGTGGTGGTGGTGGTGATGGTGACCTCGCCGGAGATGGTTCACGGTGGCGGCTTGAGGAGGCTCCGGTGGAAGCTTTTTTCTTGTTAGCAATGGATTTGGTTCTAACCATGGTGGAAAACGAAGTGGGTGATGGAGGAGGAAGAAGGAGGAGTGATTTAAGTGGTGAAAGAGGGTGTTTTTGGTGGTGGAACCGGAGTGTGGGTGGCCGGAAATCGCCAAGGAGGAGGAGAGGAGAAGTTGTAATGAAGAAGTGAGGAGAAAAGACTGAAAAACGGGTTCTTAATCTGTCAAAACCCTTACGTGCGGTGTACCGCGGGAATCGTCCGGTGCACCGCACGAGTGCTCGGTTTGGTCAACGAAAATGAAATTTTTGATTCTTTTAAAAACACCCGAAACACAATCGAAACTTCCCCAAATGACTCGGAATGATATAAAATAATTTTGAGCATCTTTGTTTTGAAAAGAAAGGCCAAGGAGAACCTAAAAACTCATATAACAGTTAATTTCACAAAAGTCCCTAAGTTTTCTAAAAGTGCAAAAAGACCCAATGCAAGAATAAAGCAACACTAAGCATGTAAAAGGTCAAGAACAACAAGATAGTATCACAAGTTGATAAAACACATAAAACACAATATAAAAACATAAACAAAAATACAAGAGAGGAAAGAATTTCACCGTATTTTCCTTTTATGAGGTTTGAACGTCCTTTTGCATAAGATTCCATTTTCTTGACGCTCAACACCTTCAATGCATATTACTATGGTAACCGAGGTGGAATGGATCCGGAAATGTTGTTAGCATTTGTCACGATCCATATTGGTTTTTCCCATGAAGGTATCAAAGATCCACTAATAAGTTGTTCATGGTAATGGCACGTAGAAGCATGATGACCGGGTTTACCACAATAGTTGCAATAACTTCTTTTTTGAATAGAGTAACCATGTAAAGTTTTTGAACAAGAAGTTTCCACATTCTTTCCAACATCCAAATTTTCACTAACATATAATTTTTCTTTGAAAAAGTCATTTGGATCAAAAGGAGTGACATTTGAGAAAGGATGATTTTTTAAAGTATCAAGAGCGAGGGAAAACGCTTCATCCAATTTTTTAAAACCTTCTATGCTTTTCTTCAAAGGATGTTTCCATTTATTTAAAATAAAGATGTTTTCAAAACACGGGTTTTTAGTATTGCCAAGAATATCATCCAAAGTGATACAACATTTAAAACAATTCTTTAGCACAATATTACCCTTTTTTAACATAAGATTATTCAAATGGATTTGAGAATCAAGAATTTTGAGAAGGGATGAAATTTGCCTAATATCACAATAATTGTAAGGAAGAGATAAAGAGTTAGGATAAAGTGCTACCTCATGATTAGGTTTAAAATCGTTGTGAGATTCATCATGGATAGAGACTTCTTCTTCTTCGTCATTTTCGACAATTCCATATAAAGACTCCAAACGATCCCAAAGCTCTTTTGCGGATTTACAATCTAACATTTGTGAGAAAATTTCTTCGGAAATTCCACGAATGAGAGTGTACATTGGTTTTGCATTTTGAGTGAGCTTAGCCTTTTCCTCTATGGTGAGTTCATCAAAATCTTTTTCTTCTTGATTTAGCTTAAGAACTCCCTCTTCATTTAACTCTTCTTTATAAGGGACAAATGGACCTTCCTTTACGATTCTCCATTGATCGGGATCTTCGGTTTTTATAAATTCCTCCATTTTTGTTCTCCAAGCAAAATAGTAAGTTCCTACAAAAAGTGGAGGTCGAGTAGAACACGAACTTTCCAAAAGATTAAATTCCATATCGTTTACTCTACTAACGATTAAGCTATTCACGTAGAGTTAGGCTCTGATACCAATTGAAAGTCCTAGAGGGGGGGTGAATAGGATTACTAATAAGATAATGCCTAATTAAAAATCTTTTGGACAATAATAATAAGTTTAAGAGAAAACTTCTAAGTCAACTAATTAAATCAAACTCTTATGGGATCATGCAATGGAAAGAGTAAGGTTTGATATAAAAGTATAACTAGTAAAAAGCTAATCCAATATCTTAAACTACTCTAGAAAACTATATGTTAGATATCCTAGATAAACAATAACATAGAATTCATGCAAGCATATAATCAAACATATAAAGTGCGGAAAGTAAATAGAGTAGGGATAGAAAGATACACACGATTTATAGTGGTTCGGTTTCCCTACATCCACTACCTAAGGAAGCCTCCTTAGGATTTCAAGCTTTTCACTAAGCTCCCGTGTCTCTCTTAACCGGGTCGAGAACACAAAACCTTTACAAACTCTTCGATAACACGAAGGACACACCACTTGTGTAATCACAACACAAGGACACCAAGTATACTCCCTATACTTGAATTCTCTCTTAATCTATCTATTACAAGACCTAGACTAAGAGGATAATAACAAAGTGTTTAAAGGTTTGCTAATTAAAGCTTGTAACTAAACTCCTAATAGAGTGGATATGACTATAAGCTTGTATACTCCTTCTTGAGTGGATAGAACCTTGTGGCTTAATTGATTAACTCCTTGAAAGGATTTATAAGCTCACTAAGATTGAATTTGACTATGTATAGCTCTTGACACCTTCTTGAATGATAGCAATTAAGCCCCTTAATGTTTGTAATTAGTTGGTGTAGTTATAGCCTTCAAAGAGCTTCAATTTATAGTAGAAAATGGCTTCCAACGGTCATAAGGCTTGAGTCCAACGGATCTATTAATCTCCCAACGGATATATTTCTTATGACTTGTCTTTAGTGCAGAAAACCCTTACTTGCGGTGTACCGCAGCGGTGTACCGCGCTTCAGTGGTTGATTTTCTGGCATACTGACGGGCTAGTCTCTATACCGCGCCCTGGTCCGCAAGCTTGGTCCGGTATACCGCAGCGGTGTACCGCGCCAAGTAATCTTTGAAGGATAATGACTTGGATCAATAATTCTTCTTCACGAAAGTTGTTGTAAACATTATTCTAAGAATCTTTGAAGTTGAACACTAAGGCTAATTCTCAATAAACATAAAGATACGGTTAATAGCATTTGTATGAGAATAAGATTCTTAAGATAAAACAATCAAGTTTGAACAACATGACAAAGAGAGAGCTTTTTGATGAAATAGAGTGCAAGAGAGAGTGTAAATAATCATAGAAATTAGCATACTAAACACAAGAGGATTTGTCACATTAAAACAACCTAATAAGGGAGGCTATATGCCAACAAATTCCCAATTCTCCTCATTGTCTTGGTGCTCCATAGCATCCTATGGACCTAAGAACTTTTCACTAAAAACAAATAAATTAATGCACAAATGCTCTAAAATGAAATTACTACAATTTTGAGGGAAGAAAGTGCAATATAACTAAATAAGCTTAAAATTCTATCAAATAAGTCTACTAATCACCTAAAATGATGTCTCCTAAGGGCTAATATTTAGAACAAAACGGGAGACATCAGACCCCAAACATCATAGTGAACTACAACAAAAAGAGAACTAACTCGTTTATTGATACGACTAACAAAAGAACTACAAACATGTTTTCCTAACTGACACGACTCATAAGAGAGTTCTCGAACATGATTAAGACCAAAAACCATTTCTTCAGGGCAGGAAGTGATGGATGACCAAGTCGACAATGAATCTGCTCGGGCAAAATATCAATAAGACAAGCAGTAGAAGAGGTAACATCCATATAACAAAGACTATGCTCCTCACGCCCCGTACTAATCTGCTTTTGAGTTTGGAGATCCTGTACAACCACAGAGTAAGGGGTAAAGATCACTAAACAATTTAGACGCTTGGTAAGTTGACTAACTGACATAAGATTGAAAGAAAATTTAGGGAGATATAAAACCGACTCTAAGGAAATAGTAGAAGAAAGATGAGCAGATCCAACCCCACGAACAGAGGTGAAAGATCCATTAGCAATTGGAACATTATGAGAAGGACCTGTACAATTTCAGAGAGTAAGTGGACATTACCGATCATGTGATCAGAAGCACCAGAATCAAATACCCATGGACCTAAGCTAGTCTGGGTGTGAGAGAGACCAGTAGTAAAGAGATGGCGTGAGTATGAGAAGATTGAGGTGCTTGAAAAGATACTTCTAACCTAAGAAGCTGAGAGTACCGATCCTCTTGAATAGTTAGGGCATGCTCTGAAGGACCGACACCTGATAAAGAGATCTCTAATGGATCTATCTGAGTGGCATAAGCAACACATGAGGATGACCATGCAACCCCTAATAATTATCTCGATGATGTCCTACTCTGTGGCAATAACATCACTGAGATCAAGAAGTGTAGCTACCTCTACCATTACCCCTACTATAACCTCGACAACGACCACGATAACCACTCAAAATACCATCACAAGGAATACTACTATCCCTACGATTGTCGGGTTGAGACAACAAAGCAAGACGATCTACTGAAGGCTCAGATGCACTAGGAGTAAGACAAGCACGATCAAGAGTAGAATACACCTCAGACATAGCGGGAAGGGTCTTGCTAGACAAAAGTTGAGAACGAACAGCGTCATACTGAGAAGGGAGACTAAGAAGCATGAGTACAACAAACAGTTGTTCTTCCTGATCACGAGAAACTTCTATATCAGTCTTAGGAGGAAATACTGAACAACGTTAGTTAAGGAGAACTAATTACGACCGTACCACCTAGAGGTTCCCTTCTCGTCGAGTTGAATTTGCATTAAGTCAGAAACCACATCATAAACTCGAGTCATATTACTGGTATATAAACTTTTAGCCATAGACCACATAAGTTTACATGACTCGTAATCAAACATATCATGAAGTTCCGGGTCAATAGACTATAATAAATAGCTAGCAAGTTGACAATCGACATTTTTCCAAAGTACAATTTCATCGACAAAAGCATTATTAGGACAATCTAATGTTAAATAACGAATAAAACCATGCCAACAAAACCACAATCTAACTAAAGAAGACCAACGATAATAATTACTACTAGTAAGCTTAGTCGTAGTAATAACCCGGGTACCTAAAAAAATTATACTACTAATCGACAAAGTAGAACGAGACACATTAGATATAGGATATTTAGAACTACTACTTTGTAAGGTCTCCATAACTCCATAAAACACACTAATTATACCCCCATTTATTATCAAATGGACACTAAAAAGCAGAATCAAAGTAAATAAACAGCGGAAACAAAAAGAGGAGACAAAACCGAACCTACTGGCGCGTGACGGTCACCCGCGGCTGCCGAAGGTGGCGCATGAAGCCCACACGCGGATGACGACGACGGGCCTTCCATGTCCTAATAGGATGCCTTGCGAAACTTCTAGAGCCACTCACGCGCGTTGAAGAGACTCGGTTAAGTGTAGATCGGTTTTTTTGTTTTTCGTTTTAATGTAAATCCGTTGCCGCTGCTTTGTCAGAGGTAATGCCCAACCTCCGTGGTGTCGCCATTTTCAGGAGAAATGGTCTATGTGGATGACGTGGTTCGATTAGTGGCGTAGGTGAAGAGCTGGTGGCCGGCTGGCTAGGGTTAGGGTTTTGGGCTGTAAAGTGTTGAAAAAGACGACGATGTTGTGATGTTGTTTGTTTTTTTTATAAAACTAGAAAAGAAATTTTATTGGCTTTAATACCATGTAGAAGTTGAATAATGTGATAAATGACTTAGTGTATTTAAGACACTAGTCTTACATATATATAGATAAATACATATAATCCTAATACACAAAGGATATTACAAAATATATAATAGACTAAACCACCTAATGGATAATAGCATGTACTAATATCCTAAGGGTAATAGGATGCTTTGCTTTCACTTTAACAATTATGTATATAAAATATCTCTATTTTAAATCTTAAATCAATACATATACACACTTACTTAAACACAAACACTAAAATACACAGACACTCTAAAACACACACACACAATACCTTAAGAAAGATGAGATGGTATGACTGAAGATGGAGTGGATGGTCATTGACAGGGTGGTCTTAACCCTTGATGTTAAGTGATTAGTTTGAAACCTTTCTCTTTTTCCTTTCTTTCGATGCTTGGGCCCGACGCCACTTTATCACTTTATGCTAGTGTCCGAGACCAAGTTCTTTTTGGAGGAATATTATATCTGCATGAATCGTTTTTCCTTTTGTAAAATATTAGTTAACTCATTTTACTTCAGTCTTCGTGCCATCCATGCTTGGCGTATTCATTTTATGTTCATAGACATATGGAAACTCTATTCTATTTTGAGAAACTAATCCTATTTTAGGATAAGGCCGTGATGGCTTGATAGAGCGACAGTTATATTTACAACGATTTACATAGGATATTATTTAATAAAAATTAGGCTCAAATATGTTATGGTATTCTTTGGATAAGCTTGGGCATGCTCACAGACTAAACTAGAGTCTCAGCTGGTCACACTGAAGTAGCCTTGATATATGGACGAAGCAAAGGAAGAATATAACAAGGTATACCATAAGTCAGTCATGTTATCTAGCTTAGGGTAATGGCTCTTGAGCATCCTGTAATATAATACAGTATAAGCCAAAAGTGGTATCCTGTGTCTCTGTTACCTATAAATATCTGTGACATATGTCTAAGCGAGGTAACACTTTTATTATTCATTAATACAATCAAATTTAATTTCACTAGTTTATATATTCCTTCAAGCCTTGATCTAATACTAACTTGACGATCAGAGTATCATCAGGAGGACCCTTCCATGTGGCCCCGACTCTTTTTCTGATTTCAGGTCATTACATTCAATCGATAAAAGACATCAAGTTAAAATATTATTATAGATTGAAATAAAAACCCCACTATTCGTATAATTTTATTGGTAGGTCATTTTTCGCTCTAACAGTTGTCGTTGGATGTGGAAATCAATGTTTCCAAACCCACTAAAAATTACTATGTAAACCAAGTCGGATTATATGTGTAGATACAAACAAAGATGGAAATACCATAACCGGACATACCTAATGTCGAGTTGGAACCACTCTTGGTAGCTGAATTGGGGACCCAACAAAGAGATGACCTCGTGCCTCCTCCTAGTGGAGAGCATAATTCCCCTTTACTAGGTTACTCACAAGTGCCCATAATCATTTTATGGCTTAGGTAGAGACACTCCACCTGAGGGTAACACGACACCTTCAACAACTGTCACAACAAGTTTTGGATTAGCTACATCATCTACATGTACTACCACATCGAAGTCCTTCTGTCCTTAATGTACGAGGTGAATCTTGACGATGGTGTTTATTATAGCTCCTAGAACCCCCCGAGAGCTTAGTGTATGAATATTTAGGTAGAGAATGGTATAGTTTGTGAGAGGATTAACGACAAAAAGGAAGCTCGATCGATTAATGAGAGATAACCCAGGCTGGTTGAGTTTTGATCATCAATATAACAACTCTTTTTCTTGGGAAACACTCGATTCCGTCATGACACAGAAGTTCAACCACCGGACATTCCTACATTTAACGGTTTGCCAGATATGGACACATATATCAACGCCTTTTGGAGGTATATAGAGTTGAAGATGCTCGATGAGAAGATTGAGCCGATCAATTATCCTTGAATAGCCTTTGGTGTAAACTACGACTGAGAGGATGTGCTTCAGTAGAACGAGCAGAGTTCCGTATCAAATTTCTATATGGCGGCTCGCCTACTCTCAAGAGCATGTTATTAACATACTCGAGTAATCGCGGGTAGGACTCAATCAACCATCTCACCAACTGGGTCTGACTCAGGCTTAGGCTCAGGCTAGGAATGATTAATCTAACTCTTGGGTTTCAACCCTTTTTCCTGGGCTCTAGATGCTTGACCACCACGATCACCGACTAAATTCGTTCTTTCTATGTCAATGATTCCAACGGTGTGGAAGGAGACCCCAACCCATCTTCCTGAGACTTTGTTGGCCAATTCATCATTGCCCTCAACGTAGCTTGTTAGAGAAATTTGATATAATTAATTTTATTTAGTCTAAAATAATATCTATTGTAATTTTATGTTATCAAACTTACTTCATAGCCCGCTGACCAGGTATCTTGTCAATCCTTTATCTTATTTGACCACCCAATCTTATTGTAGTAATCCACTATCTTGGTACCTTCTGTGGTGTAGCATTATCATCATTTGCACATGTCTCCGAGACAACATTGTCCAGAGTCTACTCTGCATCATGTAAGTCAATACATCAATGATATATTAAGGAAATATATGTAAATCATTCAATGAAAAATATAAGAAACATTACCTCCACCATCCTGTGTCAGGTTGCCAATAGAATAGTAAAGCCATGCCCACTACAAGAGTTCTGTTTCTGTTTCTTCTGCTGGTTGGATCCCGGTCCTCTCTGCATATAATAGATTTATTTACATGCATGTATAATGTCATTTACTTATAGTAAATTGATATTTACCATAAATTTGGGGCCCTTCCACGTCTACAATATCTTCCCCCAGTCTTCCTCACTGAAAAAATTAGGGATATACCCCCTTTAAGCCACGCCTTTTGGATATCCCCTTTGTGATCTTTGTAGAGCTTCATGCATATTTCTCCTATGTTCTTATGAATTGAAGTCCAATCCCGGTGGCGACTTCAATCATCAAATGACAAATAACGCTCCAAAAAGACAAAATTAACCGAAAATCTAGTTTTAACAAAAAAACTATGCAAAAGGTGAACTTACATGTAGATGGGGCCAAATCAAGTCCTTGTAGTGAGCATAGATCTTGATCCACTCAGTGTAATAGTACGACATGTAGTCTCAGATCATGTTGGCAATGACACATGCTAAATGATGCTCGTTGCACCTACAGGTTTCCAGATACCATCTTCCTAACAAAATGATACGAGTACCTCACCTCCGTGTTTCTCTTTGGCATGCGTTGTGGACAAGATAACGACGCGTCTGTGAAACTTCTTCGCTTGCTTAGCTAAAAAGATTACTATTAAATTAAGAGTAAATGCCTCATTTACCCCCTGAACTATACACGTTTTGACAGATTGCCCCCCAAAGAAAAAAATACGACTGGATGGTCCTTAAACTATGTTTTCCTGACTCGATGCCCCCTGTTAACGAAAACCGTTAGTTTTCGCTGTTAGTTGGTCACGTGCGCAAATTGTCGTGACATTTTAACCCTTGTGTAATTTTTTAAGTCTCTATGGCCTATAGTGCATTTTTTATCTATAGTGTTTTTTTTTATTCACTAGAACATATAGTGTAATTTTTTAAGTCTCTATGGCCTATAGTGCATTTTTTTATCTCACTAGTGCATATAGTGTTTTTTCATATATTAGGGACCAATGTGTAATTTTTTAATTCACTAGGTTATATAGTACTTCTTTTAATTTACGAGGGCCTATAGTGTATTTTTTAATTTAATATGGAACAGTGTGCATTTTAATAAATCTCTAGGACATATAATGCTTCTTTTTTTATTTCATTAGGGACCAATGTACAATTTTTTACTTCAATAGGGACAAATGTGTAATTTTTCAAATTTCTAGGATATATAGTGCAATTTATAAACTCCATAGGGACCAAAATGTGCATTTTTTAAAATCTCTAGGCCTATATTGCAATTTTTATTCTCTAGGTCCTATAGCGCAAATTATTAACTCAATAGGGATGAATGTGTAATTTTTAAATCTGTAGGACCTATAGTGCAATTTTTTTTATTCTTAAGGGTATATAGTGGATTCTTGTAATTTTAAAAAATTTGTCCTAATATTGTGCAAAAAATTGCACTACGGTATCTAATTTTCCCAAAATTGTACCTACAGTCCCTTTATTTTTTAATATTGCACTATCAGTCCATAATTTATCAAAATAACACTACATGTCCATACTTTATCCAAAATTCGCACTACTGATCCCAAATTTAACTTAAAATTGCACTACATGCCCGTGAACTAACCACAAATTGCACTACAAGTCCATAAATGAACCAACATTGCACTTAAATTAACCAAAATTGTACCTATATCAACCAAAATTGCATAATTTAACCAAAAACTATAGGAGACCAAAGTATAAAATTTCACAATCAGGCCCTAAATAATATCAAATTGCATAATTGAACACTATATATAATATATACACACATACATATCTTTATATATATATATATATAAAAGGGATAAAAAATACCATGTAAAATGTAAAAGGAGCGGGGATTTGGGCGACAGACAATATAGGGAGATCGACGACAAGCGGCGGAACTAATGGGTGACAAAGGATCGGAGCAGTGGAGGGGATGGGGTAGGGGTTTGGAAATGAGTAGATGAGTTATGAAATATCTGTTCTGGATTTTATAAGATTAAATTTTTTACTAACCGCCTAACGATTCATACAGACTAATTACACGATCAGTATAGGTACAAACTTATATTAAGTGGGCAAAATATGTTGTCATTAAATTGGGTGAGTTAAATATTGACCACGTTGTGGTCTGTAAAGAAAGTGTTATATATTTTATTAATTAATATATTTAATGACCACTTGTGGTGTCGAGAAAGATATTATTGTATCTTTTGGGTGGGTTAAATATCGACCACACATGTCATCGTTAAATCAAATATTATATAGTTTATTTAATATATTTATCAACCACACATATGGTTGGTAAATATATTATTGTATTTTTTGGGTTAAATATCGACCATACTGTGGTCGGTATGCAAATATTATTTATTTTGTTATTGTTACCAATTACCTATGTGGTCAATAGATATTACTATATTTTTTTTGGTCTTGAAAAAATAATTAATGACCGCTTCATTTGCCGCTAGGTCAATTAGATATATTATAATTTTTTCTCTCGCATTTATTATACCTAGATCGATTTTAAGCTTTTTTTCCGACCACGACCGACGACAGTTGCTAGATGTTTGGTCGTTAAAAATTTCACATATAGTTCTCTCTTATGTATATATTAATTTCTTCGAGCAAGAATTTATGTCACTTGGTAAACCGATTCAAATATATTTGTGTTGTAGAAGGTAATCACCATCGTCTTCTTTCTTTCAGTATTGCAATAAAAAGTAATGTTTTTATATGATTGGATTCGTAATAAAATATAGAACATGAATATTTAAACATATTTACCCAGGTATAATATTCATAAATCAACCAAAAATGGATTCAGAAAAACATGTTTATGGTTGAATTATTAGCAACTGAGGTCTATACGAGTTGTTATATAATGGTAGAGGATTCATGGTTTATGTGAAATAAAGATTGTTGAATTATTGGACAAAAAAGTTTCCATCAATTATAACAACACATAAAACTTACAGTTTGTTTATATCTGTTATCTTCTCTTCTTCTATCACTGTTTTCTTTATGTCTTAAGGTTCACCTGCATCCACCACATTAACATGTGTCAGAATTCGAACGTGGTACATAGAAATCTTAAGGAGTTTTTTTTATTTCTGACATAATTTTAAAAAATAATTGCAAGATAAACGTAAAAAAAAAAATATTTGCAAAACTAACACATAGGCGCTTTCCCGGGGAGCGCCTATGCCTTAAGTTTTTTAATCACGGATTATGGAGGCGCTTCCCGAAGGAGCGCCTCTCCTAATAATTTAAATGGGTTATTAGGCGCTTCCCGGGGAAGCGCCTCTCTATCAGTATATATACCCCCACCCGAAAATTCAACCCTAACCCTTCTTCTCCAAACCCTAACCCCTCTATTCCACCATTTTCTTTCCTTTTTTTTCTCCAAAAATCTCATAAATCAAACCAAATAATCAACCAACTCACTACATTCAACTTAATCTTCTAATAAGGTAATAATTTTATCTATTACAACTATTAGTTATTTCAATTCTAATATAAGTTTAATTTTTTTTATTTCTTTTTTGTTTAAATGTGATATACTTAGTTGCTTTTTTATCAATTGTTGTATATCTAATTCATGTTGGTATAACTAATAAATGTGAGCATTTTGAAGCTTAAATTGTTTGGAGTAATAAATTTTTGTTAAATTATGGTTAATTATTGAAGTAAGTTTTATATTGTAGGTTGGATAATATGGAATATAATTGGCTATATCATTATGGTGGAAGATTTTCGGATGGTAGTAAGGGTGCGGGAGATTATATCGGTGGAGAAAGTGGTATGTTTACGACGAAGGAAAATACAACTCTTCGGGAACTTAAACGTAAGATATGCGCAAATTGTAATTGGATTGAAAGAGAGGTTAGTTTTAATATACTTTGGCGTTGTCTTATTTCCTCGAATCCTCCACGTTTTCATGTTTTAGTTGTAAAAGATGATATGCTAAATTCCATGATTAATGGTGTAAAGAACGGGCACTACTATTGTGTTGAGGTTTATGTCGATGGTAAAGAGAAAACAAAAGTTTCGGATGCTTATCGACGCGAAAAGGGTAAACAACGTGCGACTGATTCAACCTTTGCATCTACCGCTCATTTGACTATGCGTGATACGGTTCGTGATAGTGGTAGTGACAGTGACGATGACAGGGACGATGATAGTGAGAATGAGAGATATAGTGATCGTGATAGTGATTCTTTTCTAGACGATGAAGAAGAAGAAGGCTCATATCATAGTGCTACTAGCTCGGACGATGATAATTTAAATGGAGATTTTGGTATGCGACATTTTGGAGATATTGATACGGATCTTATGGCAAAATCCACCGATTGGTCAACAAGTCAACCAAAATCATTTGGGGTAGAAGAGGAGCTTATGTTAAATGCGTTGTATGCAACGAAAGAAGAGCTTTTGATGGATGTGGATATGTGGCATATTAAGATGGGTAAAGAATATAAGACTGAGCGGACCACAAGTACAGTGGTGACACGTAAATGTGCATATGCTAAAGATGGGTGTAAGTGGCACCTTCGTGGGGCATTCATTTCAGCTAGTAAAATGTGGGAGATTAGAAAATTAGGGATACATACTTGTCTAGTCGGAATGCTTATAAAAAATCACCGTCAACTCACTTCCAGCTACGTGGCAAGACGTGCATACACTATGGTGTTTAGTGACATAGACACCAAAATTGCATCGATTCAATCGTTGATACATTCTGAAACTGGACACCATATTTCGTATGGTAAGGCATGGCGTGCTAAGCAGAAAATTCTTGAAGAATTATTTGGAACCCATGAGGGGGCTTTTACCGCATTGCCTAGACTTTTTGGTGCGTTGGTTCACACAAACCCGGGTACCATTGTCGAGTTTGAATACAAGAGAATTGACGACAACAAAGCAACATTCAATATGGTATTTTGGGCATTTAGGGCCTCCATAGTAGGGTTCCAATATGTGATGCCCGTTGTTAGTATTGACGCGACTCATTTATACGGTAAGTATGATGGAAGGTTACTTATTGCGGTTGCGTATGATGGGAACAATCAGTTGTTTCCGTTATGTTATGCCCTGGCCGATAGTGAATCCACACGTTCTTGGACTTTTTTTCTTGAACGTCTTAAGAGATATGTTACGATGCAACGTGAAGTATGTATACTCTCTGACCGACATCCAGGTATCTTGGCAGCAGTTGCAGCTGTATATCCAGAGCCTATAGGAACCCATCGATGGTGCATTCGTCACTTGGCGAGTAATCTAAATACAAAGTTCAAAGACACTCGTGCAAAAAATATGCTCAAAAAAATCGCATACAAGGCTAATAAGGGTGAGTTTGATTATCATTATGAAAAATTTTGTGCTAGGAAAAAAGGTATATATAGAGAGTGGATCGGAGAAAAACCGTTAGAAAAATGGGCCCTTGCTTATGATGGAGGGCATCGGTATGGTAACATGACCACTAATTTATCGGAGGTATACAATTCCGTGTTAAAAGGGGTAAGAGGGTTGCCTATAACGGCCGTTGTGGAGTTAACATTTAGTAGAACAGCTGAATTTTTCGAGGATAGGAGAACACGTAAAGTAGCTAAGGAATTAGCTTCTAACAGTTTATGGCCACCACAAGTGACGATCCGTATAAGCGCCTCTCATACAGAAGCTAAAAACTATACTTGTTGTGTTTATGATAGAGCGGATGGTATATGGCATGTTCAATATATACGTGGAAGGATGTCCGGCAATAATAGAGTAACTTTTATAGTAAATTTGGTGGAGCAAAAATGTACGTGCGGGAAATGGCAAATGTTTCATCGTCCTTGTGAACACGTAATTTGTGTTACACAATATGACCAAAAAGCGTATGCACCTTATGTGTCACCGTATTTAACTCTCACAAATTACATGTTATCGTATGCGGGAAAGTTTAGACCACTAATGGATAAACTAGACTATCCGATCTATGCCGGAGTACAAGTTGTGGCGTGCAAAAAAAGAATTATTACAAGGAGTGGAAGGAGAAGATCATCACGCATACACAACGAGATGGATGCTAGAGAAATTCGTGGTAAAAACCAATGTGGAAAATGTCATCAATATGGGCACAATCGTAAAACTTGTAAGTCGTGATTCAAAGGTGTAATTTTATTTAAGTTGTACGCACAATTGTAAACAATGGATGATTTTAATTACGTTGTAATGAATATCAAACGTAAACGATGTTTTTAATTTTTATTAAACTGTGTAATTAGTGTGTTATTTGATTTAGTGGAATGTTTTGTGAATACATAGTTTATAAAAATCTAGACTAAGAATGTTGCAGTTGCAGTAGGGTGATACTTGATGTAAGGCGCTTCTTAGAGAAGCGCCTCTCTTCCTTATGAGCTCTCGACAAAAAGAAGCGCTTCTTAGGGAAGCGCCTCTCACATCCAATTTTTTTTTTTTTTTTTTTGGTTTTTTTTTTTTGCAAATTGTATATTACTACAAAAAATTCAGATTACTAGATTAAATAAACTACCATAGATTAATAAAAACTAATTTAGATTAAAAAACATTGTATATTACTAAAAACAATAAAAATCGTGCAATTTCGATAACTATCTAATACTGTTCGCATCAAAATATCGATTACAATCATTCAATTTCTTCTTCTCCTTCTAAGTTGACGACTAGATGTCTCAGGTTGAGTATCATCTGGTGGACTATACCCTGGTGACATATTAGATATATAAGTATTCCGAATGTTCTCGCACAATTGAGATTGACCGGCATGCCCCATCATTTCCACCATATAGTCTCTCCAACCATCGACAGTTGCATCATCACTAAATGCTAGCTCACACCCTCTAATAGTACCGTCAATCTATCAAAAAAAATTAAATAAGTCAAAGTTAAATAAATGAAAACGAGTTATATGAAGCCTTTAGATTTACCATTTTTTGAAGTTCGCAACCACGAGGAATATATCCTTGATCGACCTCGGTGGACTCGCTTTTCGGTTTTGGTCGACCGACTAATTTCCATGTATTACTATTATACCACTCAAAGTAACCATCGCCGGTAGTAGGGGTGTTTGATAATTCAAGCTCGTTAATATCCAAGACACTTTGAAGACGATTTTCCCACAATTGAATATAGTTGACTTGACGTACCTCCCAAGGCTCGTGTGCCGCTCCTCTCCTATTTGTAGTCTCATGTGTAGCATCGTCATTTTCCCTAATAGCCTGAGGTATATGTTGAACATATCCAAATTGTCTCAAAACCCTATCCGGCCGGTACCACTCAACTTTAGCAAAGTGAATCAAAGGTACCACACTCAAATAAATATCTACGCCCTCCATGCAAATTCCCGCCACATTACCTAGTCGACTAGCACCGTATGGTGTCCAATTTACCTACACCACAAGAATACTACATTAAAATCTAAAACTAAATTGGTGAAATCAAACATATTGAATACATTTACCTGTCTCTGTTCCAATTGATCCAACTCATCCCGAAAGAATGGAAGAACATTTACGGATATACTTTTCCAAGACTTAGGCCCGCTCCAACTACAACCAATTCATAGTTTTGCATAATTGTAAAACAAGTGATTTATAACAATAAAAAATATACTTTTACTTACCACGCAGAAACGGGGGCATTCGCAAGCAACAACGGATCAACCCTTCTAACGGTTGGACGCAAATGTAAATGCTCCCAACACCAAATCTGTTTCAAAATATCAATGATTACGGCCTAAAAACTCGGCAACCAAAACAATAATTAAAAAACAAAATACCTGTAGGAGTGGAACACAGCCCGAAAAATATGTAGTGCTTACAGTCTCGGCACAATGACACAACGCACTATACAAATGCGCCAGAACAGCTGAACCCCAACTATACGTTCTCGTATCATTAAAATTTCCTAGAAAACGGAGATATAGGGCAGACACCTCAGTCTTCTTTGCAGTTGGGAGGAGATACCCGCCAATGACATACAAAATGTAACCCCTAGTAAACTGCCGCAATGTCTCGGGATCGGCATTTACAGTCGGCCGTGCTAAAGCAAAAAAAAAAACAATAAAAATAAAAAAATAAATGACAAAGATATTTAATATTTAAAGAAAACTTACCATCGCCAAAATTCTCCTTAAGCCACGACAACGCCAAAACATTTTTCGTCCCACGTAGCACTGGAATTCCATCCACTATAGGTACAGGACTTCTGCCAAGTAGTCGCATACACTCCGTATGTAGGTCAACAAAATCGTCATTACATATAACCGGTTCTCCATCAATGCGTAACCCTAGAATCATGGCAACATCCTGTAAAGTCACTGTCATCTCACCGACCGGCAAGTGAAATGTGTGGGTCTCTCGCCTCCATCTTTCTACCAAAGCGGTGCATAAGGCTCGATCAGTAACAACTTTGGGTAGTTTTGGAATACACCCAAAACCGGCTTCTTCGAGAAACGGCAGGATTTGCGCATCGGGCTTCCATAAAGTCGCAAGGACAGTCCCAACTTCGTAATTGTCCTGTGTCATCTTAATTGTAAATTTCAAACAAATAAAAAATTGAATTTTTTTTACGTTTAACTTACATCGCCTTTCCATATTTTTTCGCTCCGGTGCCATCTTTGACGACCAAGGACCTCGGAGGAAAAAGCAACATCGTAGTCTATTTGGCTTAGTCCGGCCATTGATTCGTCCTATACAAAAATTTGGGGTCAAAAGTTACAATAAGATTGTTTAAGGGACCAATAGTGCAATTTTTTAAAATTCAAATATAAAAGGACTAATAATACAATTTACTAGAATTAAGATACCTAAAGTGCAATTTCCAATATTTTAAAGGACCTCTATTGCAATATAAACTTAATTGTCATAACCCTATAGTGCAATTTGATGAATTTCAAAACTCTATTGCAGGGACCTATAGTGCAATTTGATGAATTTCAAAACCCTAAAGTGCAATTTCAAAATTAATAGCAACTATAATGCAATTGTTTGCAACTATACACAAAAACACCAAAATGACAACTAGTTCTACACAATTTTACATCTAAAGTGGATATATAAACAATTAAACACCTAAAATCATAAGCTTTAATATATATATATATATGATTATATAAAAATAAATATAGGATAGACATTACCTAGATGATGTGAAGATGATGAATGGATGGAGGAGGGTTGGCGGCGGCAGGTGGACGGCGGCAGGCGGCAGCAACGACGGAGGGGAAGGAGGTTCTCTTTTCTTTTCTGTTCTTTCTTTCTGTCGAGACCGAGAGGGTATGGGGAAATATAGCAGAAGAGAGGCGCTCCTCGGGGGAGCGCCTAAGTATCCACATCCGCGTTTAAGTAAAGGCGCTCCTCGAAGGAGCGCCTATGTCTAATTCTCTCTAATTATTGTTAATCCTTGACCGACTAATTAATAAACTAATAAACTAGGATAGGCGCTCCCCGGGAAAGCGCCTATGTGTTAGTTTTGCAAATATTTTTTTTTTTACGTTTATCTTGCAATTATTTTTTAAAATTATGTCAGAAATAAAAAAAACTCAATCTTAAGTAATATAATTAATAATGATTTATAATCATATTGGGAGCTGCGATAAAAGTAAGACGACATTGATTCAATTTTGATATCGTGATGTTAGTAGGTAGGGACATAACATGGACAAACTGAAACAATAGTAAAATGGCCACTCATTATTTCACTTAAATACCCAACTCAATATCTTCATCATGCCAAAGATATTACCTTTTTAGAAAAGGTGATGTAATTGATTTTACAAAAATAAGTTACCATACCAGCCTTTTTCAGTGTATTGCGGTTTATTATTCAATATATACTAAGTAGACTAATAAAAGCAACAGTTGGAAATGTTCGGGTTGATTGTAAGAATTATCCTTAATATATCTATGTGTATTGAAGTGTAAAAATGTACCCAGAAATTTTTATATAATTCTCACTTTTCACTGAACTCAAGTTACATTTGTCTTTGCTTCTGTGCTGTTGGTAGAAATTAACATCTATAATTTGGTGTTCACTTAGATATTCAATTGAGAAATGCTACTTGAGAGAAGGTGCATGTGTCTTCAAATAGTAATAAACAAGAAATTAGATATAAGAATACTCATTTTGTTTTGGTAGGTTAGATATAAGAATACTCAAACTAGTGAAAACTGCAATAACATGGTGTTACGGTGCAAACAATAAATTACTAATTACAAGTAATTGTATCTATAAGATTCATCTATTAAAATTTAATGAATAGTCCCAATCTTAAATCTTTTAAATCTCTTCTAGTATATGTGTAAGAAAACTATTAAGCCTTCTCCTTTCTTTCATTTCTGTTTTTGTTTCTGCTATATATAGCTAGCTAAGTACTTGGCACGGTTTCAGTTTCTGCACCTGGCCTGCATATACTCAGCGGCTGACATGGAGACAACGGACAGGCAGGCCACTTTATTAATTTTGTTATATATAATGCCATTCCCGTGAATACTTTCTTGGATTTTTGCAAATTCATGTATATTATATATATACTACATACATGTATTTCCACCATCTATACTTCCTTCTTCATGTTACATACATATAAAAGGGAATATTTCACATGTATCTCCTTGAAACTAGCATAGACCTGCATCTTGCAAGAAAGTTTCGTATTCCCTTACTAATAAAAGGGATTAACATCATTTAAAAAATAAAAATATATGTAATAAAACTAGATAGTTAAAAATATTAATCCACCGCTATGATAACAAGATTTAATGATGACGTCGCTAAAGTTAGTGAAATTTGTTGCTGAAAACAAGGTTTCACCATTAACGATAACTTGTCGTCGATATTGTTTTGTCGTTAAAAACAATCACTAGGGCAAAAAAAGAGTATCGTTGTAGCTGAAAATTTAAAGTTAGCGACAATCACCGACCATTATTAACGACGGCCTACATATGTCATTAGCGAAAAGATTGTCATCACTAATAAGTATATCATTAGCATTGAAATTACTCAACAATTAGTGACTAGATTGTTGTCGCTAATGTAATGTGATTACCGACGTCTTTCAATAGTCATTAACGACAAATTGTTCGTTGCTAATGATCATTTTTTTTTAAATCTGAACTATAATAAAATTTGTATTCCACTTTTGAGTTGTTTCATAACTATTTATAATTGTCGAATCTAAAAAATAAATGGTAAATTAGAATATTCACAAAAATATAAAAAGACAACAAAATGTTTTTTTTTTCAATTTCATTCTCATCCAAACATATACAATCACTATCTTAAACAAGTGAAAGCATCTCTTGAGCGATATGTGCTTGATGTATGCTCGAGTTCATGTTTCAAATGAATTTGGTTCAACAAATCAAAAATCTTTATCAAATCAAGTTGTACTAATAATAATTTAACAATTTATAATGAAAAAAAATTACATTCTAGCGATTACTTTGTTTCGTAACCATTCGCGTCAAGATCTACGATGTCATTATCACGATCGATGTATATCGGCTACTCTGGTGGGTCCACATAGTCATCTTCGTACTCATCTCATGTTTCGGCGTGTACTTTAGCATAATCTTCGATGTAATGATCATTCTCTAGTGTCTCGATCAACCTCACTGCCTTCCACACTAGGGAGATGCAATTGCGAGTTATTTATGTTCATGATCACATCAAATAGGAATGAGTATCGAGTCTACAATACTCGTTAGAGGTTTCATATCCCATAAATCTGCATTTGACCTGTATCGGTCCATTACATTTCGTACAATTTTTCACGCCTTTTGAGACTTCTTTTCATTTATTTCATCGACGTAAAATACCTTCCTTACGTGACTGGACAGGGTGTAAGGGTCTTTGTTGCACCAAAATGATCTTGTGTCGATTTTGGTTACTTAATATTCAAACTTTTACCTTCCTTTCTTCTCGTCAGTGTTATACCACTTGCACTCGAACAACACAGTCGAAAAAACACCACAGTTCGCGATGCATATAATGTTGATTAAATCACCATACCAAGTCACACCATCGGCGGTAGTGCAAATTCTATAATCTTGGGTTACTCTATTTTTTCCATGTTTCACGTGACACCCATTTGATCCCATTTATTAAACATGAATCAAATTCATGTAAGGCACTTTTTGACATGTGCGCTACTGCAATAATTTCATCATTAACGAATAAATTGCTAACCTTTTTCATTACAAATACCTGCAAAAGAAAAATATATATACATTTGGACCGACAAAGTGGAATTTTTTAAGGTGAACATAAAAGGTTTCATTTGGGTTATTTGGGATGCGAATAAGTGCATCATTTGGTTAGAGTGAGACATCTTTGAGTGTAACTCAAGCTCTAAGGAGACTCGTTGATGGCTAGTGAGGATAGAGCCAAAATCTCACTTAAAGCCTACATTTTAACCTTAAAGACCTTATGATTATTGACTATGTGATTTAGAAACTTTTTATCTAATAAAGAGTAGTTAGATGGACCTTAGAAACTATGTGAGCATCGAGGAACAACTTATAGCCACGATACTAGACTAAGAGAAACCCTATCCTTCATGCATTGTAAATCTAATCTAATGTTGAAATTTATATGTGTGGATTGTTTATTTGATAAGTGTATATTTGATTTAGTTTGTAAATATTACTATATGAGACTTGTAAGAATTAGTGATTTACTATCATTCATTACTTTTCTATTCTTTCTCTCTTCTTTGATTTATAAGCCTTAGACCCTTTTGTTGGCGTTTCGGGTATGAGATAAATATAATGTAAGACTAAAACCAACGAAACTAGGACTCCCTGTAAGTTGGGACGGGTTATCGCCAAGTAAATATGTGATAAGCGTAGAGCTATCGTTCCTTAGGGACTACTTGGGATGTAATAGATATACTCAGCTTGTACACTAGTGTAAAATTGCAATAAAAATAATAAAATATGTGAATACTGTTTGGTTTTCTTACTACAAGGACTAAAATGCAACTAATATAAATAACTAAATAAAAGGGTAAATAACGCTAAATGAATTAAAAGATAAAAATGTCTGAGATTGAGATGTTTGATTTTAGTAGGAAATCCTCCTAAATAACTATTATCTTATTTTGATATAAGGGTGAATTGATTAGTTCACATTAATCAGGATTCAACGCCTTTCTACCCCCTATTCAGGTTTCTAGATCATCTACCTTAAACACCCTCCGGTTATCATGTGTATTAAACCTCGCAACTCATGGACTACCTAGTGTGCAAGGAACTCACTCGTCCAAGGCACTAGGCGCTTATATCCTATGTCTAAAAATCCAACCCCCCGCATGGACGTTAATCGGATAGTCTCACAATACCTAAGTTTGATAGGACCTAAATAGGCAACAAGCTCATGAATATAAGCAATAGAATTATAATTTCAATTCAATTAAACATGAGTAAATACATCGTTTACCCCCTGAACTTTACACATTGTGATAGATTGCCCCCCAAAGAAATTTTTGCGACTGGATGGTCCTTAAACTATGTTTTTGTGACTCGATGCCCCTTGTTAAAAAAACCCGTTAGTTTTTGCCGTTAGTTGGTCATGTGCGCAAATTGTCGTGACATTTTACCCCATATACTAAGTTTTTTGTGACATTTTACCTCCTGTACTAAGTTTTCTTAACATTTTACCCTAGGCACCGAGTCACGACAAACTTAGTACAGGGGTAAAATGTCACGAAAAACTTAGTACATGGGGTAAAATGTCAGGACAATTTGTGAACGTGACCAACTAAGGGAAAAAATTAACGGTTTCAGTTAACAGGGGGCATCGAGTCACGAAAACATAGTTTAAGGACCATTCAATCGCATTTTTTTATTTGGGGGGCAATCTGTTAAGACGTGTATAGTTCAGGGGTAAATGAGGCATTTACTCATTAAATATTAAAATTTGTCTTAAATAACCAAAACTCAATATTAATCCTCTAGGGTTCATACCCAATTCAAGAATCAAACATAAATGGTTTAGCTCATACTAAAAGAAAGTAAATACAAATAAAATACAAATGAAATCATGTTTAAATACTGAAATGAAGATAGAGTATGAATGTGTGAAAAGATGATGGAAGATGATGAAGAATGGTGTAGAGACCCTATTCTTCTTTTCTCCAGGCGCTTGCTCTTCTTTTCTCTCTGGATAATATTGTGGAATTAAAGCGTACTGATATATGGCTTGAAAATGAGCTTAAGTACCTTTTAATTTTGTTGGGATCCTTTAAGGAATAGAAAATTAGGTTTAGAAGGGGCCCAACCCGTTCTTATGCAGCAGATTACAGATTTGAGCCATGGGAACGGTTTTTTACATAACTTCTTCATCTTAACTCCGAATTGACTTCTGCTACTTGCCACACGACTGTTATTTCAAGCTCTATACTTGATCATTAGCAGATCCATCTACCTCGACATGCCATTCTTTCTTAACGTACAAAATGTTAGCTCCTTCATCAGGACTAATAGTACCATCCACAATAAAATTGACAGAGCATGTGCTTTGATATCTGTTCTTCCCTCGTAAGGGATATTGAATTAGGATAACTCAACTACCAATTTGAGGACCTAATATGTTGGCCTTTAGTCGCAGTGGTATATCAGTTAACACTATTATGTAATGTGCCTCGAAATCTTTCTCGAAGTTATTACTAGAGCCAAAAACTATTTTCTCCACGATCTTAACCTGATTTGCGCTCCTTGAAGCCTTTTTATGATATTATATATTGGGTTTTGTTTTTTCCCATCTTCTTGAATCAGTACGGAAGCTACAAAATCTTGACTGCTTGATAAATAAACAATGAGTTAATCTCTCTCGACTGGTATGTAGTGTTGGGACATCAACTAATAAGTTTTTTAAACTTCGAATGCTCCTTGGAATTCCTCGGTCTAAATAAAGTCTTTTGGATTGTGTAGTGTTAAAAAGAACGGTGCACACTTTTTTGTAGATTTTGACATGAACTGGCTTAACGCAGCTACCTTTCTTGTTAAAGATCGTACTTGCTTTATAAATTAATCTGGGACCATTTGGAGAATCGCTTGCACCTTATCGAGGTTAGCATCGATTACTATTTTACTTACTATAAATCCTAGGAATTTTCACAAAACAACTCCAAAGATGCATGCTACCAGATTTAGCCTTTTACCCGCTCCCTGCATCACTTCTAATGCTTCCTTCAAATCTGACAAGTGTTCTTCAAAAGATTTACTTTTGACGAGCATGTCATCAACATATACTTACGTATTCCTTCTAATTCGATGCTCATATACCTTATTCAATATTCTTTGGTAAGTTGCTTTTGGCATCACTCAATAGATATTCAAACCTTGTTATGTCACAAATACGGTTTTCTCTTCATATTTAGCATGCATTCTTACTTGATTATATCTATTGAAGGTATCTATGAATATCTAGAAGGGATATTCAAGCATATCATCCACTAACTTTTCCACTTTATGGAGTGGAAAATAAACTTTTGGACAGGTTATGCTAAGATTTGTGAAGTCTACATACATTCTCCAACTTTTATTGGTATTTGCCACTAACATTAGGGTTTTTATCTAATCAGGATAGTTTTATTTGGATATATTCTTTGCTTGTGATAACATTCCTACTTCTTCATTGATTTTTATATTTTTATCATGCGAAAACATTCCACGTCTTTGTTGAATGGGCTAGGCTTCTAGCCTCACTTTCAATTGATGGATTTATACTTTGACATCTATGTCAACTATATAATCATTTTTCTAGGCAAACAAGTCTTTATTATCTTCGAGTAACTGACGCAATATCACTCTTTGAGTGAGCGACATAACCTCAAATATCTTCACCTTGTGGTCTATTGAATCAACTTAAACTTTAATCCGAAGTTTAGTAAGTGAAGATATGTCTTAATAATGTTTTTAAAAAAGTTCCTATTCCTTCATCCTTCTCCTCTTTTACATTTACTTGTACCATTGTGGTGTCTTAATAAATAAAACTAATCGCTTTCCATAGACGATGCTAATATAATTGAATATATTCTACTTGAAAAAAATAAAGTAAATAAAAGTGTTATGAAAATACATGTGTGATAAAGCTTTTTACTATATCTCTGATGTATAAATCTTGTTATACAATATCTTGGGGTCTGAATTTTACACATAATCCTTCTATTTATATGGGATTCGACCAGTTATCACAGTTCTATCAAGATATTAACAGACCGACAACTTTAACTGTAACTATTTCTAACTAGCACGATAACTATATCTATGTTTAACTGGTCATGTTGGAGAGGTATTGTACTCATAGTTATCGAATTCCTAATGTCATATCCCCGTATATCCTTGGTTTATTCACATAAACACTCTTTTATTGAGGTAATATACACAACACCTACCCCTCGCAATCCAACCAGACAAGAGAACTGTACCGTACTATATTAAAATACAAGTGATAGGAGTGAGGGCAGATCAAAGCACTAATATGTTATCGGGAGCTTCACGTTTCTTCTAGTTACGATTTTGGTCTCGTTTCTTCTAATTCTTTTGATCGATGAATTACTTACGATTTAACTCAGACGAGCACTAGTTGTAATGGTGACACATGTCTTCTCGCATATATTATAGTTGCAGTGGTGTCGGTTGTCTCATTGTTGGTACGATGTTTCCGGAGAGAGGAAGAGTATGGTGATACTGATGCATAAGAGAGAAATAGGGGGGGTAGAGATGGAAAAGTTCACTTTTTTACAAAAATTAAAAAAATCATAATCATAACCATTTCTTTTTTATAAAACCATAACCTAACAGTTTTAACAACCGGCTACACTTTTCAAAATCATAACCGCACCATTCGGTTTTGGTTTTGTAAACGGTTTTGAGGGTTTTAACCATAACCAAATGATAAATTTATAATATATTAATTTCCATAAATTAGACTACACATTTAAGAATAATTTCAAGGTATGCAAAAGATTGTGTTGTTTGATTAAATTGCATATTTATTATATAGTTGGTTAAGTCTAGTATTTGGATTTTGATTTTAGAATTTCACTTACAGAGATTATTATAGAATTTGAAAATATATTTGATAATAAACGATTTTCAGTTATTCGGATTTTATTTTTATTTAAAACCATAATTTAACGGCTTTAACCATCAGATACATTTTTCAAAACCATACCCTATCGGTTTTAACCATTGTCACATAATTTGATTTTTAATCGACTCGTTCATTATCAATTATGATTTTTAACCATAACTATTGACATCCCTAAGGAGGGATGGGGGGCTTGTAAGCTAGAAAAAGTAAAATATATTAGTTGTTCCAAAAAATATCAAATGGACTATGAATAAAAACATTTAACATTAATGAAAATAATTTTCCATACAGTTATACAAGCATGGTTCTTTCTTAAGATGAATCTTAAATAGAATTTAAAAACTATATTATTTAAATTTAAAAATTGGAAGTCCTTACTTTTTTTAAAGATACTTATATTAGAATTAAAAGAGATTACATAATATATGGGATGCCTAACCAAATCCATAAATAACAAAACAAGAAGATAATAAAACATGAAAATTGAAAGGCAGAACAATCTAAACAGACACCAATCGCCAAAAGACAAGGTAGTAGAAAAAGTAATACGAACTCAAACGACAACGCCTTTCCACGAAAAACATTAACGAAGATACCATCGAAGTAGCGGGCTGAGACCGTCAATGGTCGAAGAAACGTGATCCTGAACAAAGACAAACTCAAGCCTCCAGCTGAGGGGGAGAATATAGACTACCATTTTAGTGACCACCGTAGTTATCAACTCGCTGACTGATGTCTCCCTATTTGTGATGATTTAATCTTAGTTGGAGACATCATTTTTATTGTTTAGGAAGTCTAGTAATCGATTTTTATATGTATTATTGTATTTTCTTATTTCTTCTTTATTTGATGATTTATTATTTTTAGAACATATTTGGTTTAATTGTTTGTTAATTGTGAAGCTTTAAAGATATATGGTAATTAATTAGATGCCAAATCAATTCTAAGAGATAAAGGAAAGAATATGCATAGAAATTGGAGATAAAGAAAAGAAAAGATAAGTATGGAAAGATAAAGTTGTCATGTAAATATGAATTTCACCAGCCATGTTCATAAAAGTGAGCATAACTCAAGATTGGATAGGAATTTGGAAGAATGGTCTTAAGCAAAGTGATAGAGCATTCCGAGACGATCAGTTTAGATATAAAGAATGCGTCAAACGGAGTTGAAACGAAAGAGTTACGGCCAAAACAAAACAGCAACAGATTCTTACCTTTTCTATCTTTTAGGGTTACGAATTTGAGTTGGGCTAGGAGTCCAAGTTACTTGTCTTCCACTCCAAGAAAACGAATTAGGTCTTCCTAAACACCTATAAATACACCCTCTAACCATTGTAAACATGTCCTTTCTTAGTGCCAAGTATAGGCTTAGTCCTTGATTGTATTTTCTCAGTTTTAAATATTACCTTAGTCCTTTAATTTAATATTCATCCTTGGTATCAAGCTATTCATCCAAGAAGCAAGCTGACCTGTAGAGGAAGACAAGAAGCAAGAAGTTGGAGATTGACAAACTAATCTTCTACATCTCTCCTTCTCTATATTTAGGGTAATTAGCTATAGATTTGTGGCTTCACCATATTTCTAAGCTTTTATTTAGTAAATTTTACTTTTATTTGTCTTAAATTTCATAATATTATTTGTTATTTCAGTTGATTTGAGCTTGACGTATATTGGTATTGTGTGCTTTGACTTATTGTTTTTAGCCCTAGATTTGGCCAATCTTAGGATTATCCTTAGTAATTGAGTTAACACCCGGAAGGGGGATTCAATTATTGGCAACACCACATAATCGTCTAGTAGTGATCCTAACGGGTTTGCCTAACTAGATAGCCATAAAGGTTTGATTTAATCACCAATCATTGCTCAGGGTTCCCTGGTAGTGGAGAGGTTGCTCCTAAGTCCATCTTGACGGGGGTTAGGTAGAGTTTAGAATCCCGGTTAATATATAATGCTCAATTCACTCTTAAGGTTAGAATAACAACTTAGTATGATAGACTCATATTAGTGACCCTAATTTGTCTGACTTACATTCATATTTATTTATCTGCATTCTTATTTATTTATTCATTTTCAAATATTTTATTCACCTTATTATATTTTTATCTCAACATCTAAATTCATCTACGCTTATTTAATACAAGTAGATCTAACGGATTAAATCCCTGCGAACGAACTTTTCTTATCAACTAAACTTGCAAACGATATGTAATACTTGCAGAGCGTTTCTCGTGGTAGTCAAGGGTGTGTCATTTATTATTATATTTATTTATCTGTTTATTTATCACACTGTTGCCCCCACCACTGATTCTACTATCTATAGTAAAAATCCAAGTGACAGCTGCATTAACGAAGATCTTGGTAGTTCTCAGACCATAAGATGTATCACTAGTCCAAGTGATAATAACACAAATCTAAACGGGAAGGGCCGATCGAGCCCACAAATACCAAACCACCAACACCTGTTTCTGCCAAAAACGAATTGAAAACCACACACAAATCTCCAGTACAACCTCATAATGGCGAGCAAGGGTAATCATGCAAAAAAAGTCTGAACATCAGATATTCCGACAGAACGGCAAACAACCAAGATTCTTAATCTCGGACCCAACTGAAAGATAACCCTTGGCCAAAAGTGAATCACCACCAACATTTGTAGGAAGTCCTGCAAGAAAAAAAGAAACAACGCCAACAACCAAATCGACACCAAATCATCCCTAACGCAAGGAATACCGGTGAAAGCGGCTATTTCGAAACTGGAAAGTAAAGTGCAGAGGTGGAAAAATGAGAAAGAAGGGAGCGCTAGCGTTTTTCCTCTTAGTTGGAAAAAAAAAAGCGTTGCTCCTCTTCTATACTAATGTTTTTTTGGTAAATAAAATTAAGTTTTCTTAGTAACAAACAAAACCTTTGGGGTATGTTTGGATTGGGGGATTAGAAGGGGAGGGAAGAGATTATAAAGGATAGTAGTTATCCTTCCTTTGTTTGTGTTATAAATTTTTGAAGAGATAAGTTATTAAAGGATTAAAATTATACCTTCTATTCCTTTATATCTTATCCTTCCAATTTGGAGTCATTAGAAGGAAGGGATAAATTTTAATAGTAAAATATCTTTATTACCCTTGTGTTTTATTTAAAATATATTTTATTAGGAGTATAAAAGTAATTTAGTTATAAAATAATCATTTCCTTTCCTTTACTTACACAATCCAAACACAAAATTCAAATAATCCTTTACTAATATTTTCCTTTCTTTTTCTACTCAATCCAAACAAAATTAATACGCTCATCTCCTTTCCTTTAATATACTATTCTTTCCTATCTTTTAATAATTAATCTCCTCTATCCAAACAAATCCTTGGTCTAAAATTATTAAATGACCTCGATAACTCATACTGACCTGCCTTACTAACAAAATAAATTACACATCTAAAACTGCAAACATATTAGTAGTACATACGTCTAGGTTCAAGCTGAAAGGAATACCCTAAGAAGATTCTACTATTCTAGACATTCATATAAAACCTAAAAAATCGACAGCATAAAAGTAGAACCCCACCTCATTTCACATGACCACCGCCTCTACTTTTTCCTTAAGAAAACGTAATTATATTTATATTATGTTAAAAAATGGGATATCAAGGTGAGATAGCTTAAAACACAGACAGAATACGATAAAACCTGTTCTTAAACCAAAATTAATTAGTTTCATCAGCTGCTAAGGACACACCTTTTTTTCTATAGAATACCAATGCACGCTTTTTGTGATCACATCTAATCTAGAACTTATAAACGAAAGAGAAGAATCACAATCAGTATTGTAGACGACAAGCTACAAGGTACGTTCTTTCTTCTTTCTTATGTCTCTTCTCACAACTCAGTTTTGTCCGGTTCACTGAACCGTATATGCAAGGCGATAAACACGACACTTCATATCTTTTTTAATGCATAAAATTTTCTTTGGTCTCAGACATTACCAGTGGTTGATTAATAGAATTATTATTTAAACCAAAGCACTCTAGCTGGAGGTCGTTTGAAAGTATATATCAAATCTACTATTAAAATCTTAAACAAGAGGTGAGATTTTATACTATATTAGTATATTATGAATGTCGGCATCCAATTTAAGATACGTAATATGAGAAAATGGTAAAATCATAGCAAGTTAATTTTTTTTTTCAGAGAAAAAAGAATTATAAGCTATTATAAGCATTAAAAGAAGAAGAAAGAAGCAATTATAGAAGAGTCGGTCTAGTCATTAAACTTGATGTTTATAGAGTTAAAAGAGTATTTAGATTAAAATTAAAATATTTATAAAAAATACTAAAAAAATATTTTAATATTTATAATGTAATTATTTTAAAAATGATTTATATAATATTTTTTCTAAAAGTAATTTTAAGAGTCTAATAAAATATTTTTAGAGATTATTACCCAAAGGGTTTTGAAAACACCACCTCGTGATCTAACAAGACCCTACTAATTTTATAAACTTACTAAAGGCCACAACAAAAAATTAACACTATACCCTAAACATCCAATTACCTTCTTACCCTCTTTTGTTTTTTATTTACCTATATATACTATTTTTTGTCAAATAAAAATCAAAACACAATACACGCTCAATCTCTCCTCTCTCCTCTCTCCTCTCTCCTCTCTCCTCTCTCATCTCTCATCTCTTTCTCTCTCTTTGAAGCTCAACCCTCGCCGGAAAATGTTAAACCGAACTCTTATTGACGCCGTTTTGGTGTTGCAGCGGAGAAGAACAGCTTCTCTCTCTCTCTCTCGAGATTATTCCTCTCTATCCCTCTCACTCTCCCGTAAGTTAATTTATTTCTTCCTTAATTACTTGTTTTAGCTGGGTTTTTATGATTTTGCTTTGATTCTGTGTTTAAGTTTGCTGAAATTACTTATTTTCTTCGTTGTTGCGTGTTTGAGTAATTGTTTATCGTTATTCATCGTTTGTGTTCATCGAGTTTTTGTGTTCACCGTGAGTTTTCACTGTTACGTGACTTCATATGCTTTGTACATCAGTAATCTTCTGTTTATGACACACGCTCAGAAGATTTTGCTCGTTTATCATTATAATACTTGTTTTACGTACTTGTATGCATCCATGCTCATTAATTATATGTTTTCGTTTAATACTCAGTACTTTTTCTGTTGTGTTGTTACGCTCAGCACTAGTTATGCATATGCTCAGAACTTTCTGTTGTGTTATGCCTATGCTCAGTACTATCTTATGCCTATGCTCAGTACTTTTTTCTGTGTTTATGCATATGCTCGACACTAGTTATGCCTATGATCAGTACTATCTTATGCCTATGCTCAGTTTTTTTGGTTTTTTCTCATGCTCAGTACTTTTTCTGTTGTGTTGTGCATATGCTCAGTACTTTCTGTTTTGCGCTCAGAACTTTTGCGCTCAGAAGTTTCTAGAAGGCTGCGCTCAGAAGTTTCCACATCGTTAAGCTAGATTAGATTACTTTTTTTTTCTAGAAATGTAATAGATTTGTGTTAAATTAGATTACTTTTTTTCCAGAAATGTCGTGAAATGTCGGATTTGTGTTTTGCTCAGAATTTTTGTTAAATGCTCATGAAATGCTCAGAAGTTTTGTGGTGATGTTGATTTTTTGTGTTGAATCAGAAAATTATTTAAAATCAATAACTTTTGTATAAATGCTCAACAGTTTACTGATTATACGAGAAATGCTCAGGAAGTTTACTAATTAAACAAGAAACCCTCAGCAAGTTATTGAGCATGCCCAATACCCCATGCTCAGAACTATTTTCTACGCTCAGAACTATTTTCCACGCTCAGAACTATTTTTTCAGACTCAGAACTTTTTTCCATGCTCAGAACTATTTTTTCAGACTTAGAACTATTTTCCAGACTCAGAACTTTTTTCCACGCTCAGAACTTTTTCCGGCGGTGGTCGGCGGTGATCGGTGGTTGTGGTCGGAACTGGAAATTATTTGATAATTAATGAAGGAGGTGAGAGATTAATAGTAATGGAAGAGAGAGTGTAATGGTAGTGGAGGAGAGAGAAATCTATTTTTTTGTCTTATATATACTATAAGGGTAGTTATGACATTGAACATCTTATTGGCCTCTAAGTAGGAGAGAGGAATCACTTGGTTCTTATATGGCACATTGATTCTCTTCAAGTCTCTTTGGGTAATTGACCCATATTTTTATGGATCTAAAATCACTTTAAATGATTATTTTAAAAAGTAATTTCAAATGGGTCCTTAGAATGTTTAGTTTAATATAGGTAAACTGTATTAGGGTTATTTATACTATTTTCTATATATTCAATCCAAGGTAAAGTCCAATTTCGACCTTAACGAGTGTAAAGTGCGAGATATAAGGTTTGAACTTTTCTCTAAAAATAGATAACCTAATTCTGACTTACTAGAAAATATACATGCGGAAGCGTGTATATCTCCGTAGTATTAGTCGTGGTGCGTGCAAGTTGGCCCAGATCAACCACGTATTAAAAAACATATTCATTTTGGATGCCGATGCAAAATTAAAATATTATAAGTAATTGGATATTACATGGTGAGATGGATATTGATTAAAAAATATAATAAATTTATTAAAAAATTTAAAGATTATGATATAGATAATTTCAAACTTCTCAACATATTTAATTATTGAGTGATTTCAAGCTAATATCTATAAAGGCTTGTTAACTTTAGTCCTATAGATGTCTCTAGTGTATTAGAAGTGGAAAATATTCTATACAGTGTAAAGATCAATCAACTAAAACAAGAATATTAGAGTATTTAAAAATTTGAGTTTGTTTTTAATAGATCTACTTAAATACTTAGAATAAATAATTCACTAAAATACAATTCTGGGTAGTTATTCATAAACTAATCATGTGGTAGCTACTCTCACAAAGCTCAAATGATGAATACTATATACACAGCTAAAGATTTTGACTCTATCGACCACCTAGGCAATCATCAGAATATGCAAAATCGGTCGTTAAGACTGTTTGTGATTATCAAACTTTAGTTGCTATTGCCTAATAGTTGGAGGTACCTTTCAACGACCATCATAATTTATTACCGACCGTGAAAATCAACAACCACTCTTGCGGTTGGCAAAGGTTATTGTGATTAGCGACCACTCCGCAGTCGCTAGTTGTTAACCCTTTAATGACCACCTTGAGGGTCAAATACATTACCGACCATCGCGCAGTCGCTAATACCATATTCCCACTAACGCCTACAAGGTCGGTCGCTAGAGCTATTTTGTTCCAAAGGATGATCGATACTTTCCTGAAAATAGTCGCGACCATGAATGATTTTGCCCGCACTACAACCATAACCAGAACCCTAGACTAGGGGTCGACTGGCACTATCACAGCCAAAGTCTTACCCGGATCCTTGCTCTGCGTCCGACTCTTGACTCAGGTTTGGAAAGACTGATCCAACTCTAGGTTTCCAATTCTTTCTTGCCAGACCAATATGCTCATGTGACACCTCGATTATAGTCCAGATCTGATCTTGCTTGGTCAATGATTGTGATGGTGTGGCCGAGGACCTTAAAACATCACCTGGAGAGGATGGAAACTGATCAATATTCGATAGCAACTCAACATGTTAGCAAACAAAATTATAATTATTCAATGACACACAAAATATTGACTTATATCGCACTGGAAGCGCTTATTCCTCCAATCTTCCATTTTCTGCCACTTAATTATGTTATAAAATTCACCTATCTTGGGTTTCTTCGCCGACCTCTGCCCTAAGGGTGTGGTTTATGAACATCGGGATCAGTCCATGTCTCTGGTTGAAACTCAGGGATTTCCTTTTGGGGTCTTGTAGAACAACAAATCACGAGTTAATAATACGAATATATTTTTGTACAAAGTAAACGATGAAAAAATATGATAAACATTACCTCCAGAAACTGGTGGCAGGTATTTGTAAGGGTGGACGAGCCACGACCACTACCAAGTCCCTTCTTATCTATATTTTTCCCTGGCAAATCAAAAATACATAAAATACTTTGTGATTTTTTCCAACACTGAAATTCCTAATCCAAACAAGATTTTCCCTTTCCTATCTTTTCTTTTATAATATTTCTCTTCCTTTCCTTTATTATTTTTTCCCTTCTGAATACAAACATACCCTTACTATTACAACCTGAGATAGGACCCGGAGGACCTCTATGTTGGCCATTACCCTCATTATCACCATTATGCCGTTTAGATAACACATTAGCAATAACAATTTGCCACTCAATTGATCAGTCAAAGACTTAATATTATGGTTTAATTAATTCATAGGGGTTTATTTCTAATAATATTTATTTATAAGGGTTTATCTGTAATTTGAATCATAAACTAAAGAAATAAAAATTACATTACACGTACATGCTGAAGATTAAATAAATTATAATATTACAATATATTTCCAAATAATACAATTAACAATTATACACAATATTTCTATGTAATAAAATTAACAACCATTAAAGACCATAAAATTAATAAAAATTTGCATTATGGCCCCTGCATCTCAAAAAATGTGTTATAACACATAAATTTCCAAAAATTGCTTTATAACCCCTATATTTCCAAATAATTGCATTATAGCCCCTGTATTTCAACGAAATATCACAAGAGTGACCTATATTTATTTTTAAACAAAGTATGCCCTATACTTTGAAAAATGATCATTTCACCCCAAACTAATTAGTTAACCCCACAACCTACAAAATTAGCCTTTAACCACCAAAACTTTTTGAAAACTCCTCACCCACCTTTTCAGAAATTTTCAATGAACCCCCCAACCTTTTCAAACATTTTCATTAAACACCACAACTTTAGAAATTTATATTTGACCCCCAAGCTTTTCAAAAAAATGCATTTAACACCCTCAACTTTACAAATAAGTATTCCCCAACCTTTTCAAATAAATTACATTTAACCCCCAACTTTCAAAATAAGCCTTTAATCCCCCCCCCCCCTCCCTCCCCCTCCCCAATATTTCAAAAATTTGCTTTTTAACCACCTAACTTTCAAAATACATTTAAACCCAACCATTTTTTTAAATGGCATTTAATACCCTAAATTTCAATATAAGTCTTTAACCCCCCAACCTAACCTTCTCAAAAAATTGCTTTTAACCACCTAACTTTCAAAATTATCATTTAACCCCCAAACTTTTCATAAATTTGCTTTTAACTCCCCTCCCCCAACTTTCTAAATTAGCCTTTAACCCCCAACCTTTTCAAAAATTTGCATTTAACCCCCTTAAATAATACAAAAATAACCTTCCAACATAAATATTACACAAAAACTAGCACTTCAGATCCCTCTATTACTCAAAAACATCAATACATGTTATATATAATGATGTAGAGTAATGATATGTTTCACCCTTTTATCACCTCCAATGTGTCACCTTCTGTGGAGTTAAATAAAAGAGATATAAAAACAATAATTAGGAGAGATAATCAATTTGATTGGTATTTAAATCCTTTATATATACATACATATATATATATATATATATATCTTTACTCAATGATGTGTCTACTTTTGTAATAGATTTAGAGACTTAAGACACATCATTTGGGTATAATTTTGAGGTTTAATGGTGGGATTTATCCCAATATTTGATGATATTAAAGTTTGAGCTAGTTTTGGATGATATATGTGTGTGTTTAAAGAATTTTGAGATGATTAGCGTGTTAAGTTTGTATATTCTAGGTACATGGATGAGTTTATACCCCAAGATGAATCTATGACGTAATAATTCATGAAAATATCCAAGACAAGTTACGAGAGGAGCCAAGAGGTCTATTAAAAGCTCAACAAAAATTTGGACAGAATGCTTCTGCGAGCTTACGAAAAATTAGGATACATAATTGGAAATTATTCTTCTCATGAATTTTATACACAATATATATCTTGGAGTCTACTACATGATGTAAAAAGGGCGTCAGATTACAATTTGAGATGCAAAAATTATGTCGGATTTACTTAAGAAATCCAAGTTGTCCATGATTAGGAAAAAGACCATTATTTCACTTTTGACTCACTTAAGTTGGCCCAACTTGTGTCAAGCGTTTTCATGAGTCTATATAAAGAGGTTTCTAGCAGCAAAGCACATCACTTATCGTATTAGAGAGCTAAGGAAAGCTTGGATTATGAACAAGAACAAGTACTATACCCATTTTGTCAATTATTTCCTAATATATTCGTGTAAACCTTGATTTTTTTCTTCCCTTTAATTAAGAACATCTTTATTAGTTTTTTATATCTCCAAGCATGAACTACACATATTACATCGAGAGATTGCACATGTATAAACCCTAACTTTGATTTGGGATTATGTTTAATAATATTTGGGAGTACATGTTAATCTAATTATTTGTGGATTACTTACTTATTATAATTTCATGCTTATTGTAATTCCTTATGTTGAACATATGAGTTATGTTGTGGATTAAAATGACACCCGGAAGGGGTGATTAATATTTGGAAACTAGAATTATAATTGTTTAATTTTGAGTTTGAGAATCAGAAGATCTAAACTAGTTAGATAATCACATAGGATTTTAACTTTAGGCATCTAGATGACATGCATATGGTTCACTCGATAGAGGATCTTGGGGTTAGATAGCACCCCCTACTTATCCGGAAGAAATTCGGAGAGAGAAACTTTACGTATTAACTTCTTGTTCCCTGTTGAAAAAGAACTTCACTTACACTTTTATTACTTGTGACGACTCGTACACTAGCAAGTTGTCATACTATGAGAGTTGTTATATCACACATCAGAATACAATAAGTTTTTGGGGCCGGTGACAGGGAATAGTTAGTTAATTGTAGTTATAATTTTAATTTAGAATTTTGTTGTTAGATTTTACGCTTGTTCTTTGTTTTGTTCTTCATAAATACTATATTTGGAACACTAGATCAAGGTAATAAATTTATTTGAAGATGTATGGAGGATATTATTTGACCCCCGGTTCACTCAACTATGCAGAAGCCTCTTTGGGATATCAACAATGGGGTGGTAACTACTACTAAGAACCTTATCAACACCTGCAAGAACAAGGATGAAAAAATCAATGTGCCAAGAACATTCAACAACCACCAAGAGGATCTCAAGCCTCCCAAGAACTGAACGAAGTGCTTGAAAAATTTATACGGGCGTGTCAAGAATTAAATGCAAGAGAATCCACTTAATTACCACATACACCACCAAAGGATTGTGTTTCTCAATCATTGAGCGAATCTCTCATGAAAATTATACGGATGTGCGAATAATAGAATGCAAAAGATGAGGCGAGCACATTGTAAATACTACAAGGGCAGTTGACACAAATTTCAAAATTTTCGAATGCCCAAAATTAATCTACTTGCAACTCCAAGAATAGTAATGAGCCCTATCATGATTCTACTCTTCTGATGGATATCATTCCTCCTCAAGTGATACACGAAATAGATCAATCAAAAGAAGTAATTGAGGAAGAGGTAGTGATAGAAGACATTTTCAAAATTTATGTGAAGATTTTTCTAAATGTGGTTGAAGAACGATACATGGTTGAACCTTTGGTTAGCATGGTGGGTAAATAGGTAGTTGAGAGTATACAAAATTATGTAGAATCAAATTAAATACCCATGGAGTTCGCGTATAATATAGAGTAGTAAGTTGAGGAGAAAGAGATTTTTAAGCCAAAACTTGATGAGACGATAGTAGAATAGTGGGTTGACGTCACAGTGGAAGAGAAAGTGGACAAGAAGCCAGTAGAAGCCCTAAAGGTGCAACATGAACCAAAAGTTGAACCTGTGCCACAAAATATTCACTTGTCACCATTCTCATCGGAAGTGGTGAAGGCATTTAGTGCATAACTCATTGCAAATCGACGAGTATTAGAAGAGTAGATCAAAAAACACCTTGGTATTAAGATGTTACACCGCAAAAGTAAGGCATCGATGGAGGAGAACTAGCTACCCCTTTACAAAGATGAACGTGTGATTAAAAAGAAGAAAAGACTTATACTGTCTAAGGCAGACATCAAATATCACCATGTGAGGAAATTGTATAACCATGACAACAAGGAGGCAAAATGGGAAACTACCCATGCCATATAAAGATCGACCAAAAAAAGTAAAAGGTGAGTTATTCTCCATTAAACTATTACAAAAAGGTGGAGAGTTCAAGCAGACAAGTACCGCAAGAGCCTTAATAGAATTTATGGGAAAGTTTTAATGTCGAGTTTAAAGACGTGATAAACTAAAGTACTTCTTGAGAGGCAAATTAGGGTAAACCCATATGTTAGTCGCTTTCATGTACTTTCATCAATTTAGTGCATACTATTTCAAGTATTTTAAGGTTAATTAGTGCATTTTACATATAACAAGAAGGGTAATACATTTCATATAATGCGCATGTTGACTTCGTTAAGGATACGAAGTCAAAACACAAGGTACAATAGATAAACGGAGAATTTTATGAAATTTGGAATGTTCATTGGGAAATCTGAGAGCATCGTAGGTAACATCGTTTAGAGTCAATAGAGAAATAAAAGTCAATGAATTTCGAGGATTTTTGGGAACTATTTGAAAGAAATAACAAAATAGGCCTATGTCCGAGTTTTCTCGGCAGAACCCTCAAAAGCGCGCCCCAATTCATCTATGTCGCGCCTCATGTGGTGTCAAATTTCTCGGAGGTGCCCTTATTTCTAGACAGATATAGGCACGACAACCTGTGTTGCTTTTTGGTAAAATATCTAATGGTCCTTAAATCTGGCTCGGGTGTCAAATTCCACTTTTTCCAAGATCCTATATCGCATATTTTATTCGAGATATATATATATATATTGGAGAAGACAAAATCTAAATAGTAGCTCGTATTAGAAAATTATTTCCAAATCATTGTAATTATGCACACTATGCCTAACTCTGAGGTGAATTCCATATGATTGGATAGGAATTTTGGGGAGGTATTTATACTGATGGAAATCTAGAGAAGACTAGTTTCTAAGTTTGCCAACCACGCCTAATTTAAATGTCGAATAAGAAAGTTATGATCAAAACGGTAAGGTGTGACGCTTAAAATGACAATTTTTTCTCAACTTCGCATACCCTTTTTTGGCTCTGAATTAATACATAAGGTCAAGAAATACCATTGTAAAGTTAAATGATTGAAAACGTCAACTCCTAACTTGGAAATTAAGCAATTCTCTCAAAGGTAAGTACTATTTACTCTCTCATTAGCCATGTATATGCGTTTTAGGTTTATACTCTTAAATGACTTGATTTTTCTAGTCGTGGAGACATGACTCATATCTGAGTTAGGGTGGGGTACTAGTTGTCCATTTCCCCATTTCATGTGTTATTCTCAACACATCCTTATATGCATTCTAAAGGTGTGTGACATAAACATGACCATGACTTCGATGACGGATTTGATTGAAATTGTTCTTCAATCCAACCTAATCAGAAGTTGATCATCATCATAGCATATGTATCACTTCTTTCTTATATTTTGTGTGGAATGAAAGAAATAACAGAGTGAACCAAGGTTTGGAGATGAATGAAGAGAAAAAAGTTAATCAAATTCTATCGATTTTGCAGTCAAATTAGAGGGAAGATTATTTAAATGTAATAAGGTCATTAAATTAGTGGATCAAATTTGTAATAGATAACCTCAAAGTTCTTGTAAGCCCAAAGTAGCCTGTTTTATTTTGTAATAGGTATGCAACCCATTACTTAGCTTACTATTGGGCCAAAAGTCATGTAAAATATATTATTTAGTGGATCCTACTTTATAATAAAATTTTATTTGGTGATAAAATAAAATAAAAAGAACAAAGGAAAATCCAAAAAAAAAATTTAAAAAATTGAAAACCAATAAAAATTAGCTAGGAATTATGTGTTGAACTAGCTAATATCACTTGAGAGCATGTATAAAACGACTCGATGATTCTAAAAGGGGCTTATTTTTGAATTGTCCATATTTTTTGCTTGAATGCTTATACGACACATGTTAGTGTAGAAAGAATTTTGGTGAACATTGTGCATAAGGGCCGAGAAACGTATTGAGAACTAGGTAGGTATGTAGAACATGAGAGCTAACCTAATGGAAACTTACTTTATTAGCGACTTTGACGTAAACGAGTTAATGAAATCACATAGATATGAAAATGACCAGGGAAGACTTTTGTTAACCATTTTTTTTCCTTTAGCTTTACTGTCACTAACCTTATTTATTTGCCCTAGCCGCTCTGAGCCTTAAGCCATTTCTTTGTTATCTCGTATTACAAGTCGATACCCCTTAGATTGTAGGACTTTATCATATGACCCGTTCTCAAGTCACAATTCCTTACGTTAGTCATCTTGAACTTGAATTTTAGCGGGTGTTCGTTTAATTGGGGATACATTGGGTGGGTATTATGCTTGTACATAATTGATACATTTTGTTATGATCTTTTCTAGGGATTCAAGAAAAGAAAAAATATTGAAAAAAAGAAAAAAAATTAAAATCGGACACTATGAGTTCTTACATTAAAAAAAGACTCATGTTTGACTTACAAAAGGAAAAATATCAAAAAAAATAATGGGAGAAATAAAGAAAACCCAACAAGTGAATTATTTGAACATCAAAAGATTTGGTCTTGTGTATTTGGACATTTAGGGATGCTAATATATGCATCAAAATGAGAATGAGAGAGTACATCTTATGAGCGTAACTTAAGCTCTTAGGCAGGTAATTGTTTGGTTAGTGAGCAGAGTGTCAAAAGCTCACTTTATTTTTTCTAAATATATTTATCATACCTACCCTAAGCCTATGCTATTACAGAGAAGACCCTTTGATTTGTAGTTATGTGATGGAATGACAAATATGCGGATAGGAAGTAAGTAAGTAGGCTAGTACAAATCATGGAAAGATCAATGATCACCCTATAGCCGCCATTTTAAGCTGAGTATTTTAACTCCTCTTTGTGCATTGATAAGCTAATCTTTCTTAGAAATTTACCATGTTGATTATATGTATGATAATCTATTATGTGTATTATTTTTTAGTAAGACCTTGTGTGATTGGCTTACATTGTTTTCCTGGGATTATTATATGATTTGCCATATGGATTTTCTTTGGCTAGGACCCTCTTTTGTGTTTATTTTGTCAGGACGACAAAAATCTGATTTGGGTGTCTTGATATCTCTCATTTGATGATTGATCTAAATACTAAGATACATCATTGGGTATACTTTTGAGGTTTAATGGTTAGAATTATCTTAGTATTTGACATTATTTGAGTTTTAGCTAGTTTTGGGTGATATGTAAGTTTGGAGCATTTTGAGATGGTTTGTGTGTTAAGTGGGTAGATACCACGTACATGGATGATGGATTTATACCCCAATGTGAGGCTATTAAGTCAAAAGTCACGAATAAAATCATTCCAAGTAGAGTAAGGATTCAAGAAGTCCATTAACATCTCAACAAAAAATTCAAGTAGAATGCTTCTATAAGCTTGAGAAAATCATAAAAAATAATTGGTAATGAATTTACTTATGAAATTTAGACACGTGATATATCTTGAATATAGTACACGAGGTAAATAGTACGTCCAATTTCGATTTGATATGCAAAAATTATGCCAATTTTACTGAATTGACCCAAGTTGTCCAGAATTAGGAAAAAGCCTATTGGACCACTTTTGACTTACTTAAGTCGGTCCAACTTGTGACAAATATTTTATGAAGTCTATATTAAGAGGCTTATATCACCAAAACACACCACTTATCATATTAGAGAGTTAAGGGAGACTTGGAGCAAGGAGGAGAAAAAGAGTTAACATATTTCATCAACTATTTCTTAATTTATTCGTGTAAACCTTAATTTTTTTATTTCCTCTAATTATGAACATCTTATTATTATTTTCTTTCTCCAAGCATGAACTAAACATATTAAATCTTAAGATTACATACGTATGAACCCTAGCTTTGATTAAGTTTATTTTCTATAAAATTTGGGATTACTTGTTAATTTAATTATTTGTGGATTGCTTGCTTATTATAATTTTTATGAATATGGTAATTCTTTATCTTGCACATATTGAGTTGTGTTAGGGATTAAACTGACGCCCGGAAATTGTGTTTAATCTTCAAAAACTATAATTATATTTTTTAAGTTTTTAGTTTGAGAATCAGAATATCTAAACTAACTAGATAATCACATAGGGTTTGAACTTTAGGCAAGAGGTTCATGGGGTTAGATAACATCCCCCTACTTGTCCGGAAGGAACATAGGGAGATTTTTGAATCCCGATTAGCAAGTGCAATTTCCAATTTATTTTTATATCATAAATAGTCTCAATTCATGCTAGTGGTGAGTTCACAATCTTCAGTTATACTTCTCTTCATCTTATCTTTGTAATTTACTTTCCAGTCCTTTAATTTAGTCTTTTAGACCTGTCTTAGTTAATTTAAATAAATATAACTTTTTAAATATATTGTTTTATTTATTTTAGTTTTTACCCAACGAATATCTGGAATTAGCAAAAAGACGTGTTATTCCCTATGTAGAATGAACTTTACTCATACACTTGCGAGTTATCATACTTCGGGAATTGATTTTATATCACACCTCGAAAGACAATATATAAACACAAAAATATCATTTTAGGTCCCTATATTACTCAAACATATCGCTACAGGCCCTATATATACACATCAGTCACCTTAATATTCAAAAATAACACTTCAAGTCCCTATATTTTGCAAAAAAATAATTCAACTCCATATATTAAGCAAAAATACCACTAAAACAACTTCAATTCACAATATTTGCACATAGGGATACATAACTACTTTATAATTTTCCATTTAAACCCATTATTAATTTAAATTTCAATTAAAGCCTAATTAGATCAATTTTTGCAATCAAGCCCTTATACACATACACACACATACATAGAGACACACACACATACACACACACACACACACAATTATACATATAAAAAATAAAGAAAAAAATACTAGAATAGAGTGGAGGAAGAAAAAGGCGACTGGATTTTTTCGGCAACAAAGGAGGCGTCAGCGGCATCAGAAGGTTAAGGAAGCAAAATACCGAAGAGGTCTCGGAGGAGGGAGGCAGCAGTGGAAGGGACTGCAGATGTTTTGACAGAGGTGAAAATTTATGAGTAAGGGGGATTGGATGAAGAAGGGGGTAATGAAATGAATTATGAACCTGCTGATGGGTTTTATAATGTAATAACTTTCTAGCAAACATTTACGCGGTCGCTAGAGGTAAATTAAGTGGTCGGTAAAGAGACAAAGTTAAAATGGGTGGGCAACTCAAGTCTGCCAATTAATTGGGTTGCTCTTCTACCGGCCAATCAGGTGGTCGGTAGAAGTACTTGATCATTAGCGACCACCTAGTGGTAGCTAGAGAGTTGGCTATAGTGACAAGTTAGCACGATCGGTAATTGTTTGAACTTTTACCAACCATATAAGTAGTCAGAAAAATATATTAGACCTCTGGCAATAACTTTGCCGTCGCTAGATATAATTTTTTTGGTCGGCGAAGATTCCATTTAATTTTTTTTATTGGACATTTGTTTTTTGCAACTGAAGATTTTCTTTTACAACTATCATATGTGGTTGTCAGAAGTTTAGTCATTAAAAGATAGAACAATATTAGGGCCGACAATGGTTTAAATATTAACCGTAACCGATGTATATCCAATCCGATAAAAATTTCGTTAGTGGAACCACTGGTGCATCCAGGTTGGTTTGGTTCTCACAAAAGATAACAGTGGATTATCCATTAGGATTTGGTCTTTTACAATAATACGACGTATAATCCGAAATCTGAATGAAAATATAAAATATAAAATATTAAAATTTATAAAATATATATACTATATATAAAGATATTATATATATGCAAATTTCATACATAATATCGATCGAATATAATTATTCCATACATGAACTAGCCAATTGATTATTATCTATTTTATTACTATGTTGTCTAACATTATTTTATGCACTTCTAATAATTTTGTAGCTGATTTTAGAATTTTAAATATATTTATTTATTATTTTATTTAAATCATTTTAAACGATTGCAGATACAGATTCACCGCGGATAAACCACATCCGTCGCGGATGCGGATTTTATAAATAATTATAAAATTCGATAGTTAATGAATGTGAATTTGGTTATCGTTTTTTTAATAGATGTAGATGTGAATGAGGTTATACAATTTTGCGAGGATATTGACCTGTTGCCATTCCTAAACAATAGCAGTGTTATGTTTATAGATGGTTGTCACCATCACACCAACTAAGTTGAATAATCAATTTTTTCATATATGCTATGGATAAATAAATATATATGCATGTATTAGAAGAACTATATTGTAAAATGAGGCAACAAATAAAGTTTTTTGCAATTTTTACAACTAACGATTTTAGTAAATGTCTCAGTTGGCTAAATAATTGTGTTGCAATTACATTTAAATCTTCTTTAATCAATTATCGTCTCTGGTTAAATAATATATAAATCTCATTTAAATTGAATATGCACAAAAAGCTTCTAATTAAGTAATCCTATCAAAATTAAATACAGTACAAACACCCGTTAACTCTACGTAAATAATCATGTTGCAAAACTGGAACACGTTTTCAAGCCACTGTTGGAGCATATTTTTTGTTTGCAACACATTTAACTATCTCGCTGGAGATGCTTTGCTGAACGACTTATTAATGATATTGCCCTTTAATTTATTTGCAGATCGCTAACAGATGAACGCTTTGCTCAAGTGTATTTTAAACTCTAGTTTAATTGCAGCTTGGGGCCTCAAATTATAAAGGGTGTGTTTTATGTGTATGATGTTTTTTTATACTTATGGTTGGTCTAATGGTTAGACTACTCTGCGATCAAATTTTATCAGAGTCCAAATGATTCTAAATCCGAAGTGGCTCTTGAAAACAAAATTTGCTTGTTTTGAATATATATATATATATATATATATATATATATATATATATATATATATATATATATATATATATATATATATATATATATATAATATCTTCTTTATAAATGCATGAACATATGCATTTGTACGTCGATTTATTCATTTGGATTATATCACTTGATCTTAGTGAATGACCTTCGAATAGACATATATATGACCCTCTCATGTGAGCAGATATCTAGTGGATTTGTATATATCTACAAGTCGTGACTGATCATGATTTTCATTCGCAAATAAATTTATCCTCAATCACTCTTATGACAAGCATTAGGTTGGTGGAGCCATCTCCCCTCTCATCAAATCTAAGTTGGATAGAATAAAGCTCTTTATAGTGAGAGAACTTAACCTACTACACTTGAGCCAATGCCAATGATTATTTTTACACTGTTAGACGCCGTAACTACGATATGGTTGACTTTAGTCAAATATAAAGGATGCAAAGTGAAGGTCATGATTCGAATTCTCTCTATGAATATAGATAACATAATTCTTATTAAGATAAAATATGCATAGTCATAAAGAAATGTGCATGTTCGTGGATATAATCGTAATACGCAAATTGACCTAGATCACCTATATAAAAAAAACTATCTCAACCTATATAGTCACCTTGGCAACCAAACCAATGGGGTTAAATTACTTTTGGACTACTTATTGAACCGGAATGTCAAAATAAAATTCTCAATTCGCTTAGGTTCGATCCGATAATTGTTCAACCCGTGCAATCTCAATCCAAGATTGGACTGAAAGTAAAGTCAGGTTAAATTGTAGCTTGTAATTATAAAAAAATCTGAGTATATTTGGTTTTTTATGATCTAATTAGCGATTTACAGCCAATCAATTCACGTCACGTCACGTCATTGGATGGTGTTTGAGTAGTATGATTTTAGGTGGTATATATAATTACTAGTCTTTTATATTAGAGAATTTGACAATTCTCTTCTATTATACTGAAATATTTATTCCATAGATGAAATTTTTATCGAAAAAATAATAACGGTTAGATGAACTAGCTCATAAGTCATAGCAATATTAACCAGTATTTTGTTAACACAGTTTCGTATCCATATTCATCACATAAATAATACAATATGATAAATGGTAACACATAATTAGAAAGTTTTCAAGCAGCTGTGAGCCAATGACACGTATACATGTGAATAGTATCTTTATGAAGAAAGGAACAATAATCACTGTTTGGAGATTTTATTTTGGGTAGTCAAATATGATTCAAAGTCCCTGCCTGCAACATGCATCGTGTCACGGTCACGGTCGATATTTTGGTAGTATATGTGATGTTTTGGTAGTATGTGAGAGATAAGAGTGAAAATTATTAATTGGTCACGAGGGGGTTGGTATATATATTTGTATATGGAACCCACTAGCAATATCATTAGCATTAGCAAAAGCAAGATCAAGAAGAGGTGTCTGATAATAGTGGAAAAGGACAAGGTATCCTTTGTCTTCACTCTTTCTGGAGAGTGCCACAACAGGTAACTCCCCTATTGTTTTTTGTTTTTCACCCAATTAGTATCTATTCTCTTTTCTGTCGACTCTTCTAAACCAGTCCACGTAGTCGTTGCATAATGTATATATATATATATATACATCTTTTGCAGTTTCGTCTTGTTCGATTTGATGGTTGTGTATTTATGTGGATGTGAAACTTACTCTTTGGTAATTTTATCTCTGGCCGGGTTTATATGAAACTTACTGTAATGATTTAGAGTAATGATTTAATAAACCAATATTTTAATAGTTAGCTTTCTCTTAAACTCAAGTCATTATACTAATATTATATATATACATTAAGTATCTTGTTATTTTTATCAAGATAATACAAGACCTAACCCTTTTGGCCAAAGTTTACAAAGATTTTTTATCCAACCGATATTAAATCCCTCATATACATTCAAACACTTCACCTTATACTTTTTATATTAAAACTCATTCATAAAATATTACATTATAACTTAATTTTTTCACTATTCATTATACTATCAATATAATTTTTAATCATTATATATATTGAATAGTTACCCAAAACATTAACAATATCTTACCCGTACTCATTATCTCCTTTTTTCTGTTCTCTCTCTTGGCAAAAAATTTCACACTTAGATCCGTGTTCAAACTTTATGTTCAAGATCCTCCACCAAAACCTTTGAAAAGTAATTCAAATTCTCCAGCAAATTTTTCGCAACTTTTCTATTTTTCGAGCTCCATTTTCGCATAGCAGCTTTGATGGCTCTGGCGAGTAGATGCTTTAGCTCGTGGTTTGCTTTCAAGCTCCGCTCAAGCTCAGGCGTTCGTGGACAGGTGAGGCAACTTTTTTTTCAAAGACCCAGCAGCTTGTTTCGACGAGAAGAAAGTTCCAAATCAGAGCTATGGCTCGTCGTGGTCTCTATCTTTTCCAGCAAAGAGGAAGTTAGACAGACGTGCTGCTCTGTGACTAATCTCGCAGGTGCATTTCAACAACTCGTTCGAGCACTTTGTAGTGGTGGTGTTCATTTATTCATGCATGAAACTCCGTGATACGGATACGTGATTAACTCGCAGGCTCGAGTATGGTAGATACCTTCGCAGCTTCAATTTATGTGAAGTGGCGGTTGGTTTCCATGGCAAAATGTCCCGAGAGGATGATGACCTCCAATATGGTTTCCATGCAAGAAGCCCCGTGACAATGCTGGTCGTGCTTTGGTTTGAGATTGAGAATGAAGCCATGATCATTTTCACATCATTTTTTTACTCTCTTTTTTCCAAATATTAGTAAATAATTTTTTCAGCAGCTTTATGATTGAGTTTTCTATCAAACAACAAGAACTAGTTCGACAACCCGACCCTTTTTACGGAAGATAGTCAAATTTCTATGCTAACCCACAAACTTCATCGAAGTAATAGGTTCACAATTAACCGATATTCATATTCAACGGAAAACCATTCAAATTCATTATAATGTTTAATTCCAAATTACATTAAAATGGTAAACTATCATGTAGACTTCATACATTTCTCAAGAGAATGATTATTTAGTTCATACTAATGGAATAAAAATCAATAATAATATAATTCCTAGCCATATTAAGCTACGAAAAGTATTAGGAATCCAAATATGATGATTGTATAATGGAAAAAGAGGAATGGTGTGGTGTTGACTTCTCCTTCTTCTTGCTCTAGCTTAAGGTATTTCTCCTAGGTTTTAAATATGTTTTATATCTGATATTTTTTCTCCAAATCACCTAAGTAATGATAAAAATACATTTGGGGTTATGGGACCCACTTGGGTAGGTCAAAAGTAACCCAAAAATGTATTTACTAATTTTGGACTAGTGATGTCTCCTTGTTTGTGATACAATTCAATACTCAAGAGACATCATTTTGGGTTGTTTTATGATTGAAAATATGGTATTTACTCTTTGATTTAGAATACACTGAATTTTTAGATATTATATGAGATTATTTTTGTTTTAAATCAATTTGAGGTAGTTTTGTGTTTTATTGTGTAACTCTTAGAGCATGGATGATCCAAGGATAAAAAGCACAAATAATGAGTCATTAGTGGATGAGTTTAAAATCCTATCGTGGGATACCTTAGGTAATGGATGTAGTATAACCAATTCACTCTAAACGATTGTGTAAACTCTAATCCTTATACTTCACATATCATTTTATATCTCGCTTAGCTTATTTATTAAACCACTATCACCCCAATTGAATAATCCTTTAGGTGTTTGATATAATGCTTAGTAGAAGTTTCTTCCAACTAATAATTTTTTAGAATTTTTTTAATTAAGCATAGTTGGATTAGTTTCCTATTCACACCCCCTCCTCTAGGACTATTACTAATCTAATTTTTTGCATTCTTGAAAGATCAGTTACTCCAAATCTCCATCACCATAATGCAAACCCTATATTCAATCTTGAACTCATGACAAGTAATTCCTTAAGAAATGTCAAATATATGAAAATGCCATATTTTAACATTGAATCCAGACAATAAGATTCAAAGATAAAGTATTTATTAACATCATAAATATGGGTCGGGCCAACGTATACAAAATCATTGGGTAGTCGTTAGAGCATACTAACATAGGCATCGAGACAAAAGTTTCAAGAAATACGAAATTCTAAGGGTGATTAGGAAAAACATAATAGGTAGAACGGCTTATCCTAATGATTTATGGAATGGGTGTCGACTGTCTCCCACTCTTGTTAAGACTTGAGATTGTCTATCTTTATGATCATCTATATATCCCTCTATATTTTATCGGGTTTGGTTGGTCAACCCAAAAGTTATATTGGTATGTTAATATGAATATTTTTCACTACTTTGACACAAATAAGCATTGTCAAGGCACTCACATATCAAATTGTTACCCTTAAGTATATTAGATTAAGTAAACTTGAGACCTTTGAATCGATAATCAGTAACACATGATGCTAAATAAATTATTGAATCCCTTAATACTTCTAGAAGATTTAATACAACCATCGATCTAGAATTTTAGTAAAGTCAACTAATTATATTCCAAAGAAGGAGAACCAAGATTAAGTTTGATGACAAATTGATAGGGGCATAAGCAAAAGCCAGATGCCAAAACCCACTTATGTCTGTTATGAGAAAATTACTTAAAAAAGCCCAAATATCAAAAAAATTAGTGACAAAGTCCCAACTAAAAATACATTCAAAGAAAGGCTTAATTTTGATTTTCTAGTTAGCTTTTTTTACCTTTTTACCCCTTATTTAGTTGTGGGACGTTGGTATGGGCCAATATTTTTCCGGTTTGGTACAAACCAATATTCTTATGTTCGGTACATACCAATTTTCTTTGTTTGGTACATACCAACTTCTATCACGACCGGTTTTATATTTTATTACACAATCAATTTTTTGTATTGCATGATAGGTCCCTAATAGTATTTTTTATATATCTTAAATGTTTAGTTTAATACCCGGACTTATTCATATACCCGATCGAAACTACCGTGTCAAGGTCCAAGCATTGGTACGTGTCAAACCAAGCTTTTTAGTTTTTGTCCATATCCAATGTTAATGTCCGTACTTATATAGATACTCGATCGAAGCTACCGTGTCAAGGTCCAAGCATTGGTACGCGCCAAGCAAAGTTTTTTCCAAAAAAACAATACGAAAATCTATTCATGATAACTTTTTCACGATAAAAACCTAATTGGTATACACCAAACAAATCAGTTTGGTACATACCAAACAGATCTAGATCTAAAATAAAACAAGAAATATTTTTCACACTCTGTTTTAAACAAAAAATTTATAAACAAAACCCAATCTCTTCACACTCGGCATTGAAACAAAATCAAAAAAAATATTCACCCCCGATCAAGAGAACATATAATCAACGGTTAGCTAAAAAAAATCAGAACTAATCACTTCACATACGGCGACAAAAAAAAAAAAACAAAAACTCTTCACACTCGGAAAGAATGGTGGTGGAAAAGAATCAAAATAAACCTTCGAAATTATTTTGCCAATTGGCATCGGATCTGAATAATAAAAAAACAATTATCAAAGAGATGCTGGACCATGGTTATGGGGCTGAGGCGAAGGGTGACAGGGCGAGGAGAATGGCCCACGAAGGCCCACAAAATTGGCAAAAAGAATGGCGATGGGTGACGGCGGTTTTCTCGTGCGTGAGCGATGACGTCTTGCTGGTCCACGGAGGCGACGAGAATGACGGGAATGTGAGACTAGAGGGGAGGGTTGAGTCTGGACCAATCGTAGAAGATGGTTGTGTTGGTACTCGCGAATATGGTGACGGTGGTGGCGTCGAAGAGAACGTCAGCGGCAGGTTCACGACAACGATGGTGGAGAATGGCCAGATCTGAACGGAGGCCCAAGATCTGAACGGAGGCGGCGAGCATGGCATTTTTCTTATCCAGACGAGTAGTTTTCTTCTCTGGCAGACCTCGTTGGTGGTGGAGATGATGATGGTGTGCAACACAGTGGCTGGGAGCGGAGGAGATGGTGAATGGCGCCGGAGATGTGGCGTTTCTTGCGCTAGTTTTTTTGGGCAGGATTGCTTGGTGGCGGGGAGGTGAGGCACGGGTGCCGAGATAAGACAAAGAGCAAGAGAAGAAGGAGAGAAAATATGGTTCATAATAGGGTTTTTTTTTTTTTTTTTTTACCCATAATAAAGAATAGAATGGGGGTTTCGGTCTTTTACCTCTTCCTAGTTTTTTAGTTGGGATCTAAAAAGAGTAGCTAATTGGGGATTTAATAGGTATTATAGAGAGTAGCTAATACGGTAGTGGACCTAGTTACAAGACATCGTGATAACTTCAAGATTTAGATAATTGTTTCAAAACCCAAAAGGCCACCCACCCTACCGATGGACTTAACAACTTCACATGAGCCAAACGAAGAGAAAAAATAAAAAAAGACGATCTAAGATCAGAGGGCCTGAGAATTTTGTTTCAAAAAAGGCCATGACAGAGGGTCTATGTTTCTCCACAAAGTGCTTGACATGTCGTCTCGTCATGGGCGTGCCCCATCCCTGACAGTCCTAAGAGATAATACTCATATCCACATTCTGGGCAGGGCCGGCCCAACACTTTCTCTTCTGACTTTCCACTCTATCAAGTGAACTTCTTTTTACCCTTACTTATTATATTTGGTCTTCCCATGTTACTCGTCATATCTTATTCAAACTTTATTTTCACAAGGACGTCCATTGCATCATGAAAGCTTTCTACTTCTGGTACATAACTTAACTGGATCTTCACCATCTACTTGTGCCCCTTTCTTTTTTATTTATTTAACCAACCACCTTAAGTTGCCATCACTGTTATAACTAGCTTGATTGCCATCCACTTTGTTAGAAAATTAGATCTTCTTTTATTTTTTTCTGTTCTTTCTCAAACCTTTGCCCAAACACTTTCTCTTCTTGCTTAATATTTAAGAGTTCATGGCTTGCTTACCTTATTCTTTAAATTTCTCTTGGCCAGCTCCTCTTTTGCATCTTGGATAATATTAGTGTAGTTCTCCCCTCCTAGCATGAGTTCATCATCACAAAGATTTGTTGTGACACGGTCTTTCCTTGATGAATCTCCCAAATAAACCGAATCTCATGAATCGTGGTGACGGTTTTCTTCATGCGGTGTACCGCAGCTCCTCTGTGGTGTACCGCATGAACTCTCTGGATGACACCATGGTACGAGTTCGTGCGAGTGGCGATACGAATTTTCGCCCCGTAGTCTCGCATGTGTACCCAAGTCCTCATACCGTTGTCATGGTTTGGGGGTGCGGTGCACCGCGACTAGGGTGCGGTGTACCGCACCTAACTGCTGATTTTTGTAATTCTTCCGTCTTTTTATCCCAAACTCGTTTTATGCACACTAAGACACTAATTTTCTCTCCTATTAGCTTGTAAACACATTAAAATTATACACTACAAAAAATAAATTTAACTAAAATCAATTTAAACAAGGGATGTCTCCTAAGAGTACTTTTGTTTAACGTCGTTTAGGTCGACGTGTTACCTCGGGTTACACGTGTTCTTGGAGATGTATTGTCTCTTCCCTTCTGAAGTCTTCACTGTCATGGTATATCTTCAAGCGATGACCATTCATCATGAAGGTCATTTTCTTTGTTGGATGTTCAATTTCGTTTGTGCTACGATGTATGACTTTCGTAACAATGTATGGTACCCCCCAACATGATTTGAGTTTACCCGGGTAGTTCGAGAATCTTGAATTATATAGGAGCACTTTCTGTCCTCTCTCGAACTTCTTTGTGCAAATCTGGTTATCATGCCATCTTTTTGTTTTCTCCTTGTAGAGACCTGAATTATCATAGGCATGAAAACGAAACTCATCTAACTTGTTCAACTGCATCATCCTCCGATTACCCGCTAATTATACGTTCAAGTTTAAATATTTAATAACCCAAAAAGCACGAGATTCAATCTCGATAGGAAGATGACAAGCTTTGCCGTAGACCATGCTGTATGGAGATGCCCGAACTGGTGTTTTAAATGTTGTTCAGTAAGCCCATAGAGCATCATCTAGCTTGAGTGACCAGTATCTCCTTGTTTTGTTCACGGTCTTCTCTAGGATAGATTTGATCACTCGGTTAGAGACCTAGGCTTGACCATTAGTTTGGTGATGATAACCTATTGAAGTGCGGTGTCTCACCCCCAACTTACGAAGGGCAGCTCTCAACTAAATAATTATAAAGTGGGTACCTTTATCGCTAATGAGAACACGTGGCTTACCATGTATTGAAAAGATATTTGATTTTAGGAACGAGATGAATGTCTTGGCATCGTTCTTTGGTGTTTCCACTGCTTCTACACAATTCGACACATAATCTACTGCTAGCAAAATATTAAGAATACCATGGGAAGATATGAACGGTTCCATGAAATCTATACCCCAAACATCAAAGATTTCTACTTCTAACACGTTATTGAGTGGCATTTCGTCTCCTTTCGATATGTTGCCAGTGAATTGGCATCTTTGACAAGTCTGTACGAACCAATGACAATCTTAGTAAAGGATGGGCCAGTAGAATCCAGATTGAAGAATTTTTGTTGCGGTTCTATCACCCTTGAAGTGGCCACCATATGGTGAGCCATGGCAGCTTGCAATGATTTTCCTTGTTTCACTTTCATCAACTCATCTTCTAATGACTTGGTCACTGCAAACTTTGAAGAGGTAGGGATCTTGCCAAAAGAATTGTCTTGCTCGATCCTTTTTCAGAGTTGTAGACTGAAATCCGCAGGGAATACACCATTCACTATGAGGTTAACTATATCTGCATACCACTGAACAAACACAATCTTAACATCAAAGAGTTGTTCATGGGGAAATACCTCTTTGACTAATTATGGTCCTGTGTTGACTTTAGACCATTCCATCCGAGATAAATGATCAGTTACTTGATTCTCGTACCCTTTCCAGTCTCGAATATCTACGTCAAATTCTTGTAGAAATAATACCCATCTAATAAGACGCGGCTTTGCTTCCTTTTTCTCCATAAGGTACTTGATTGATGAATGATTCGTGTATACGATAGTCTTCATCCCAAGCATATAGGAACATAACTTACCAAAAGCATATACTACAACTAATAACTCTTTCTCCGTCATTGTATAGTTCATATGAGCTTCTAAAGGTCTTACTTGCATAATATATCGTGTGAAAGATCTTCTCTTTTCTTTGTCCTAACGCATCTCCCATTGCATAATTACTTGCATCGCACATAATTTCGAACGGAGAGTTCCAATATGGAGGTATGACAATTGGTGTGGAGATGAGTTTCTCTTTGATCGCCAAAAACGCTTGAAGACATGCGTCATTGACATTGAAGGGAGTATCCTTCTCAGGTAAAGCACAAAGCGGCTTGGCGATTTCGGAGAAACCTTTAATAAATCTCCGATAAAATCCCGCGTGACCCAAGAAACTTCTGAGTCCTTTAACAGATTCGGGAGGTAAGGTCTTTGTAGCTTCAATTTTAGCACGATCAAGCTCCATTCCTACACTTGAAACTTTATGTCCCAACACGATTCCTTCGCAAACCATGAAGTCTCATTTTTCCCAGTTAAGAACACGATCAGTTTCTTTACATCGCAGGAGTACCTTTTCAAGATTGTTAAGGCACTCAACAAAACTATCTCCATATACCGAAAAGTCATCCATGAAAACTTCTAAGAACTTGTCAATCATGTCCCAAAATATAGCCATCATACACCTCTGGAATGTGGCAGGTGAAATGCATAACCCAAACGACATCCTTAGATAGGCAAAGGTGCCAAACGGACAAGTGAAAGTGGTTTTGTGTTGATCAGCGGGATCTACACAAATCTAATTATAGCTGGAATATCTGTCAAGGAAGCAGTAATACTCTCCCTGCAAGCTTTTCCAATATTTGATCGATGAACAGTAAAAGGAAGTGATATTTCTTCGTGGCCTTGTTGAGCTTGCAGTAATCCATGCATACTCTCCACCCCACAACTGTTCTTGATGGTCTGGCTTTGTTTTTATCATTAACGATGGTGGTGATACCTCTTTTATTTGGAACACACTGCACTGCACTAACCTACTCACTACTCAAAATCGGGAGGACACCATCTAACAACTTGATCACCTCTTTTCTTACCACCTCCTTCATTGCAGGCATAAGTTTTCTTTGTCCCTCTATAGAACAACCTCGTTTGTTGGTGGGGGCAAAGGTGTGATAAATAAATAGACAAATAAGAATAATGATAAAGAGCACACACCCTTGAGAACCACGGAACTCACTGCAAGTATCACAGATCGTTTGCAAGTTTTAATGATAAGTCAAGTTCGTTCGCAGGGATTGTATCCGTTAGATCTACTTATATTTAACAAGCGTAGATGAATTTAGATGTTTTAGATAAAAATATAAAAAGATGAAATAACAATCTACGCAATAAATAATTAAAACAAGTAAACAAAACAAATAACTAAATATGAATGTAAGTCAAATAGATTAGGATTACTAATATGAGTCTATTACTAAATCGTTATTCTAACCTGTCACAGATTAAGCATTATATATTAACCAGGATTCTAAATCCTACCTAGCCTTTTCTAGGCTTAGGAGCAACCTCTCCACTACTAGGGATTCCTAAGTAATGATTGGTGATTAAATCAAACCTTAATGGCTATCTAGTTAGGCAAGGTATCAAAACTAGACGATTATGTGGTGTTGTCAATAACTAAGAATAATCCTAAGATTGGCCAAATCTAAGGTGTAACAATAAGTCAAAACACAAAATAACAATATACGCCAAGCTCAATCAATTAAAATAACAAATAGTATTTAAAGACAAAATAATAATCCAACAATTAAAAGTAAACTTACAGAATAAAAGCTTAGAAATATGGTTAAGAATAGATCTATAGCTAATTACTCTAAATATAGAGAAGGTGATATGTAGAAGAGGAGTTGTCAGTCTCCAATCTTCTTCTTCTTGTCTTCCACTATAGGTCAACTTGCTTCTTGGATGAATAGCTTGATTCTAAGGATGAATATTAAACTAAAGGACTAAGCTATTGTTTATAATTTAAGCTAATGTTTAGAACTGAGCAAGGACATGTTTACAATGGTATAAGGGTGTATTTATAGGTGTCTTGTAAGACCTAATTCGTTTTCTTGAAGGAGAAGTAAGTAGTGGACTCCAAGCCCAACTCAAATTCGTAACCCTAAAAACATGAAATCAGGTCCGATTTTCTTTTGGCTCTAACAGCTTCAATATTCATCCGTTTGACGCGTATGAATATACCAAATTGATCGTCTCGGAAAGCTCTTCAACTTTTCTCTTGACCGTTTCTCCAAATTCCTCACCGTTCTTGAGATATAAGCTGATTTGTGGTCGTAGGTGCAGAAATTCAGGATTAAGGCAGCTTTTCCTTTTCCATGTTTTTAGCTTTTATTTCCTTATCTCCAATTACCATGTCTATCTTTTTCCATATCTTGTAGTCTTTGACTTGGAATCTAATTAATCTCCATAATTATCTTTAAAGCTTCACACTAAATAAATAATTAAACCCAATATGCTCTAAAAATATTATTTTACTAAATCAAGACTCAAAATAGGAAAGTGTAGCATTTCTCAAGAAAATCGACTATAATGACTTCTAAATCACTAAAAATGATGTCTCATCCTAATATAAATCTATCACAAATGAGGAGACATCAAGACCCCCAACTCAAAGTTGTATCGTCCCGATACAATAAAGATAAAAAACAAAGGGAAGTCTCTAAATACACACCTAGGTCAATTAAGCACAGAAGACAGAAGATAGAAGAATATGGAGAATAGACTCGAAGCAACTACTCAGAAAATTTCATGTAATAATATTTATAAACTACATACCTGTACACTTCTCATATCCACAGTCAACACGGCTTGAGTTCAAGATTAGATTAGTTTCGCAATGTAAGAAGGATTGGGACTTTACTCAGTTCCCCAAGGAAGCTATAGATTGTTCATCGAACCTTACTAGTATCCAAAGATCCACTTAACTACTCTATATTGGTTCAATCACTTCTCGATTACATAGCAAAGAATCAAAAGGTCTTTAAGGTTGTAATGTAGGCTTAGGGACGGTATGATAAGTATATTTGGATAATTTAGAGTGAGCTTTTGGCTCTCTCCTCACTAGCCATCAACGAATCGCCCTAGAGCTTGAGTTACTCTCATAAAACGTTCTCACTCAACCCAATTAATTCTTGATGCATAATTTAGCATCCCCAATAACCCAAATTAAAGCATAAGATGTTCACATAAAAATTCCACTTTGCCGGTCCAAATATATATATTTTCTTTTCAAATCAATTTCTTTAGCTATGACTCTTTTTAATGATGAGATATCACGCTATTTTTTCATATATATATATATATATATTTTTATGCCCTTATTGGCAAAATTAGCTCGTAGCTTCTTTTTCATTCACTCTTACCCCGACAAAGGGTTACAATAAAAATCTGTGAATCATCATCAATCTTAAGAACAGAGCACAATTAATAAGCTCAAAAATCCCATCCCAATAATATTTCCCATAATGGTGGACCCACCACCCCAAACTCAAGCTCTAAAACAACTGTCTATGCATCGCGATTCGAGTGCGGGTCATATGGAAAAGTCCTATAATCTAAAGGGATATGGCTTATGACGTGTTTAAATAAAAAGGCTTTAGAAAGGCTAGAAGGGGCTGAGAAGGATATAGCATATAAAATCAAAAAATAACAAGGTGAGAAGGTATAAAAAGGCTTCAAACATGAAAGAACCGCCTTAATCACTTTCTACACTATGTAATTTCGTTATTTTCTTACCTTTAGCACTTTCATCAAATGGTTTTGTCTACTAGCTTGGATCTCACGGCCTACACATTTCTCAAGGTTCCCTGAGATCGAACATACTTTCTATCACATTGCTAACTAATCTTTTCTTTACTATCAATGTTTGTTTTCCTGCAAATACTTAAAGCATACAAAATAAAATAGCTCATAAACATACTACTTTCTATCATTAACTTACTGAGCTTATGCTTTTAAGCTATTAAACATACTCTACATACATCTAAACCTTCAAAAATTTTAATTTTACCTAAAAACAGAAAAATGGAGATGAGAGACAACGAATCCCCACACCCCCAACTCAAAAATGAGCCGTGTCCCCACGACTCGAAAAGACTCAATGATAAAATAAAAGAAAATTAAAATTTTACAGATATTGCACATAAAGAAGAGGTAAGGAAGAAAGAAAACATACTCTTCGAGGCTATTTACCTCGCCTGATCAATACCCGAAATAGGGTGCAGTGCTTTCCATGTATGTAAATTTCTATTATCACCAATTTCGCATTCCCTTACATCTTCTTATGCTCCATCCCAATCAATCACACTGTAGAAATCTCTTGTTTATCTTCTTCCAACTTTGCTCTTTGAATAATCTCTCATGTGACAGTTGTTCATTCAGGAATATGTTTTGAATACAGCTACTAGCGTCCCAGAAGCTTTTGTTCATCTTGGGTTAAAGGACTATCGATTGTAGAGGTTGTGGTGTCTTCCTTATGAAAGTTTAAACCTTTTTGTTCTTTGAATTCGCCACCACTAGCTTTCCTCTATTCTCTTGATCCGATTTACCTCGTAATTTATTCCCAAACTAGTACCCATCTCAATTGAAATCTTCTAGAGCTTACCCAATACCTTGCTTTGATTCTTCATATCCCTTAACACTTGATAATATCTCTATTCTCTTCATCATCTCTTTTGACCCCCAACTCAAAGCTTTAAACACTCTTGAAATTTGTAACTCATGATCATATGTGGAACAAGCTTTATTTTGGTTAGGAAAGGTGTTAGGATGACAATTCTCCATGTGGGTATGATTATATCAAGCTCTAATGATGTAGGGTTAATGAATTTGAGAAGAAGATTTTGAAATTCATGGTTTTGATTCTTGGTTTCTAGGTGTTTTGATATGATTTGGGTGCTTGAATCTTCTTTGTAATGATGTAGGGAAGGATTTATGGTGATTTGGTTGTGTTTTGATGTTAGGTGAAGGTTTTTATGAGCTTTAATGGAGTTGGGAGAGTTTTGGGGAAGAGAAAGAGGTTTAAGGTTTATAAAGTTCGGAATAATGAGCATTAGATCTTCATAAAACCTTGAAATCCTTTCTTTTCTCTCTCTGGCGGCACGTGCGGACTACCCCTGCGGACCATGGGGTGTACCGCGGGGTATACCGCGATTCCTACGTCAAAATACCCGTGGTAGGACCCCGTGGCACGTGTTTGTGCGGTGCATGGCGCGGTATAGGGTCCGGTATACCGGACCCATCACCTATATTTTTTTTTTCTTTTCTGTACACAACACGTGGCTGCTACCGTGGCACGGGTTTTTACCCTGCGGTGCACCGCGGCTGAGGTCCGGTGTACCGCACTTGGCAAAACCTCCCCATCAGCTAGATATCGAAAAGTTATGCAGTTTAGGCTCAAAGATCACCTGATTCCGACATTCGAGCGCAAAGATATGACTTGCCGAAGTTTCTTCGTTCCGAAAAATTTTGCTCACTTCCCTAACTCGATTTCTCCAATACCTAATCATTAAAAACACTAATACCTTCCTCAAATATGCAATATCAACTAAAATTAACTAATCTAAACTAAAACTAAAAACATAAAAACATAAAAATTATTATGGGATGTCTCCCAAAAGGCACTTTTGTTTAACGTCTTTCAAAGTTAGACGAGTTACCTCGGTTATTTCTTTTTATAGCCTCCCCAGCAGTGAGTGATATGATTAACGCCTACCAATTCGAGCTTGCAACCTTCGATAGCCTTGATTTCGACCACTCCTTCTGAGATAATTTGCGTGATAACATAAGGTCCCTTCCAAGAACTGCTCTGTTTGGGGTTGGGAGGTTTCCATGCCACCTCGTCTCCTACCCCAAACTCAATCTTTTTCTCTATGGTTTCTTGGAGACTTTCAGGTTCTGGCTTCTTGGTTACTGCTCTGATTGGATATAGTTCCTTTGACTTCTTTTTCCTCTTCTTCCCCGAAACATAGAATGTTTCAGCGTTATCTCCAATACTAAGAGTCACGGTTCCTTCATTCACATTCACTATAGTATCGCTAGTGGCTAGGAATGGACGCCCAATAATGAATGGGACGTTCTTATCTGCTTTGTAGTCAAGAATAATAAAGTCCGTTGGAATAACAAGGTTACCTACTTGAACGAGTACATCCTCTATTACTCCCCACGGCTTAACAGTAGATTGATCCGCAAGTTGTAAGATTACGGATGTCGGTTTCGCTTCTCTAATACCAATCTTCTTGAATACACTTTTGGGCATGATATTCACACTTGCCCCTAAATCACACATGGCTTTTCCATGAAATATACCACCTATTTTGATTGGGAGATTGAAACTTCCCGGATCTTTACGCTTCGGTGGTAATCTTCTTTGAACTCGTGCTGATACCCCTTCGTTGATTTCTACAGACTTGGCTCTTGTGAATCTTTTCTTATTGGAGAGTGCCTCCAGAAAGAATCGATCATAGTTTCTCCTTCCTTCCATAGCTTCGAGTAAAGGGACGTTAATTTTCACTTGTTTTAACGCCTCTATACACTTCTGATGTTGCTCTGTGGGATAGTGGCAATGTATGGGTGTTTTTCTTGCTCTACTTCTCTCTTCAATTCTTGGTTCATCAACCACTCTAGACTTCTTAATCTTATCATGTTCAACTTCTTCAACCCAATCTTCAACAATTATCTCATCTAAGTTCATCCGTTTTACGTTTGACTTGGTTGGTAGAACATCCCCTTTTGAGGGAGATGGTAGTGCTTCGGTGATTATTTCACCGTGTTCTTTTATCTTTTGAGCTTGAAGACTAATAGTTTTAACCTTGTCGTCAACGTATTGGATCTTCTTCATGTTAGTAGTTGTATCTTGTGTCAATTGTAGGAGTTGACTTTGCATCTGTTCTATGATTGTAGTGAGCTGCATCACATTCTTCTCTAAAAGTTGATTATGTTGTTTAAGATCTTGGTTCTGTTGTTGCAGGCTTTGCACTACTGATGCATCGATCTTTGATTCAAGTCTGCTCATATTTTCCTTCGAGAAGTTGATGAATTGACTAATAGTCTCTTTTAACTCAGTAATCTCTTCTTGAGGACGTGATTGAGCTTGACTTACATTATGCACAGTATAGCTCGGTGGTTGATCAGCTTGATTTTCATAGGCTTGCTCTTGTAGGTATAACTGTTGAGGTGGCTTTGGGATGCTTTCCTTAACAGTTATAGCGAGTTGTTGTATTTGATCTTGCAAGCTTGAAATCCTCGCATCTTCTTCTTCGTTAGTGGTAGGAGTTTTTCCTTGTGGCCAACTCATGTTGTTCTCAATGATTGTTTCCATACCATTTTTTGCTTCTTTTGGATCCATAGAGACAAAATTTCCACGACCCATATTATCTGCTCTAAGCCTTGACTCTCTATTGAGTCCATTATAGAACATGGATAATTGTAATTGTGGCGTGTATCCATGTAGTGGACATCTTGCCAACATCTTTTGAAATCTCGTCCATGCTTCACCAACACTCTCTCCGGCTTCTTGTAGGAAATTTGTAGGCTCCAAGAGTTCCTTCACTCGCCTACTTGTAGGATAAAATTTATCAAGGAATCTTTCTTGAAGCTTGTCCCAATCGGTTATTAGCTCGGGAGGTTGATCATCGAACCAATCGCTTGCTTTCCCGGTCAAGAAAAATTGAAACATTAAATAATACATCTGTTCATGCGTAACACCTTCATTAATGTAGGCATCACAAAATTGCATGAATTTTTGAACAGATCTGACCGGATCTTGATTTGTATCACCATTAAATTTCCCATAGCTCGCGAATTGATTAATTAAATCAGGACCAGGCTTGAATCTAACGGCTTGGATAGTTGGGACGCGAATCCCAATGCGTTGAACTCGAAATTTACTAGGTAAACCTAGCTCTAACCGTTGATTATCCATCTAAAATCCTGAGAAAGACTAAAACAAAAAGAAAGCGTAAAACTGAAAACAAATAAAAACTTCTACACTAAATAAACACAAAATAGATTTAACTTAAAGATAAATCCCCGGCAGCGGCGCCAAAAACTTGGTGGGGGCAAAGGTATGATAGATAAATAGACAAATAAGAATAATAATAAAGAGCACACACCCTTGAGAACCACGGAACTCACTGCAAGTATCACAGATCGTTTGCAAGTTTTAATGATAAGTCAAGTTCGTTCGCAGGGATTGTATCCGTTAGATCTACTTATATTTAACAAGCGTAGATGAATTTAGATGTTTTAGATAAAAATATAAAAATATAAAAAGATGAAATAACAATCTACGCAATTAAATAATTACAACAAGTAAACAAAACAAATAACTAAATATGAATGTAAGTCAAATAGATTAGGATTACTAATATGAGTCTATTACTAAATCGTTATTCTAACCTGTCACAGATTAAACATTATATATTAACCAGGATTCTAAATTCTACCTAGCCTTTTCTAGGCTTAGGAGCAACCTCTCCACTACTAGGGATTCCTAAGTAATGATTGGTGATTAAATCAAACCTTAATGGCTATCTAGTTAGGCAAGGTATCAAAACTAGACGATTATGTGGTGTTGTCAATAACTAAGAATAATCCTAAGATTGGCCAAATCTAAGGTGTAACAATAAGTCAAAACACAAAATAACAATATACGCCAAGCTCAATCAATTAAAATAACAAATAGTATTTAAAGACAAAATAATAATCCAACAATTAAAAGTAAACTTACAGAATAAAAGCTTAGAAATATGGTTAAGAATAGATCTATAGCTAATTACTCTAAATATAGAGAAGGTGAGATGTAGAAGAGGAGTTGTCAGTCTCCAATCTTCTTCTTCTTGTCTTCCACTATAGGTCAACTTGCTTCTTGGATGAATAGCTTGATTCTAAGGATGAATATTAAACTAAAGGACTAAGCTATTGTTTATAATTTAAGCTAATGTTTAGAACTGAGCAAGGACATGTTTACAATGGTATAAGGGTGTATTTATAGGTGTCTTGTAAGACCTAATTCGTTTTCTTGAAGGAGAAGTAAGTAGTGGACTCCAAGCCCAACTCAAATTCGTAACCCTAAAAACATGAAATCAGGTCCGATTTTCTTTTGGCTCTAACAGCTTCAATATTCATCCGTTTGACGCGTATGAATATACCAAATTGATCGTCTCGGAAAGATCTTCAACTTTTCTCTTGACCGTTTCTCCAAATTCCTCACCGTTCTTGAGATATAAGCTGATTTGTGGTCGTAGGTGCAGAAATTCATGATTAAGGCAGCTTTTCCTTTTCCATGTTTTTAGCTTTTATTTCCTTATCTCCAATTACCATGTCTATCTTTTTTCCATATCTTGTAGTCTTTGACTTGGAATCTAATTAATCTCCATAATTATCTTTAAAGCTTCACACTAAGTAAATAATTAAACCCAGTATGCTCTAAAAATATTATTTTACTAAATCAAGACTCAAAATAGGAAAGTGTAGCATTTCTCAAGAAAATCGACTATAATGACTTCTAAATCACTAAAAATGATGTCTCGTCCTAATATAAATCTATCACAAATGAGGAGACATCATTTGTCTTCAAGAATTATTTTGTGTTGGCAAATGGTAGGACTAATCCTCTTTATATCGGCTATAGTCCACCCAATTGCCTCTTTGTTGGCTCAAAGCATACGTAGTAACTTATCTTCTTGAGGACCTGAAAGGTTAGCAGAAATAATAAGAGACAAATTTTTGTTCATACCTATATAATGCATACCGCAAATGAGCAGGAAGTGGGTTTTCCTCAAGGACAGGAGGACATACCATGGATGGTTTCTTCATTAGTTCAATGTCTAATGCCTCTCGGATTGTTCATGAACTCTCGCTTTTGGTCTCCCGTCATCTGACAAAAAAGCAGCCACTTCTTTGGCTAACTCGTCATATACATCCTGTGATTCAAGTGCCAAGGCTGCTGTCAAGGTGTCATCGAAGCTTGACTCATTAAAAACCTCTTGCGTAATTTTTTTCATGGCATCTATTTTAAAACATTCATCTTTCGTATTTGGATACTTCATAGCCTTAAACATATTGAATCTCATCCGTTCGTCTTGGACTCTCATTATCAATTCACCATTCGCAACATCTATTAGTGTACGCTCGGTGGCTAAGAATGGTCTACCCAAGATGATGGGGACATTCTTATCCGCGTCGTATTCAAGAATAATAAAATCACATGGAAATATATAAGTACTAGCTTTAACTAAAACATATTCAATTTTACCTACTGGTTGGGAGAGGGATTGATCCTCCATTTGTAATACCACTGAAGTAAGTACCACCTCTCCTATGTTGAGCTTCTAGAACAGGGACTTTAGCATGAGATTGATACTGGCGCCTAAATTACATAAAGCTTTCCCGGTCCATCCTTTGCCAATGGCAATGGGGATTGTGAAACTTCTGGGGTCTTATAGCTTTGGTGGCAACTTTCTTTGACATATAGCACTACACCCCTCTGGCAGTCAAATCATCTCCCTAGTTTCTAAAATCTGTTTCTTAGAAATATTTTCCTTCATGAATTTAAGATATTTTGGAATTATTTTGAGAGCTTCTACAAACGCTATGTTGATATCTAGTTTGCTCACCATGTCAAGGAACTTCTTGAATTCTTTTTCACTGTTCTTATTTTTGACACGTGATGGGAATAGTGGTGGAGGACGTGTGTTGTATACCACTAAGATTTTCTTATTCTCTTGTGTCTTCTCTATAAGTAAACTCTTTGGTTCAATTACCTCTTCGATTTTATCTTCAACTGTTTCTTTGGCCACATCTTCAGGAACATGGGCTAGTTCTTTTGGTTGTTCTGTTTCTTCCACTTCAGGTAAAGGTAATTCTTTTCCCCTTTCAATTAAACCGCATGAAAAACATCATCTTGAGGATTTATAGTATCGCTTGGAAGTTCTCCTTTCGGCCTGGTTTGTACGACACTAGCAATTTGTGATAGCTGATACTCGAGTTGCTTGATAACCCTTTCTTGTTGTTTAAATCTTTGTTGAATCACCTTCATGCTTTCCTTCATATTATCCATGAATTTATCCAGACTTTGTTCCAAAATGTTAACTGAAGGTTGCGGTAAAGGTTGATCATATGTGGCGTGTTGCGTTGAATATGGATCGTAATGTGGAGCTTGGACTCCATAATTTGGAAATTGTTGATAGATTGGCTGTGGTTGAGCTTGACGCTAATAATTTTAAGGTCGAGTTTGATAATAGTTACCTTGACTTTTGACCCAATTTCGATTCTGTGGGGAGTAATAATTCGCGTGATTTTCTGGAGGCTGATAAGGGTTATTCGAGTAATGGACTCTTTGATGAGATACGAAGGACTTCGAGGTTGGATTGTTAATGCAATTCTCCCACGAATGAATACTTTCTCCAAAACTAGGACATGGAAGTATAGGTTGGATTGTTAATGCAATTCTCCCACGAATGAATACTTTCTCCACAACCAGGACATGGAAGTATTGTGTTTATCTGGCTCACCTGGGCTACGAAACCGTTCTCTAAACGTGATTGTAATTCTTTGAGTATTGACTTAATTCTTTGATCCTTATTGCCTCTAAGGAATATTCTTCTTTTGTCTCGAATGGCCAACTTTTTTCAGTTTCAGTAACTCTTTCCATGGTGATACGATCATCTTCTGGATCTAATAACACGAAACTTCAATCTCCTAAGTTATTTACCTTTGCCTTGGACTCTCTGTTGAGTCCTCCATAGAACATGGTTAATTGATATTCGGGAAAGGTGATGTGGAATGGACACCTCGCTTTCTTCTCTTTAAAACATAACGATTTTTCACCAACACTTTCCCCTTCTTCTTGCATGAATTTCCCTAACTACAACATGTTTTTTAAGCGTCTACTTATCAAATAGAACCGATCTAGGAGATTTGCTTGGAGTTTATCCCAATCAGGGCTTGAATTAGGGTGTTGGTGGTCATACCAATCGCTTGAACTTCCAGTAAAAAAGAAATGGAGCATAACGTAGTACATCTATTCCTTTGTAACACCTTTGATGATATAGGTGGTGGCTGGTAGGGTGTGATGAAATAATGATAATAAAGTATACGAACTATCACCCTACCAATCACGTTACTCACTGCAAGTATCACAGATTGTACGCAATTTTAATGATAAATTAGATTCGTTCTCAGGGATTTAGTGTATTATACGAATGGATTACAAGAAAACGTAGTATGAATTTAGTTGCAAGGAATTAAAGACCATAATATATATGAGTAATGGTGGATAGAATAATGATTACTAAAGACTAATGCAATCAAATAAAAATGTAAGAATAAGATGAGAAATATAGCTCATGTTTGCTTGTATGCACTTACCCTTCTATTTCTTCTACTAGTTATAACGGTGATTAAAGCTCTTAAAGTAAGTAGTCAGGATTCTATATTCTTTCCAACCCCCTTCCGATGAACTTAGGTGGCGACCTAACAATTACCAAGGGACTTGGGTAAAGGGACCGTGCGCAATGATCGGTGGTTAAATCTCAAACCCTAATAACTATCTGATGTCTCCTCATTTGTGATAGTAAAATATATTCATGAGACATCATTTTATGCTTATTTATTAGTTTATAGGTTGATTTTAGTTTATTTTAGTGCACTTTCCTATTTTGGGTCTTGATTTGAAGAATTATTATTTTTAGAGCATATTGGGTTTAATTGTTTATTTAGTGTGAAGCTTTAAAGATAATTATGGAGATTAATTAGAGTCCAAGTCAAAGACTACAACTTATGGAAAGAGATTTGCATGGAAATTGGAGATAAGGAAACAAAGGCTAAAAAGATGGAAAAGGAAAAGCTGCCTAAATCTGGGATTCTGCATACACGTCCAAAGATATGCGTTTTTACCTAAGAAATAGGCCGAATTTGGTAATTTCCTTCTAAAGGGTCAAGATAATTCTGTTGCGATTCTTTTGGTATCTTATGGAGCTCAATCCGACCAATAACGAAGAAGATACGCTCAAAACGGTCCAGCAGTGTTTATCTTTATTTCCTTACGAATTTGAGTTGGGCTAGGAGTCCATTACTTGAAGTTATCTCCAAGAAACAATTTAGGTCAACCTACACACTATAAATACAGCCTCTTAACACTCTTAAATCATCCTTGGTAAAACCTTAAACCAAGAGGAAGCTTACAACACAAGAAGAGAAGTCTGGAAGAAGCTGTCATCAACAATGTCTTCTTCTACCTTTAGATTTGTAATTTCTTTCTTTTCTTTCATGAACTAAATTTCTTTAGCTTGAGTTTTAGCATTAATGTATGAACCCTAGTTTTGATTGACATCTATCTAATTTGGGAATTCAATGTTTTAAATAGAATTATAGTTTTTATTCTCTGTTTATGTGTTTGAATTTATATTCTGTGTTCTTGTGGACTGCAGCCATTAGAATTACCATCTAGTAATTAGGATACCATTGACAACGGTGTTTAATTACATTTTTAGCACATAACGTTTAGTTTTAGGTTTGATCTGACAACCCAACCTAGCTAGATAATCACTGTGGTTTAGTCTTGTGACTATTTACCAATTACAGGAAAAGTTTGCTTAGGAAGCCTTATTGACACACGTAAATCCTATTTTAAACTACCCATAGCATATTGGGACCGATTAGGGAAATACTACATAATTCACCCTTACATGGGTAGAACGGCAAAACTAGTGCGGATTACACGCTATAACTTAAGCTATATTCTCATATCACTTCTCTTTCGTATTTATTTTCTGTCTTTTAATTCTTAGTTCTAGTTTAGTTAATTATTTTCTCAATCTATCTTTATTTGTCTTTACTTTTAATTGCGTTAGTTGTTCTAGCTTTAATTATTTACACTTGATATTTGCATAAGATTCTTCTAACCTTCGTAGTCTCTGCGGAACGAATCTCAATCTAAAACTTGCATACGATCTGTATACTTGCAGAACCGTGTAGTTTTAGGGTGTTTTTGCACTTTATTTATATCTTATTTTATCACACCCTAGGCCCCACCACTATCTAGTTAGGCAAGCCCTTCCGGATCACTACCGCACACTAGACATTCATGTGGTGTTTCAAAAATTAGACACCCCTTCCGGTGACCATCCAACTGCTATTAATGGGGTAGTCTATACTTGTGTACTAGCAATAACTACAGTCAATAAAACAAAGCACATAAAACAAATATAAAGGTTAAGAAGCTCAATCGATTTAAAAAGGATTTTCCCAAATAAACTTAGATAGAAGAAAATAGAATTCAAAGATTATACATATGCAAAAACCAAGCTATGGGAAAATTAGTTCATGCTAATAAGAAATAAACTAAATGAATGATACGTACTGTCAACTTGCATCTCCTGATAATGTTTTCTGAGACTAAGGACTAATAATTCAGCAAGGACTAGGCAAGGACATGTTTACAATGATAATAAGGTGTATTTATAGGTGTTTAGATGACCCTAGGTCTAAATCTTGGAGTAGAAGGCAAGTAATTTGAGTCCAAGTCCAAGTCCAACTCCAACTCAAATGTGTTTCCTAAAATATAGGAGAGGATAAACACTGCTCACTGTTTTGGTCATATCTCCTTCGTTATTCGGCCGATTTTTGCCCACTTTATATTGAAACGACCGCACCAAAAAGATATATATAACTCCTTAAAGGCTCGTACAAAATAGCAGAAAATTTGATGTTATCTTCACTTTAGTGGACGTAGATGCATAATTTCTAAATTTATTTAGCAGCTTTTCCTTTCCTAAGTCAACTTTACTTCCTTTTATCTCTTTGATTCCTTCCAAATATTCTTTCCTTTACTATTTAGAATTTATTTGGAATCTAATTATATTTCATAAACCATAAGAGCTACACATGAACACACAAATGAAAACAAATATGCTCTAAAAGTAACAAATCATCAAATCGAGACATAAATTAAGCAATTATCAAATAACGGGGAAACAATCCCTAACTAATTAATTACTTACACCTAAAAGTATGTCTCCAACCTACATTAGTATATCACATATAGGGAGACATGAAGACCCCCAACTCAAAGTTGTATCGTCCTGATAGAATAAAGATAAAAACATATGGAAGTCTCTAAATACACACCTAAGTCAATAAGCATAATGTGAAGAAGATATTAAAATATAGGTAATAAACTCAAATCAACTACTCATAAAATTTCATGTAATAATATTTACAAACTAAATTACATGTACACTTGTCATACAAACGATCAACACAGTTTAAATTCAAGATCAGATTAGTTTTGCAATGCACGTAGTAGAGGTTCATCACTTAGTTCAACATGGAGGCTATAAATTGTTAATCAAGCCTAACTAGTATCCAATGATCCATCTAACTACTCTCTAACGGTTCAATTTTTTCTAGATCACATAGCAAAGAATCATAAGTTCTTTCAGGTTGTAATGTACGCTTGGGGACGCTGTGTTCGTATATTTGGATAATTTAGAGTGACATTTTGGCTCTCTTCTCACTAGCCATCAACGAATCGCCCTAGAGATTGAGTTACTCTCATAAAATGCTCTCACTCATCCCAATGAATTGCTACACTAATTAGCATCCCCGATAACCCAAGTAAAGCTTTAAGATGATCACATAAAAATTCCACTTTGCCGATCCAATTATATATTCTTTTCATATCATTTTTTCTTTTGAAATATAGCTATGACTCTCTTTTTTATATGAGATATCATGCTACAATTTTTTCAAATTTTTCTTTTCTTAACTTTTTTTCATTTACTTTTACCCCGGCGAAGGGTTACAATACAATAAACAGTGAATCATCATCAAAATATAGAGCACAAATACATAAGCTCAATATTCCCAACCCAATAATATTTCCCATAATGGTGGACCCATCACCGCAAACTCAAGCTCTAAAACGATTGTCTATGCATCGCGATTCAAGTGCGGGTCATATGGAGAAGTCCTAAAATCTAAAGGGATATGACTTATAACATGGCTAAATAAAAAGGCTTTAGAAAGGCTAGAAGGGGATGAGAAGGATATAAATATAATAAATGGACAACAAGCTAAAAGGAAACAAGGGGCTTATCAAAGAACCACCTTAATCACTTTCTAAACTATGCAATTTTGTTACCTTTTCACCTTTAGAACGTTCATTAAATGGGTTTATCAACTAGCTTGGATCTCAAGACCTACATACCCTCAAGGCTCCCTAAGATCAAACATACTTCTACCCCATTTCTCACTAATCTTTTCTTTACTATTAATGTATGTTTCCTGTTCATACTCAAAGCATACAAAATAAAACAACTCATAAACATATTACTTTCTATCATTAAATTTTAAAAATTATGCTTTCAAGCTATTAAACACACTTTACATCTAATCCTACGTATCAAAATTTTTAATTTCTTTCTAAAAACAGTAAATCACATAAAAATGGAGATGAGAGATAACGAATCCCCACACCCAAACTAAAAAATGAGGCGTGTCCCCAAGACTCAAAAAGACTCTATAAAAATTAAAATCCAACAAATATATTGCAAGTACAGAAATGGTAGGGAGGAAAGAAAACATACTCTTCGTGGCTATTGCCTCGCTTGCTCAATACCCAAGATAGGGTGCAGTGATTTTATTGTATGTAAACTTCATGAATCACCAATTCTCATCCCCTTACCTCCTAATATGCCCCATTCCAATCAATCTTACACTCTAGAAATTATTTTGTACTCATCTTCTCCAATTTCTTTCTCGAAGATTCTCTAATGTGAAGGCGTTCATCCGGGAATCCTTGTTTTAATGATATCTAATAGCGTCCTATAAGCTTCGCTTCATCTGGGGTATATAGATCTTGATTTGAAGAGGTTGTGGTGTTTCCTCCTTGAAAGATGTAACTGTTTTGTTCTTTGATTTTACCATTGCATGTTTTCCTCTATTTACTTGACCCGTTTTACCTTTTTGTTTGTTTCCAAACTAGTACCCATATCAATTGATTTCTTCTTGATCTTACCCATTGCCTTGTTTTGATTTTACTTCATCTCCCTCATACTAGATCAACTCAATTGACCTCCAACTCAAAGATTTGAACACTCTTGAAATTTGAACCCCTTGAATTTGGGTTGAAAAATTGTTATTTGGGTTACAAAAGGTGTAAGAATGATGAATCTCTATGTGGGTTAGGATGAATTCTTGCTTGATTGGTATGGGTTTTAAGAATTTGTTGGAGAATATTAGGAAATTTTGGTTTTTGATTCTTGGATTTTAGGTGTTTTTATTTGATTTGGGTGGTTGAATATTCTTTATAATGATATACAGAAGGAATTGGATGTGCATTTATGGTAATTGTGGAGTGTTTTGATGTGTGGTGAAGGTTTGTAAAAGCTTTAATAGAGTTGGAAAAGTTTTGGGGAAGAAAGAGAGGTTTAAGGTTTTGATTTTACTAGGTATAACTAACCTCCTCTTATATTCCCATCTTCTGGCGGCGCCGTGCGGTGCACCGCGACTGAGGTGCGATGTACCGCAGGTATCATCTGTTCAACCCTGTGCCACGGTCTTGACGATACGGTTTAGGCATGGGGGTCTCGTAATGGACCCTAAATTCGCATACCGTTGTCACGGTTTTTGTCTGGTGGGCTCCACCGGAGTACCCGTGCGGTGTACCAAATGAAAGTTCTGTTCCGGACCGTGTCAAGGTCTGGCGCGAGTGACGACACAGTTTGGTTTGTGAGCCTCGGCGCTGGACTGTAATTTTTGAACCGTGGTGACGGTTTTCTTCGTGCGATGCACCAGAGCATCCGTGCGGTATACCGCATGAAATCTTTGGATGACACCTTTGCTTCAGCATTGTACCTGATTTCTACTACCTGTGTGACGTTTTTTGGGGTGCGATGTATCGCAATGATGGTGCGGTGTACCTAATGGTACATCTTTTTTTTGCCAATTTATCCCTTTTCTTCTCCCTAACTCATTTTCTTAAGTACCTGCACACCAAAAACACTAATATCTTCCTCAATACTGCAATATCTACTAAAAACAATTAATCTAAACATAAACTAAAGACATAGAAACATAAAAAATTGCGGGTTGTTTCCTGTACAACACTTTTGTTTAACGTCTTTCAAAGTTAGACGCGTTACCTCTATCAGGATTTCTGTATATAGCCTCCCCAGCAACGAGCTAGACAATGAATGTCTACTAATCTCCGTTTGATACCCTTTTTGGGCTTGATCTCTATCACTTTTGCTGAAACAACTTCCGTGACTATGAAGGGTCCTGTCCACGTATCTTTTTGATTGCATAACCTATTTTCTGGTTTGCGTGCTTTCCATACAACTTCATGGACGACCCCGAACTCACTCATTGGTCTTGTATCCATAGGATTTGCGTGCATTTCTTCTGGTACTCTTGTTCTTGTAGCAATATGGATGACAGGAACTGTGGGATTTAACTTCCTTGGTTTCTTACCCCAGACATAGAATGTATCATATACGTTTTTAACGCGGAGTGTAACTGTTCCATCTAGGAAGTTGATGGTGCTTTGACTTGTGGCCAATAACGGCCTTCCAAGTAAGAGTGAAACCTGTTTATCTGCATCATAATCAAGAATAGCAAAGTCCGTAGGGATGGTGATATTACCTGTTCGAACATGAATGTCCTCCACTGTTCCCCATGTCTTTGTGATGTCTCCCTAATTGTTCTTATTTTCGACCCTTGGGAGACATCATTTTTTATGTTTAATTGTATATTTTGATAGACTTTTGAGTTAAAAATGCAATAATCTGGAATTCCTAATTTATTTCTAGTATTTTTGATTTATTAAACTTTTGCGCGTAATCTTGTGTATTTTAGTGAAAAGTTTGTAGGTTTTGAATATTAGCTAGGAAAGGAATCCGAGAAGAGAGTCAAAGATCGTGATATGGAGTCAAAGCTTGAAAATAAATCCCGAAAGAATTTTATTTTGGAGCTGCAAATCTGGAAAACAGGCCAAAGATTGCTGTTTTCGAGGCACTTACGAGTTGATTTAGCCGCTGAACTTTGAAAGAATATGTTCCTTATCGAGTTACGGAAATTTAGCAAGTGATTTCAGGTCAATCGGAATTATAACGAATCGGCTAGAGCTGATTTAGTGGAGGTGGTGCAGCAGTTACGGGATTTTGGGCTTAGAAAATGGGCTTAGACTTTTAATTAGTGATTTAATCTTAGGTCCAAGCCTAATCCGTTTTTCCTCTTATAAAAAGAGATTTGGACTTCTATTTTCACATAATTTACTTTTTACAAAATAAAACATCAGAGAGAAGAAGCAGAAGGAAGAAGAAGAAAGAAGAAGAAGAAAGCTGTAGAGCTGGAGAGTGTCTATATCTCCATTCTCATCCAAATCCAATTCCGGAAATTAGGTCTTTTTTATTTTTAATTCTGTAAAACAATATGAATTCAATTTCTTTTTATTTAGTTTTCTTTTTAATTAGTATGAGCTAATTCATTCATAGTACTTGAGAATGCATAAATGGGTGAATCCCTATTCTATTGAATTTCATATGTCGAATTTGGGTTTCTGTTAAATTAAATTATATCGGGTCTTTTACATTTTTTTGTAATTTGAGATTATTTACTGTTTTTGGATTGATCAACTAAGAACAGGTGTTAGTATCTAGGCTATTCCACATATGTGGCGTGTGGATCATCCTGACGGAGGGTTTAGGTATGGACTTAATTACTTAATCTAAAATCGAAACTATTGACTCTGACGAGCTTAGTTAATTTTAGGGCCAATGTGGTAAAAATTACTTAATCATTCGAGAGTGGATCATATTTACCCTGACGGGACTAGTGACACTTTAGAATAGCCTTGTAGTCCACCCTGACGGGGGTACAAGGATTATAGAATCCCGACCGATGTTAATTGACCAATTTAACCCTTAAACAGCATATGTTATGGAATAGAATTAGGAGAATCCCTTGCGTTTCTCAAGTACTGTCTTCTCATATTTGCGTCTTACCTTCATTTACTTGCATTTTACTATTTATTTGCATTTTACTTTAATCTTTCATTACTTAGAATTAAAACAAACAACCAATAAATCATTATATCTTTTACTTGCTTTCATAAGTGAAACCATTCATTATTTGATAAGCATGGTAGTTAACCAAACCGTCCCTGCGAACGATCCTAGAATCATTATTACTACTTGCGACAACCGTACACTTGCGGTTGTGGTTCAATTACTTTTGCATTTATTTTAGAACACACAAAGGACCACCACTTTGTCACTGAGTTATCCACAAATTCTAAGTTCACGGGAGCTTTTTCCACCTTCTTGATTCCAAGCCTATCGAACACGGAGTTGGGCATATGATTCACACTCAAACCCACATTACACATGGCCTTCACTTTGAGCATACCACTTATTTGAATAGGAAGATTAAAGCTTCCTAGATCTTTAAGCTTGAGTGGTAACTCATTTTCAACTCTTCTTGATACTCTCTCAGTATGAGCCACAGTCTCTTTATTGGCTTCTATAATCGCTTCTTTTTTTGGAAGAACTTGCGTGAATACTTGTTGTCGTGTAATCCCTTTCTTCGCATTCTTAAGCATTTGGGCATTGATTTTGTCTGGAATATACGCCTCTACAAATGCCTTGAGTTCAACGTCAACTTTTGGATTTGTCTTTGGAATAGATGGTGACATTGCATGATCAATTGGTGGCGAGCCCACCTTCTCTTCTTCTTTCTTTTCTTGCACAACAGGTGCAACTTCTTCTTTATGCTCTTTTGAGGCTTCTTCTTATTTATCTATATCTCTATTAGCTTATAGTTCAATAACCGATCTAATCTTCTTGCATGTCCGTGAGAAGATCTACAAAGTCAGATTCTTCGGAAGAGTCAGAATCTTTAGAAAACTCAGAGTCTTTAGGGTTAGAATTGGTTGGTTCTTCTTCAAATTATGGAACTTCCATGGAAATTTCTACAGCAAGTGGTACTTCCCCTTTCTTTTCTGTTTCAAGTGATTTCCTTACATGATTCGAACCAAGCATTGTCATCACCTCCTTCAATGGCCTTCACTTCTTTTGCTTCTATGAATTTTTTTATTTGGTCAAATTGTGTGCTTAAGATCTGAATTGTGGCCTCTTGTGCTTTGGATTTCTCATTATGTCTTTGAATATTGTTCGTAACTAAATCCATGGAACTTTGTAATCTCTTTTCTGACACTACTCCATCTTGAGGATATTGTGGTTAAGCTTTCTGAGCAAAATTATCGGTGTAAGCATCATTGGTTGTTTATTGTGGAGGAACTGGTCTATTATAATTCTGATTTCCTTGATACGGACCTTGACCTCTTTGTTGGTATGTGTTGCTCTGGGGACGTGGTTGATAATTACCTTGATTTGTGGCTCTTTTCGGATCTGAATACTGCATACTCGGATGATTTATGTTACCAAACTGGTTATTCCCTCGATTTGATCTGAAGTAGACAAATGCTAGATTTCCTTCACACTCTTTGCATGTACGATTTGTTACCTCACAACGTGGACTTGTGCTTCTTGCACTACATTTGTTGCAACTAAATTTTGACATTTCTGTTCCATCTCAAGCTTAATCTCCTTACTTGATTTTCTAATGTTGTTAATTTAGCTGACTAAGTAGTTTATGTACTTAATCGAAGTGTGCCTTTGGTATTTGTAATAGGAGCTCATGCAATTGGCCAACTCCTTTCTGTTTCCATAATACGTTCCATACCTTCTGCAACTTCTGTAGGGTCCATAGACACAAATCCTCTTCTTCCAAGATTATCAACCCTCAATCTAGTTCTGCATTTACCTTGATAGAACATAGCTAACAGTTAAGATGGGGTGTAACCGTGGAATGGACATCTCGCTAACTTCTGTTGAAGCCTTGTCCATGTGTCTCCTACCTTTTCATCATTCTTTGGCAAAAACTAGCAAGCTCTATTTGATATTTTAATCTCATATTCCTTGTATAAAAATGGTTAAATAATGCGGCTTGTAGTTCATCCCAAGTGTTAATTGTATTTGCTGGTTGTCTATCTAGCCAATCACCAGCATTACCGGTCAAGAAGAACGAAATCATATGACAATACAGTTGCTCGCGTGTAATGCCAGGAGTAATGTAGGCATCACAAATCTACATAAACTTCTGAATCGCTCTTACTTGATCTTGAATCGATACAACACTATATTGTCCATAACTTGTAAATTGACTGAGCATACCCGGATCGGGCCTAAATATTATATTCTAGATCACTGGAGGACGATACCCTAATAGTTGAACTCGAAAAGGTGCTCCCAAGCTTGGGAGATCTTCTTCGTGATGTTGATTATTTCTGCCATCTCCTCATATGGTGCTACTACTTGAGGAATAGGTAATACCAAAGGAATAGGTATTCTTTGATTATTGTTGAGATTATTTTCCTCCGATGGAATTAGATCCTCGTTTACAATAGACATGGCTTCTCTTTGCTCCTTCTCTTCTCTCAAACGTTTGTTGTAAGCGCTGAAAACACTTTTGGGATTCTCGAGCATACACTAAAACCTAAAAGAGACAAAAACAAAAAGAAAGCGTAAATCTGAAAAAAAAAATAACAAAAAAATACTACACAAAAAATTGAACCCACACGCTAGACACAAGTCATCGGCAGCGACTCCTAAAACTTGGTGGCTAATAGGGTGTGATAAAATAATGATAATAAAAGATACTAACTATCACCCTCCCGATCACATTACCCACTGCAAGTATCACAGATAGTACACAAGTTTTAATGATAAGTTAGATTTGTTCTCAGGGACATATTGTGTTATACGAATGGATTACAAGAAAGCGTAGTAAGAATTTAGTTGCAAGGAATTAAAGACAATAAAATAAATATGAGTAATGGTGGAGAGAGTAATGATTACTAAAGACTAATGCAATAAAATAAAAATGTAAGAATAAGATGAGAAATATAGCTCATGTTTGCTTGTATGCACTTACCCTTCTATTTCTTCTACTAGTTATAAGGGTGATTAAATCTCTTAAAGTAAGTAACTAGGATTCTATATTCCTCCTAAACCCCTTCCGGGTGGACTTAGGTGGCGACCTAACAATAACCAGGGGACTTGGGTAAGGAGACCCTACGCAATGATTGGTGGTTAAATCTCAAACCCTAATTACTATCTAGTTAGGCAAGCCCTTCCAGATCACTACCGCACACTAGACTTTTATGTGGTGTTTCAACAATTAGACACCCCTTCCGGGTGACCATCCAACTGCTATTAATGGGGTAGTCTATACTCGTGCACTAGCAAGAACTATGGTCAATAAATCAAAACATATAAAACAAATATAAAGGTTAAGCAGCTCAATCGATTTAAAAATGTTTTTCCTAAACAAACTTAGATAGAAGAAAATAAAATTAAAAGATTATACATATGCAAAACCCAAGCCATGGGAAAAATCATTTCATGCTAATAAGAAATAAACTAAAAGAATGATGCATATTGTCAACTTGCTTCTCCTAATGATGTTTCTTGAGACTAAGGACCAATAATTAAGCAAGGACTAGGCAATGACATGTTTACAATGATAAAAGGGTGTATTTATAGGTTCTTATATGACCGTAGATAGAAATCTTGGAGTATAAGGCAAGTAATTTGAGTCCAAGTCAAATTCGTTTCCTAAAATATGGAGATGATAAACACTACTTACTGTTTTGGTCATATCTCCTTCGTTATTGGGCCGGTTTTTGCCCACTTTATATCGAAATGACCGCAGAAGAAAGGTCTATTTAAATCTTTAAAGGCTCATCCAAAATCGCAGTCGATCTAAAGTCATTGTCACTTTAGAGGACAAAGCTACAAAATTTCAAGGTTTATTTGGCAACTTTTCCTCTCCTAACTCAACTTTACTTCCTTTTATCTCTTTGATTCCTTCTATATCTTCTTTCCTTAACTATTTAAAATTAATTTGGTATCTAATATATCCCATAAACCTTAAGAGCTTCACATTAACACACAAATTAAATCAAATATGCTCTAAAAGTTATAAATTATCAAATCAAGACATGAATTAAGAAATTATCAAATAACAGGGAAAATCTCTAATTAATTAACCAATTACACCTAAAATGATGTCTCCAACCTACATTAATATATCACAAGTAGGGAGACATCAGTAAGCATAACAGATTTGCATAAATTTTTGAATATAACGAATGAGATCCTGTTGTGCAGCCCACTTAATGGGCCATGACTAAAAAAATGTTCTATCATGCTTGGATAATGCCTGAATTTAGCGGCTTGGATTTCTGGAGTGCGAAGTCCTCTAGGTTTCACTCTGAATGAGTGGTGTCTCCTTGTGTGTTCTAAATTAACACACCTAAAAAGGCAAAACAGGATTTCGATCTCAGGGAGGGATTGGATATGACTAAAGTGTTATGCAATAAATGGAAATAGTTGTTTGAATGACAAATAAAAGTAAATGAAATAAATATTTGTTTTTTTTTGTTTAAGGACTAAAGTGCAAAATAAAGTAAAATATTAAACTAACTTAATGCAAATAATGAGACGCAAGAAAATAAAATATGAATGGATGCAAGAATGAGAAATAGTACTTGAGTCACGCTAGGGTTTTACCGAAATCAACTTAATCAATGCTTCTTTTAAGGGTCGAATTTGTAACTAGTAATAGTCGGTATTCTAGATTCTCCTAACCCCCATCAGGGTGGACTTAAGAGCTATTCAAGGGTGTTACAATCCCCGTCAGGACGATTATAATCCACCATTGAATGTCAAGTTCTCTACCCAATTGGCTATAAGGTGAACTAAGTTCGTCAGGATCAATAATTTCTACCTTACGTTTATTACATAATGTCCGTAATTAAACCTCCCGTTAAGGCGATCACTTCCCCACCAAAGTGAATAGCTTAATTACTAAATACTATGTCTAATTGATCAGATTAAAATAAGTACAAAATCACGATAATAATCAATACTAATTGCCCAATTCAAATTAAATTATAAAAATCCCAAATCAGAAAACATTAATCAAATTAATTAGGGTTCAACCCATGTAGCGATTCTCAATCACTTAAAAGATTTAGCTCATAATTAAAATTAAAACTAAGAAAATAAAATTAAAAAACATCATGTTTAACAGAAAGAAAATTGAATAAAACCTAATTAACAGGTTGGGTTTGGCTGCGATTTGGAGAAGATGACTTTCTCCAGCTCTTAGCTTTCTTCCTTCCTTGCTTCTGACTTGTGGAAATTGAATGCTCTGATGTAATTCTATGAAATGTGTGTAAAAATGAGGCTAAAGGATCTATTTATACTTGTAAAAACGTTTTAGGGCTTAGGTTAAGAGGATTAGGTCAAATTATAAAAAGCCCAATCCCATCTTCTCTTTTAATTCCCGTAACTGATGTAAAGCCTCTAGTAAAACGGCGGTAACTTTTGTATCTCAACTACAAATGGACTCATTCAACTTGGAGAATCTTCCTAACTCAATAGGCTATCAAACCATGTCTCATGGACCAAGGCTAATTCCGCTCCTAAGTAACAAAAAAACAGCAAATTTTAACAGCCTTTCAGATGTGCAAATTCTTTAATTAAGTTCTTGGAAATTCTTTTCTTTAGCTCCTCCACTCGATCTAAGACTTTAATTCTCACTTCTCCTCCTTGTAGTGGTTCTTCATGAATTCATAAACCTACTAACTTTGCACTTAAAAAAACAAATTAACGCACAAAAGCTCTAAAAATGCTAATAGTTTAATTCTGAGGGGAGAAAGTGCAATATGACTAAATAAGCATAAAAGTCTATCTAATAAGTCAAATATTCACCTAAAATGATGTCTCCTAAGGGCTAATATTTAGAACAAATAGGGAGACATCAATAGGATGGGAAACTCAAGATTTCTCGGGCTTTCCATCTGAATAACCTGAAATAAACAAAATTAAAAACAAAATCATAAAATAGAACTAACTAAAATTAAAACACTAAGTAAAAACACTAAGACTAACGATGTAGTTCCCGACAACGACGTAAAAAACTTCTGGACCATGGTCGGGTCTATACCGTGCAACATTGATATTCGTAGGACCAATACCGAGAGCAGGAGCATGATAGGGAGCTTGCTCTGGACCATGTATGAACCGTGAATCATAATACATATGGTGTTGAGATTGTTGCATAGGAGGATGATTTGGTTATTGTTAAGAACTGGATTAGGAATGATTGGGCGATTAGGAATGATTGGCGGTACTAGTGGTTGGCCATTTGCATCCAACTGAATGCCAGGATCTTCATCGTGATGAATATTCAAATCCTCCATTTCACTTTCTCTCTTTGCTTGTTCTCTTGCTTCTTTTTCTCTTTTGTTTCTTTCTCGAACTAAGCTCTCAGGGTTTGAGTACATGCACCAAACCTATAAGACCTGAGAAAGAAGAAAGACAAAGAAAAGCGTAAAACTGAAAATAGAAATGAAAAATGCAATTAATACACTAAAGGATAATCACCGGGGTCACACGCTACAGTCCCCGGCAGCGGCGCCAAAAACTTGGTAGGTCCCTGTGTGTTATAAAATAAATGCTAAGAATAGAGTAACCACTAACTGAAAGTGTACAGTTGTCCCAAGTAATACATGATAATCAAGTTCGTTCTCAGGGACGGAATAGGTTGACTCTAATGTTATCAAATAGTGGAATAATTGCAAATACGAAAAAGTAAAAGATATGATGTTTCTTGGGGGTTTTGATTAACAACTAAAGTGTAAAAGTAATTTAGATACTAAATTAATCAAACTAGAATGGAAATAATGCAAGTAATTGAGGTAGACGCGAGAGAAAAGTAGTACTTGAGTCACGCTAGGGTTTCACCACAAACTTTCCTAATTAATGTTTCCTTTTAAGGGTTGAGTTAATATTATTACGCTAGTCAGGATTCTAAAATCTCTTAGCCCCCGTCAGGGTGCACCTAAAATCTCTCCTACGGTCTTCTAAACCCCGTCAGGGTGATTAAAACCACTTTCGGATGATTAAAACTTACCACTTTGGCTATTGGCTAGTCAAGTCTGTCAAGTTCATTGGCGGATACCAACGGCAAATACCTAGTTCTATACCTAAACCCCCCGTCAAGTTGATCCATACACCACTATATGGAATAACCTAGATACTAAAACTTATCCCTAGTTCATGACTCTAAGGATAATAAATAAGCATAAAGTAAAATCCAACGTAGAATAAAAACTCAAGTTTAATTATTCAATCCTAAATCGGAAAAACACTAATTATTCAAGAATGGGTTCAACCCATGTTTCGATTCTCAAGTACAGAGTAAATTTAGCTCATATTTCACTATCCTTACCAAGATAATTTATTTAGCTTCAGATATAAGGTTTTTATTCCTTATAACCTCATCATAAGATGTATAGGCGTTTTTAGCATTAGTTAAAGGGAAAATAACAAGATTTTCAAATAATTTTTTGGTTTCTTGCTTTCGAGATAAACCAAATGGTCCATATTGCCATCTCATCCTGGGGCCTACCTCTTTTATCATTTGGATTTTTAGCTTCCATAAGAAATTGAATTCATTTATCAATCTATCAGTAATATCATTAGAGGAATGAAATCATGGGGGAGTTGCAACCCAAGTAACTCTTGAGCTAGGACAATGGAAGAAAAGATGTGCATTTGTTTTAATATTATCACAACATGGTTACAAGTACTGTTGATATTACATTTTCTTTGGAATTTATTTTGCTCAGTAGGTATAACATTAGAAAGAACACGCAGATAAATTTTTTAAACTTAGGAGTTAAGTTAAGGTTACATATATCATCCCAAAAATTATCCTTAAGTTTAAATGATATAGAGGGTGAGTTTATACTAGCTTGTGTCCTTTTAGTAGTGTTAGCATAAGAGATGTTCATATAAAGTTCTTTAGCAATTACATTTCCATTTTAGATGGTTTCCAAATAAGTGTATCAGGGGCATTTGTAAAACTAATGTTCATATTACAAATATTTTCCACTTCTCACTTACCAAAGTATTAATAATAAGCTCTTTATCCTAAGTTTTGTTACAATCGATCGACTTAGAGAATTTAGTGATATAGTAGCTAGTGATATTAATTGGGTTGTCAGATTGTAGGATCCAGTCATCATTCCAAATATTTATAGCCTGGACATTTCCCACTATCCATTTAGTGTCTTTTAAGGTAAATATATTTACCAAAGAGGAGACTTCTCCAGCCTCAGGAAGGGTTATAACCAATTTTAGTAGTAGAAATTTTTTCATGAGGAAAATAGATTCCCTTAATGATTTTATATGCAATGCAGTTATAATTCATACACAATTTCCAAGCAGGGGAGGTGAGAACGACAATGTTCATTTGGGAGAAATTTTAGAAGTTCATTCCACCTTCTATATTAGGCATTTCGATATATTTCCAGTTCTTCCAATGAATTCAATTTTTTCCTTTGTTACCCCACCAGTAAGAAGCAATAAGGGATGCAATTTTATTGCAAAAAACATCAGGTATATTGAATATAAACATAATACAGTCCAGGATATATTGTGTAACAACCTTAACTAATGTTTCTTTACCAGATTCAGATAGGAGTTTATAGTTCCAACTATCGGACTTGGTAATCACTCTTTCAATTAGACATTCAAGTGCCTTAGTTTTCTATCCACCCCAATCAGAGGGTAGTCCTAGGTAGTTACCTAGGCTTGATAGGTGATTCATATCAAGAGTTTTAGTCCAATCATAAGCAATATTAGCTGGAGTATTTTTGCTATAAAATACTCCACTCTTATTAAGATTAATGCATTGTCTAGAAGAAATACTATACATATTCATCACATATTCGAAATTTAGAAATTTATTTTCTTCAGCTTTAAGAAAAAATAAGCTATCATCTGCGAATAAAATGTGAGTTAAGTTGGGCAATTTCCACTCAGTTTAATGTCAAAGATAAGTTTCTTATCAACTTTTTCATTTATAAGTTTAGTGAGAGCTTATGTAACAATGCAAAAAAGGAAAAGAGACATGGGCTCTCCTTGCCTTAGCCCTTTAATAGGTTTAGGGATGTTAATAGGATTACCATTGATAAGAATATAATAAGAAACAATAGTAACACATTGTTTGATCCGAGAAATCCAAAGATTAGAGAAACCAATAGACTTCATGGTATCAAATAAAAAGTCGCATTTGACATTTTCAAAGGCCTTAGAGATGTCAACCTTAATAGAAGTTGCATAGGTATTAGAATTTCTTTTCTTTTTTAGGTAATATACAACTTCATTGCCTATAAGGAGATTGACAGTGATACCATGAGAATTTATAAAGGAAGATTGTTCAGAAGATATAATGTTGCTCATAAAGGGTTTTAGCCTTTTAACAAAGATAGCTGCTATGATTTCGTAGTTAAAGTTTGGACAACTAATAGGTTTGTAATGTCCTTAGTTGCAGGATATCTAATTTTAGGAATAAGAGTGATATATGCTTTATTTGTAGAATTAAGGCCACCCTTATTCCATGAAAAATCAGCAATGCTTCTCATCAAGTCATATTTTATAGTATTCCAATGTTTTTTGTAGAAGTTTTCAAAAATAACCTGTAGGCCAGGGGATTTATTACTCCCTAGTCCCCAAACAACCTCTTTGTCTTATTCAAGTATACATGGATCTGAAGAATTTCATTCATAGATTTAGTAACATTAGGTGAAATATAACTAAGAATGGACTGATAATTTCTTGATCCTATAGAAGAATAGGATTTGGTATACTGATATACACCAATATTTTTAATCTCTTCTTGGTTATCACTCCAAGTACATAATTACAAGAATTTTATTGTGCTTCCTTATATTTTTAGTGGTGTTATGAAAAACTGTAGTATTTTTATCTCCCAAGTTAACCCCCTGGATTCTTGATTCCTCTTTCCTATAGAGTTCTTCTTTATTCTAGAAGTTGTCAGAAATAAAGTTGTGTTCATCCCAATTACTAAAAGATTAAGAATTAAGCTCTTCTAGCCTTTTCATAAGATCTTTTATAATTTTTCTATTGTGTAATCTTCTTTTTTTATTCCAACTTGTGATCACATGAGAGATGTTATGAAGTTTGTTTCCAAATCTGATGATGCCTCTGTAAATATTATGATTGTAAGAGTTCTAATGGATTTTAATGATTTTCTCAACTTCTCCGGTGTTCCATTTGTTAGGTTTATCACAATGTAAAATAAGCAAGCTATGATTAGAGCCAATAGAAGGTAGTGTAGCTACCCAAGATTCATGATAAAGAGCATCCCAATCAAGATTTGACTGTTGTTGATTCTTAATCTTTCCAACAATTAGCCCAAAGCTTATCAAATTTTGTAGCTCCAGTAGCCCATTTTTTTGAGTTGGGTTTTTCCAGTTAAGTTTTGTATTTGTGAATTCGATGGTGGGTTGGGGTTTCAAAATATTCATAGAGAGAGAATAGGATGGATTTGATAGGTTATTTTTTATTGGGTTGGTATTTTCAGGATTAATCTTAGTTTTAGAGTTTGGATGTTTTGGTTTGATGTTTTGATCGTATTGTCGATGGGAAGGACATTTTTTTCAAGTTCAATGATAGATGTCTTGTTTGAGAAAAATGTAAGGTTGTTGGGTATGCTTCGAATTAGGTTAGTAGTAGATTGATGAGCTGGTATAGAAAAGATATTGTTATTAAGTTTTTTTTTTCAATTTTTGCCCAAAAATTGGCTTGCCCCAAGGTTATTTTATTTTCACTTTTGTTTCGAATAACTATTTCACGAATAGAGGTCGAGTTAGAACCTCTCTCTTTCTTTCTTCTTTCTGGTGTACAACTTACCCAAATTGCTCCTCCAACCAGTTTTTCGTTGCTCAATAGCCATGTTGGTATCAGATGCATTAAATGAATGATGTGAGGTCAAATCCGAATTTGAATTAAGTTACTTTTTCTTAGGGTTTTGTAGTGGTTGAAAAATGGATCTATTTTGGAAAGTAGGGTTGTGACTCGGTGATGGGTTTTGAATTGGTTTTTTGTTTAGATTCTTTAGGTTCTAGGCCATGGATGTGTTTTGTGAGCTTGAATCTCAGTATTTCATTGTTATGACAATTGGCCTCTTCCGTGATCCAACTTTTTGCATAAAAAGCATAAGTCGCAAAGTTTTTTGTATTCTAAAATACCTCTAATTATGTGTCCTTTGCCGAGATTGATGTTGTATGATCCTTGTATAGGCTTGAAGATGTTGCAGTCCATGAGGATTCGAATGGCGCTGAATTCTTTGAAAATTTCAATTGGGGTTAAGTAAATTGTCTCAACTTTACCCACTTTAGCCCCGACGTTATTTGCATTATGTGTTGATGAGCAGCGGCGGTATATCATGGATTTGGATGTTGAAGGAAATGGTGGGGAGTCGATTACTCCAAACCTTATCTACGTCTTGTTGAGATTTGAAAGTAATAATACATGTATTAAAACCTTCTTTTTCAGTATGAACCTTTCCTTTAACTCCTAAGAGTTGTTCATGTTTTCTAAGGTAGTTAAAGTTGATTCTTATGTCTGCAATGATTTTTGCATACAACTTTGGGCTTTCAAATTGCGCGTAAAAATTAAGTTTGGATCAGAAGTGAGGATAAAAAAAATTTCATCAGTATGTGGATTGTTTCTGGTATATAATTCCATAGTAGTATGAATTCAATGTATATGTATGCTGTAAAAACAATATAATAAATATACTTAGATATTGTGAGTGAGTGCTTGTGGTTTGTATAGGAGGATAGAAGGGAGAAAATGTAATGAAGTTTAGAAGATTAGGGTAATTGTGAATTAGATAAAATAAAAGATTAATATGAATATAATATAGCTTAGCAATTTTTATGAAGATGAGGGTGAGAGACATAATAAGGGCGATGAAGATGATGTTTGTAATAAGTGAATTAATGGAAAGTTCAAAACTCAGTTATCCTTGGGGATGTGTCTGGGAGAATTTCAAACAACAAATTGAGTAGGAGTTGTGTTCTTAGTACTCCTTCCGTCCATCAATATTTTTTATCCTTTTTTTTTACATAAATTAAGAAAAGTATTTAATTTACTCTATTTTTACTAAACTATTCTCAATTAACTAAATAGATGAATTTAATAATGATGAATTTTTTAATATTAAATAAGGATAAAATTGGTAGAAAATGTAAATAAGTTCTTTGATATCTTAAATTGACAACCTTTTGTGAAGATTTATTTTTAAAAATTATGACAAATATTGATAAACAGAGGGAATATCAATTAATATAATTTTTTAGTAATCTTTTCAAACACGGGTTATAGATATATATAATTTTTTTTATTAAAATATATTATTAGATCATAACTACATATTTGGAACTATATTTAAAATAGAAAAATAAAACTTCTTATGAGTTTGATATACTTTGGTGTTCGGACCAAAAAGGATGTATTTTGGTGTTAAAGAAAGTGTTTAACAATTTTTCTATGAAGATTTCTAATTTATTTTTAGAGTAATAATATATACTATCTAAAATTATATCATTCAGTTATTATTTATGATGTGACGTGAATTATTTAACAATAAATAATTAATTAAATCAAGAAAATATATAGATTGAAGGTTTATAGTCCACCAATTCATACTACGTCATATACGTATATTTGGGTGATATATATCGTTATTCATTTTTATATTTAATGGATTGGGAGGAAGATATTTTATGGTGTAGAAAGAAGTGAAACAGATGGATAGAAATGAATGCATATACGGTGTCGGTGTTGGTAGGCTTGGGCTGAAACTTAGATATTGAAGTTGTTAAAAATCAGTCATCTCATGAGTCCACGAATAGCATCATAATTTTTAATTTTTTCAAAAAGTAGGTCTATAAAAGAGAGAAAAAATCGGAGAAAAAGTATGGATTTTTCTCCTGTGGTCACGATGCTTATAGCACCACTCAAACTGGTCCGAAAGGACGTTTCATATTGATGCTTGGATGATCTTACATTAAACAAAGAACATTCATTTACACATGATTCTAGAAACAACATATAGGAAAAGGATCTTTTATGTGTTTACAACGGATGCTTCCCCTCTTGCATAAGAGACAAAATATGGAAATTTAGATTTAGTCCCAATACCTTTCTTATTGTCGTTACCCCCAGATTCAACGGCCCACAAAAATCTAATCTAGCCAATCGATTTTGCCCTATTATATTTTCATTTTTTCCAATATTTATTTTTATTTAAAATCAACATGTTAATTTTTCTTTTTTAATTAAATGGATCTTTTATTAATAATAATCAAAATTATATATGAACTGATATACCAAATCTACAAGGAAAGCAAACAACCCTATGTATGCCATAACAAAAAGAGAAACAACTTTTTTCCATCAACAAGTAATATATTAACTGACGTAAAAGATAAAGAGGGAAGTCTAACTGATACCTATCTGCTTAACAGTCCAAGAATACTAATAAAAACAGTGACAGGACAAGTACTGTAAACCAGTTTTCCAGGAATGAGTTATATTTGAAACTCTTAGCTAGAAAACCCGCTTCTACATTTCTACTTCTAGAAATATGCCTAATAGAAGTAAAAGGGTCTAGAATTTACAAACTCTTTAATCATACACATAAGAGTCTGCTCTCTCCAGTTGGATACAAATGAGGAAGAAAGGCCATGGGAAATTCTGAGACAATATGAATCACAACAACCCTATCCTTGAAGGCTTCAGACGTAACACAAGATTTTAGCACTGCAACAACTTCTCCTTTTCATAATTTGACTACACTACATGGAATCTTTGTCACAAAAGGGAGGAAGTCCCATATTATTTCCCCAACAACCACAATACTAGTGGGATCCTGAACCGACAAGAAAGAAGCGTCTCAAAAAAGGCTCAAATCAGTCGTGGGCCGATACATCATGTACTAAGGTAATGGGCAACATCCAGTGGAAAGGATATACTAAACATGTTCCAGTACGCTCCGAAAATCCCCATCATTAAATTATCACAAAGGATGATAATTAATTTGGTTTTCCATACCGTTCCTACAAAGCAAAATTTCATCCTTGCAATCTAAAAAGTCCAAAAAGTGATCATAATCCAAGTGGTAAGAGTCTTCCTATTTCGACCAACTGTCTTCCCTTCCTTGAGCACTTTACGGATCCAAATTTCCACCTCACAAAGGTCCAGTTTCTCCAAATCTTCCCTAGTAAAAAAATCATCCCAAACCTCCAAGCTAAAAGGGAAACCCAAAAAGATACGTTCCACAATTTCCACTGTATGATTACAGAAAGAGCATTTAGCAAAAAGGCACAATTACACTTAAACAGAGTGTCACCCCCAGGGATATAATTGTTCGCACTTATAGATAAATGCTTTAATTTTAGTTAGATTTTTAGCATTCCAAATAGTTTTCTAAAAAGATGGATCCATAGAGGACCCATAAGAAGATGCCACGACCGACTTTTGGCTTTCTAAAGAAAAAATAACATGGTACCCCGTCGTTGTAGAATAAAATTGTCGTCCCCTGAGGCGTGATGAAAAAATCAACACCAGAGGGAACTACTACCCACAAGTGTACAAATCATTAACAAGTAATGAAATGGTAAGTACGGGGGTTTATCTTTTTCCACATGGACCATGAGGTTAATTTATGTGTGTTTTTTGGAAGTGTAGTGGGCTCAAGTTTCAATTATAAATGATAATTGAATATTTGTTTGGTTTTGTGTGAGGGACTAAAAAGCAAGAATAATAATTAAAATGCAACAAAAATAATATATGTAAAGGGGATGAATTGCGAATATATGAAGGATGCGAGATGAGAATATAACTCAAGAATACACATGTAATAACCAATAATTTTGTGTTTACACTTTATTACTTTAAGGGCGAGTTATCTTTTATTCAATAAGAGGGATTCAACTCTCTCCTTAAATCCCTTCCGGGTAGATAGGAAGCTACCTAACACCACTGGAGACCTCTCCCGAGCGTACCCTACAATGATGGTCGATGCCTAAAGTTCTTAACCTAAAGACTATCTGGTTAGTCAAACCTCCCGGTTCACTAACAAACACATAACAATTATATGCCGTTTTCCGTAACCGGACCCCCACCCCCCTTGGAGTGGAAATCCTAGTTACTAAGGTCAACTCACTACTTGTCCAGGTTAAGGGCTGAAATTTAAAGTTCTAACACATAATCAAATCAAAAAACATAATTAATTTCAAGATATCAATCCCAAAAACACAATAAACGGTCATAAATGAAAGCTAGCGTTCATACATAATGAGATTCTCAATCTATGTGAAGTTTAGTTCATAATAAAATAGTAAAATCAATGAATAAAATTTCTAGATTCATCTTTTGAATGGAAAAATAGGTTTACTCTAAAAATCAATGATAGTTGTCCAAAAAAAATCAATGATAAACTGTGAAAGATAGAGGTGGAATATTGCCAAAAATGACTTCTTCTTCATTGAGCTCCAGGCATGTGAATGACTTCCCAAAGTTTTGTAACTCTTTTCCAATTTTTAAATATGATATATTAAAGTCCCCAAAACGTTTTTGGGCAGTGTGGAACTCATTTAAGTAGCTAAAGTCAACCCCCAAAAATGTTTTCACCAAAATCGAACAGGTTTGAGCCACCATAGAGGCAATAACATTAACTTTGTCATCATAAATAATAGTTATCAACCGCACCTCTCACGTGCTCCCGAATTCAAATTTTGTCATGAAACCCAAGGGCTTCCTCAGAATCTTAGCCTAATGTGCATGGTGACTTCATTAAGCCGACTTCAAAGTTTTGTCAATAAACGATCGTGATCTTCCAAAGTGTTTTTCCACTCCTCTTACGCCTTGACTTTTAGTTTGCTTTGAATTCTTGACTTCACCTCACCATCTCGTGTCCCGTATCATCTATGTACCTAATATTTTTACCCTTAACACACAAAATCTATACAAGTAACGAAATATCCGAAGCTTGACAAGAAAAAAAATATGTCAAATAGTAGGGAATAATCAATCAAATCGGTCCAATAAACCCCCAAAAAATATGTCTCGTAGTGCGATTAATCTATCACAAAATATTAGACATCAATAAACAATCGTGATCTTCCAAAGTGTTTTTCCACTCCTCTTACGCCTTGACTTGTAGCTTGCTTTGAATTCTTGACTTCACTTCACCATCTCGTGTCCCGTATCATCTATGTACCTAATATTTTTACCCTTAACACACAAAATCTCTAATAGTAACGAAATATCCGAAGCTTGACAAGAAACCAAAATATGTCAAATAGTAAAGGAATAATCAATCAAAAACTATGTCTCGTAGTGCGGTTAATCTATCACAAAATATAAGACATCAACCCCCACCATAGAGGCAATAACATTAACTTTGTCATCATAAGTAATAGTTATCAACCGCACCTCTCACGTGCTCCCGAATTCAAATTTTGTCATGAAACCCAAGGGCTTCCTCAGAATCTTAGCCTAATGTGCATGGTGACTTCATTAAGCCGACTTCAAAGTTTTGTCAATAAACGATCGTGATCTTCCAAAGTGTTTTTCCACTCCTCTTACGCCTTGACTTTTAGTTTGCTTTGAATTCTTGACTTCACCTCACCATCTCGTGTCCCGTATCATCTATGTACCTAATATTTTTACCCTTAACACACAAAATCTATAAAAGTAACGAAATATCCGAAGCTTGACAAGAAAACAAAATATGTCAAATAGTAGGGAATAATCAATCAAATCAGTCCAATAAACCCCCAAAAAATATGTCTCGTAGTGCGATTAATCTATCACAAAATATAAGACATCAATAAACAGTCGTGATCTTCCAAAGTGTTTTTCCACTCCTCTTACGCCTTGACTTGTAGCTTGCTTTGAATTCTTGACTTCACTTCACCATCTCGTGTCCCGTATCATCTATGTACCTAATATTTTTACCCTTAACACACAAAATCTCTAATAGTAACGAAATATCCGAAGCTTGACAAGAAACCAAAATATGTCAAATAGTAAAGGAATAATCAATCAAAAACTATGTCTCGTTGTGCGGTTAATCTATCACAAAATATAAGACATCAACCCCCACCCGACCACTTGAGCTAACCCAAATAGTTAAAATTGTTGGGTATCGCCGTCTGTGGGAATCGAACCCACGACCACGTGGTTAAAAGCCACGCGCTCTACCAGCTGAGCTAAGACGGCTTGTTAATTTTTATTCTTTTGATAATATGTTCTTTCTTTTTCCTCTTTTTCTTGTAAGTCAAACACGAGATTCTTTTGTTGAGTTCTTGTGTTGACTAATTTTATTGTGTTTTTTTATCTCTATTTTCTTCAAATATTTTTTTGTTTCTCAAATCTGATAAGTATTACAAATAAGTGCACAATGATAAAGTGTGAAATAAACACCTACCCTTCCAATGTATCCATGATCCTATACCCACCACCCCAAACTCAATATTCAAGACAACTAGTACTAGGCAAGTGACTCGAGGGGCGTTCATATGTTGAAGTCTTAGAACTAAAGGGTAAAGGCTTGTAACACGACTATCAAAGAAACAACTAAAAGGATAGAACATGGCTAACAAATATTTATATATATAATAATTTAAATTTGGTTAGAATTCTAAAAGGAAAGAAAGATCTAACAAAGAAACACCTCAATCATATTCCTAACTACATTGTCTCGGTATTTTTTGCTTTTAGTTCATATGTGAAGTGGTTTTTTTACTAGGTTGGACCTTACGTTCTACATATCCCTTGTTCTCACTTCGTTTAAACTTATCTTCTTTGCATTTATTTGTAATTAGTTCTACCTACATTTGCGTGTTTTCATATCTATACTTCAATACACTAAACAATGAGGATTCAAGGGTTTTCAATGAGGATTGAGCACCAGTGGGCTTTCTTTACCGAGACTGTTGCACTATGCTAGGGTCTTAAACTATTGGAAGAAATTAGGGTAACTATGGTGGAAGTGGAGGTTGATATTTTGGGATATTATTCATAAGACATGTGGGAATCGTAGCCCCACAACACAATGGATTCACCAGATTCGCGCTATCCTTACGCGTAACAGGTATTTCTCTCTGAAAGGCATATACATGGAAGCCAATTCATGCGCAGATTGGCTTGCGCGCAATGGTATGTCCGAGAAAGAGTTTTATTCTACTCATTTTGATCATTCAAGCGGTTTATGGAGTCACCTCATGAGAGATAGGATGGGGTAGAAGACCCCCAGATTTGTCCGCAGCCCGGGTTTGATTAATGATGTTCTAAACTAGAATTGTTCACGATCTCGTTGAATCTTAATTGCATAAAAAACAATTCACAAGGCATATTTCTTATCTATCATTAACTCGTCTAAAGTACGTTTTTCGGGTTCGTTCTATAAGTCCTACACATATTCGTTATACTACGATTTTGTTTTTTTTTCAATTTTTTACGCGAACATATAAAAAATAAATTAACTAAGAAGAAATAAATTTAACCAAGTTAACTAATTTTTTTTTGGTTTTATATTTTTTTATATATGAAAGCATTAATACATAAATGGGGATGAGAACAACGAGTACCCAACCTCCAACTCAAAACTGAGTCGTGTCCCCGTAACTAAAAAATGACTTAGAGAAGTAACAAAATTTAAGAGTTTATAGTCTAACAGATAATATACATGATTCAAAATGAGTAAGGTCAAGGGAACATTACTCGACAGGTGACGAGCCCATCCAAGTTGCAATCTTGTTATGTCTTTGGTCCCTTCCCAAGCATGAAGAGAACGTGATTTAGCTTGGTCTCGATACTTTATGGGGTTTCGATGATTTAAACTTGTGCTTCCTCTATGTAAAACACCTCATGCGATAAATCTTCCCAAGTCGGTATGTATTCTTTCTTCTTTTTCTTGTCTACCTCTTGAGGAGTTAATGACGAGCCTTTATCATGATCCCATTGTGATTGAGGTTTCTTCTTTTTTGGCTTGGTTGGAAATTTCTCCTTCACATTGGTTTCCCTTGGTGGAGTGGGTGCCTTGGGTTTCAGTTTTTCCTTATTCGGTTCCCTAAAAAAATAGAACTTTCTATTGTTGCCCCCCGTAAATCTTTTATCACACATAAATTATACCTCTTCTTCTTTCTTGCATAAATTAATACAATTGTTCTATTGTTATATTTGTCATCTTAGTCACTTGAAAAGACTCAAAATCCCAGACAAACCTCATAACTCACGATTTTCCAAATTTTCAAAGCAATAGAAAAGTTTGAGTTGTGTTGTTATTACAGGATAATCTTGTTGAAATTTGATGTAGCGACACTTTAGAGTGTGTATTGTATGAGTTTTAATCTTCAATCCTTGATGTTCTTCATGTTTCAAATTTTTATTTTTTTTGGAACTCTTTTTTATGTGCAGGAGAGGTCTTTAGGATGTGTGTGTTAATGAGTTTTAATAGTTGTGGAAGTTATATGTGTAAATGAGATGAAAGGGTGGAGATTTAATGGTTCTTAAGAGTTTTGGAAGATGAAACGTGGATATAAGGGAGGGTAAGGGTCGGGTTTGTGAAGATGAAGAGACAATGAGGGTTAAATTTTTTTAGAGTTGCTGCTTTAGGCATGCCGGGAAAAGCTTTAGGAACGCCTAAAGAACCATCTTATAGTGTAAACGTAGTTTAGGCGCACCTCAAAATCCTTTTATGGTTTTGCAATGTAAAATAGGTCTAGGCGCGCCGCAGCATACTCACGATTGGGTTTAGGGACGTCGGGAGAGTTTTGGGCGTGTCGCGAAAGACTTAGGCGCGCCTAGTATATCAACGATCACCTTTAGGCACGTCGCAAAATGTTTAGGCATGCCTAAAATCTCCATCTGTCCCCTTCTAGTGTAAACACATTTAGACGCACTGCAAGATAGCTTAGGCGCGCCTTACTCCCTCAATCTCCACAAAAATTTATTTTCTTCATAAAATGCTAAACAATGCCCGGATTTGGTCCCCAGTTTCTCCCCCATGACTCAGAATCACGTTCCGAACGCTTTAGTAGCCTTGGAATCACCAACGGAGGATCCTAAAATCATGTAAATCACTGTCTTTCCACTTAAAATCTTTGATATATTTCGAATAAAGCAACTATTACCTACGCATCATCCAATTACAACACCTTTCTCATTACACACTATATACATTAAAATAAGGTGAAACTAGTGAATTAATATACATTTTATGAAAGCAATAAATAAATGGGTTTTATCCCTCTAATGGTTTTGTTTAACATCGGGAAATCTCGGCGTGTTACCTTAGATTACTCAGTTGCGAGGTGATATACTACCTCTCCTCGTTCCATATCAATACCTTCATTGTATATTTTCAATTGATGATTTTTTACCATGAAGGTCTGATTTTCGGTTGGGTGTTCGATCTCAATAGCTCCATGACCTTAATAAAAATATAAGGACCATACGCCATTGATCTAAGCTTACCCGAATAGTTCGATAACTTTGAGTTGTACTTGAGGACCTTCTGTCCCACTTCAAACTCCTTTGGAAGAATTTGGTTATCATTCCATCTCTTTGTTTTATCTTAATAGAGCTTGGCATTTTCATAAGCATGAAACCCAAACTTCTCTAACTCGTTAAGTTAAATCTTTCTTTTCTCACCAACTAGTTTGTTGATCGGAATATAACTCTTGGATCACCCAATAAGAACTCAACTCAAGCTTAATGTAGTTTTATAGGCCCATAGTGCATAATCCAACTTCTTGGACCAATCTTTCCTCTTTGGTCCCACAATTTTCTCAAGAATGGACTTGATCTATTGGTTAGAGACCTCGGCTAGACCATTTGTTTGTGGGGGGTAAGCGGTAGAAATTCGGTGTATCACTCCATTCTTCATTAGAACCTCTTTCAAGTATTTATTCATGCAAATGTGTAGCTCCATCACTAATTATGACTCTTGAAGTCCCATTTCTCGTGAAAATGTGTGATTTCAAGAACTTGATTATCACTCTTGAGTCATTCGTCGATAGTGCAACGGCTTCAACCCACTGGGAAACGTAATACACGGCTAACAAGATATATTGATTACCATAGGATGAAACGAATGGTCCCATAAAATCAGTACCCCACACATAAAAAATCTCCACTTCTAATATGTTGTTAAGTGGCTTTTCGTCTCTCTTTAATATATACCGTGAATTGAGACCTCTTACAATGGTTCAAATAATCGGAAAAACCTTATTAATGGTAGGCCAATAGAAACTGGAATGAAGTACCCTTGTCGCTGTTATATTACTTGTTAAATGCCCTCTATCGGGAGTATCATGAAAAATCATGGCTATTGCATGAATCTCATTATCCGCTACACATCTTCGGATAATTTGATCACTGCACACCTTGAAGAGGAGGGGATCCTCCCAAAATAATTGTTTAACGCGGTAGAGCAACCTTTTCCTTTGTTGTGGATCCACGAGTAATAATCATTCATTATGAAATATACTATACCTGCATACCAAGGTGTGATAACATAATTTAGAACAAAGAGTTGTTCGTCTAGGGTAGTAACATATTGGCCAACTCAGGTTCCGTGTTGACTTGAGAGCCCTTGAGATGATATAAATGATTGGCCACTTGATTCTCGCTCCCCTTTTGGTCTCAAATTTCCAAGTCAAATTCTTGTAATAAGAGAACCCATCCAACCATATGCGACTTTGCATCTTATTTTTCTTTTTTAATAATACGTGGGTTCCGAGCTTACACCCGACTAATCCCACGGGGGACATGACTGTCTCCCCAACCATAATCCCAGGAAAGTCTAAACACCTTGTTCCGGGAGGGTTTCAAACCTTGGACCTCATGACTGAGAAATAGAGCCCTGTCAAATAACCTTCTAAACCTTCATAACTTTCTTAACTTTCTTCCACCTTCGGGACTCGAACCATGTACCTCTTAGTTGCGACTTTACATCTTTCTTCTCCGTAAGATACTTAGGGCCTGTTTGGAAGTGCTTATTTTAGAGTAAAAAAGCGCTTTTAGAATAAAATTCAATATTTATAAAAAATATTAAAAATAATTTTGAAATCCAAAATTATTTTAAGTGCTTTTTTTAAGAAGCACCTATTTGGTGCTTCTCAAAAAAGTACTTTTCAAAGTCAAAAAAACTCTTAAAATGCTAAAAGCACTTTTAAGTGCTTCTCCAAAAAAGCACTTCCAAACGGGCACTTAATCGCCGAATTGTCCGTGTATGCCACAACCTTTTCTCCTGGATACAAATGGAAATTATCAAATGCATATACCACTGGCAACGACTCCCTCCTGGTTACGATATAGTTCAACTGAGCGCCTGAGAAAGTTTTACTCACCTAATAGATAGTCTGAAATACATTTTCCTTACGTTGGACCAACACGGAACCCATCGCTAAAGCATCACACATTACCTCAAACAGAAGACTCCAATTAAAGGGAGTCACAATAGGCGTGGAATTAAAATTCTCCTTAATATCCTAGAATGCATTCATGCAGGCTTTATCAAAATGGATATTGGTATCCTTCTTGAGTAAAGTACACAATGGTTTAGAGATCTTCGAGAAGTCTTCGATGAAGCGACAATAAGACCCCGCATGACCCAAGAAACTCCTAACACCCTTAACATAAATAACGAGTGGTAGAGTCTTTATTACCTAGATCTTTGCATGATCAACTTCCATACCTTTGCTCGAAAACTTGTGTCCCAAAAATATTCCTTCTCAAACCATGAAGTGACACTTATCCTAATACAAAACGAGGCCAGTCTCCTTATATTAAATTGAGACTTTCTCAAAATTACGAAGGCACTCATTGAAGTCATCACCAAAAACCGAGAAGTCATCAATGAAAACCTCTCGAAACTTAACTATCATGTCCTAAAGATCGCCATCATACATCGCTGAAATGTGACCAACACACTACACAACTCATATGGCATATTTTGGTAGGAGAGATACCAAACAGACAAGTAAATATGGTCTTATGTTGATCATAGAAATCCACACAAATCTGATTATATGCCAAATTTACGTCGAGGAAGCAATAGTATCCTCTTCCCGCGATTTTGTCTAGCATCTGATCAATGAAAGACAATGGGAGATGATCTTTCTTTGGCGTCTTGTTGAGATTGCGACAATCCATACACACTATCCACGCTACAACAGTTCTGGACGGAATAGATTATATATTTTCGTTGAGGATGGTGGTAATTCTCCTTTCTTGGGCACACAATGAACGAGACTTACCCACTCACTATTCAAAATTGGTAAAATGATCCCTGCATCTTGAAATTTGATTACCTCTTTTCTTACCATTTCCTTCATGACTAGCATAAGTCTTTGTAGACCCTCAATAGATCGTGAAATTTCATTTTCAAGAATGATTTAATGTTAGAAAATGATAGGACTAATACCTTTAATGTCGATAATAGTCCATCCAATCGCCTATTTGTTTGCTCAAAGCACTCACAACAAATTATATTCTCAAGGACTTGTCAAGTTAACATAGACAATAACAGGTAATGTGTTATTGGTACCTAAATAAGAATACCTCAAGTGAGATAGAAGTGGTTTATCCTCATTCTTGTGAGGATACTCAAGGGACGGGTTTTTCATGGGTTCCATCTCCCCCAGACCTCGGACCTATTCATAACCTCATGTCCGCGGTTTTCCAATTCTTGAATTTTGATTTGCCACAACTTCGGTTAGCTCCTCGTGTAAATCAGGCAAATAAAGTGCTAAGACGACCTGCAAAATATCATTAGTGTGTCTCAACATATACCTCTTACGATTATCCCGAGTATTGAAGAAATTCATCGCCTTAATCACATTGAATTAAAACTCCTCATCTTGCACTCGCATGATTAATTCACCATTATCTGCATCAATAAAAGTACGCCCCATGGCTAAGAATGGACGCCCCAAGATGATAAGTACATTCTTATGCGCGTCATAGTAAAACATAATGAAATCCTACGGAAATATAAAATTACTTGCCTTGACGAGTACATATTCTATCTTTCCCCTGGGTTGAGAGATCAACCTATCTGCCATTTGCAAGGTCACGATAGTAAGCCTTGTTATCCCAATGTTCAATCTTTCAAACAATGTGTTCGCCATGAGAGTGATACTCGCACCCAAGTCACAAAACGCTTTCCCGGTCCATCCTTCACTGATAGAGATGTTGATATTAAAACCTTCATGACCCTTCATCTTTGGAGGTAAGTTGCTTTGGAACATAACACTAAACTTCCTCAGTAAACCAAATCTCTCCCTATAATTATTTTTGCTTGTTGGAGATAACATACTTCATGAACTTCAAGTACTTTGGCATACGTTGGATGGCTTCCACAAACGGAAATTCGATTTGTAATTTCCGAACATGTCCATAAACTTCTTATACTCTTTATCATCACTTTTAGTTTGCATATGTGATGGAAATGAAAGGGAGGGTGCTTTTCATTAACAATGAACTCTTTCTTTTTTGTTTCCCCGCTGCTTTCTCACTTATCTCTTCGACTACCACCGACTCAATGATGTCTCCCCTTTTGTGATATATAAATCCCATTTTGAGATATTTTTTTAGGTTCCTTTTATGCTCAGCTGAGGTATTTTTCCCTATTATTTGATATATTCCTGTTTCTTGCCTTGATTTGGAAATTTGTCAATTTTAGAGCAATTTGTGCGTAATTTGTGTGTTAAATGTGAAGCTCTTAGGTACAATGATAATATTAAATGCCAAATGATGGATAAGAAGTCGAAGAAAGGACATAAAAGAAGGAAATCAAGAGTTAAGGGACAAAGAAGTCATTTTTCAAAAGTGAAAGACTTGCCGACCATAATCAAAAGGAGAATTGTCTTCGATGCCATGTGTGATTGACAAAGAATTTTGATGAGACCTTTTAATATCCAGATAGGTATCTGATAGGGTACACGTGGCCACTTACCGACTATGTTGTAGATCTCCTCGCCTAGGCGTCAACTCATCCCTCAACCGCTTACGCCTAGTTAAAAATGTAGGTGTTTTTTTGCCTAGCATCTTAGTCGCCATGAAATAGGTACCCAGCCCGTCTAGACACTGATTAATGGCAAAAAATGGCCGCCTAGGTACTGATTAATGGAAAAACATGCCTTCATAGACCTTTTTGTTATTTTTCTTATTCTCAAGAATTCTTTAGTTAGTATTATAACTCGATTTTTAATACTTTTATATTTAATATAGTGTTGTTAGATGAATTTTATGACCTGGATAGTTAAAATTGCTATAATTACTACATATATATTACTGAATATACAAAATTACACATCGGGCTCCAAAACCGTATAATTCCGCCTAGGCCCCGGTCGGCCGCCTAGCGCGCTTACCGATTGAAATTAGAAGATGTAACAAATAAGTTATGAGTTTTGCAGTTGGCGTGACTCGAACCAGTCCCCTCTTGGAGAAAAACGTTTTTAGGATGGGCTAGGTCATTTAACCTAGCCCATGGAAATGCAAAAACGTTTTTCATCTATTTATATATGATCCTAACATTATAAAATCATCCCTTGTCCTCTAAAGCTTAATTTTCATCAATAATTCATCGGAGAAGCAACTAGGAGGATCTAGAGAAAGAAGAATCAAAAGTCGGAGCTTCACCACATCAATTCTACATCTCGCCATCTCTATACATAGGGTAATTAGCGTTAGATATTTTGTTTTTTAATTTATCTCTGATCTTTTTATTCTTAGTTTTTATCATGCACAATTCATTTTTTGCTTAGGATTTGTAATCACATGAACTATTGAATATTGTTTTTTTTAATCGAATTTGGGATTAGAATATTTAATTGAAATTGGATTATTTCCATTGACTACATGTTTGTTATAACACTATCCATACCGTATCTAAGTAATAGGTAGCTCAAGTAATAAGTTAACACCTGAGAGGAGGGGCTTAATATCATATAGGTGTCTAGTGTGTGGTAGTGAACCAGGAGATCTTGCATAGCTAGGATAGTCAATAGGGTTAGAACGTAAATCAACCGAAAACATTGTAAGGTCACCCAGAAGGGTTTTCTAGTAAAGGAGGATTGCTTTTTAAGCTACCCGGGTGGGAGTTAGAAGTACTTTTGAATCCCGGCTAGTGTGAAATTACCATTCACTTTATTCCTAGAAACCATTAATTCAGTGGGATAGGTTCATACTTGCAACTCATAACCTATTATCTTAATTGCATAATTATTTTATTTACTATAAAACAAAACATTTATTTTATTTACTTTTTTTTAATCAAAATATTTAAAACCATGTACGCTAATATTGAACACGAGTTGAAATAGTTATTTAAATCCCGGAGGAACATACTTAATTTACTTATTACTTGTAACGATCTGTACACTTATGGAGAGGTAATCGTGGTTTCCAAGGTGTGTGTCTTTTCACATTCATTATTCTATCATACCCTCAGGCCCACCAAGGTTTTTGCCCCGCTACCAGGGAATTGATTGTTATTTTATTTGTGTTTAAGTTAGTGTAGTTATTTTATTTATTTTCAGTTTTACGCTTGTTTTGTTTGTGTTTTCTTTCAGGTTCCTTAGGTATGGTGAAACCTAGTAAAGTTGATATTCAAGCCATAGAGGAATCATCCAAGCCGAGTCTAGAGGAATCAAATGTTGAGACCTTGACTGGAAAAGAGACAAAAGAATAAGACACTAGGGTGGATTCACCACCTAGTACTCCATTGATGTCACCACCTATTCCTATGAAGACTAATTATTCATAGTGTGACATAGTAAAGGCGTTCAATGAAGATAACATCAAATCCCAAATACTTAAGATTGATTAAGAAGGACTCACACTGCAGCAAGTATTCACGGAATCTATCTCGGGAGATGCGAGTGTAGAGATCGAGTTTGAAAATGTGGCCCTCATAACTGATGAGAAATCTGAGGCATTCCATGTTTTGGACAAGAAGATTGAGGAGGTTCCACTTGAGTTTTACAAGTTTTATCAGACTACTAGGTGGACTTATAGTTCGAGGAAAAACTATATATTCTAGTTTATTTGAAAATAGGATTGACTAATTAATTTCATATTTTTAGTTTGGACTAACCAGAGGATGTATTATTGATAATTTTGATTATAGGATATATTAACTCAACAAACTATATAGAAGCTATCTAACTACCAGGGGACTAAATAGTTTTGAGTCTTTTATTTTATATGATAAAATAGGTAATGTACCACACTTTAATTATGTGCAAGGAAAACCACTTGACAACCAAAAGGCTCATTTAGGTTTTAAACATTTTAATTTCCACTTTAATTATATGTGACAAGCGACCTGACTACCAAGGGTCTCATTCATGTTTATAAAATATCCAATTATATGTCTCTTAGATAATAGTCCATATCTTTGTCAATTATATACAAGTGTTCTTAGAGTCTTATTCCCATTCGTACAAATTATTAGATTTCTCGATCTTAATGCTAAATCACTTCTATATCACGGATTTTGACCACAACTTGAGAGTTTGACTTATGTATACGAGACTCATCGATATGATTGATAATCTCTTGACTACGACGTCTCTTGAGGATGAATAGAATGCATATGTTGCATACCCAGAGCAATACAAACTTAGTATTGGTACTATGTGTATTACTATTGCATCCATGAGTTAACTCCAAGGAAATATTAAACATGATATTCCCATACAAAATTAAAAATCTTCAGAAGATGTATAAGTAACTTAATATGACCATTAGATACCAACTATATATAAACAATACATAAGGTAAGGGAATTAATGGAAATTATTTCCCTAATTTATTCAACTTCTATTAATTATACAAACATGGTATATTCTACTTATATTCTTTTAATATATGCAATAGGTTTCATACTTAAAAAGATCAATAGACTGCTGAAAATAGAACAAGTTGGAATTATAACTTTTAATGGAACAATTGTTGTAGTAACAATTGTAATAACTAATTCTCCCGAGATCCTATGGGCAAAACTTATTATAAGAAAACTATATTTTTTTTAGTAAAATTATTACTAACATCATATATATATAAAAATAAGATGGTTATGGTGTTTTTATACATTTTAAAAATGATCAATGGAGTCGTTCATAGTGATATATAACTCGACAATGGATTATTACAACTTTTTGATTATAATTTTCAAAGTAACTACATAAAAGTTTTATAGTTGTTTCTGGACATAAATCAAAATAGATAATTGTACATATCAAACCTTATCTTTGGTATTATAGTCTGTTATAAAATATGAGAAACATGTTCATAAGTGTATAAGAAAGATTCCCCTGAATAATTTGATTTTGAATCATATGTGATGTCTCCATCTATGTGATATATATATCTAGTCACGAGCCAACTTTTTAGGTTATTTAGTGCTTATTTGAGGGACTATAAATTTTGATAGTTTCTCATTTCTTGTCTAGTTTTGGAGAATTGTTACTTTTAGAGCTATTCATGCGTAATTGGTGTGTTAACTGTGCCGATCTTAGGTACTTGGATGATAGGAAATCCCAAAACGAGGATAAGAAGTCAATAACGAAAGGTCAAACCCATGCCAAGGAGTTAAAGGGCCAAAATGCCACTTTTGAAAAGCGAGAGCACTTACCAGCTAACTTTGGAAATCAGAATGATAGCTTCACCGCGTACAATTGAGGAATAATTTGGAGGATAACTTTTGTTTCTAGATAGTACTTGAGGTAAGGAAATCGCGAGAGTTGACACTTTGGAATTTGGAGTTAAGATGTTATTGAAGTTGCAACTGTCCTGAATCGACCAATCCACTCCCTCTTGGAAATGTTTTTGGGTCGATTTGGGTCACTTAAAAGGGGACCAAAACACCAAAAATGTGACGGACCCTATATATATATATATATATATATATATATATATATATATATATATATATATATATATATATAAGTTTTTATCACTAAAAAAGAGTCCTAGTTCAGTCCTTAGTTAGTTAGAAGTAAAATTATTCAGAAGAGAAGAGAGAAAACTCTTGGAGGAGAAGAAGACTAGAAGTTGGAGCACCATTGCACCACTTATACACCATTACACCTCTATCATTTGGGTTATTAGTATTAGTTTCTTGTCTTAAACATGATTCTAATCTTTTTACCATCTAGTTTTATTGTTTTTATTATGAACTAAATTCCATTAGCTTGAGTTGGTTTCTATATGAACCTTGAATGACAATAGATTGATTTTTAATGATATCTAGGATATTTTAATTTAATTGTATTCGGTTTGTTATTTTGTTACATATGGATTAAGTTTAATAGCTATTTATAAACTGGTCAATTATAGAAAACCTTTTAGCTACATAGACTATCACCTTGGCGGGATGTTAAGTAATAAAAAATAATTCATATTCGTCTAGTGTACCATAGTGATCCTGACGGGCTTGCCTAGTCGGATAATCATATATTTTAAGTACTTGATAGCGCCAAGCTTTTGCATAGAACAATATCACCCGAGGAATCTAGTAATAGTTAGATAGCCTTCTAAGCTACACTAACGGGAGTTAGAAGAAAGTTAGAATTCCGATTAACAAGAATTTCCAAAATTCATGCTTATAACTAGAAAATCAATGCCACGATAAGAGATTACTCGCAACTTGAGCTATATCTCTCATTTCATCTTCGTAGTTTATTTGCTTTATTAGCTTAATTAATTAGCTTACTTTTATTTGCATCTAGTTTTTAAACAAAAACCAAACAAAAAAATCTATGATTTTAATTTATGTCTTTTACTAGTAATCAACTAAATCCTCTACATTCCTTAAGAACACAATATCAAGATTAACAAAATTAGCCTTTGTGGAGACGATGCTCTTATACTTACTTTCATTACTTGTCAACGATTCGTACACTTTCATATTAGTTAATCACTCTTGAGGTGTGAAGTAGTTAGGTTATTTTATTATACCTTGGGAGACGACAATATGGAACTTGTGAATCTTGTCTCGTATGAAATATGAATAGATCTAATTTCAATGAAAATGGAGATAATGCTAATAATTATTATGTCTACTACATATTGATGTGTGTGGCCACTCTGAATTTGAGTCAAAGATTGATATTATTATGTCATCTTCCTCATTGAATTTATATCAAATATAGACATGTTTACCAAATGAAACAAAAATAGGAATAATTTGAAATGTTGAAACTATTATATAGTGAAGTCAAAAGAAAGTATCTAAGAGTATGAAGGAAGTAATATATTAACATGAAAAGGTGAATATCTTAGAAACGTCTTTGTAGATTATCTATGAAAAAATTATATTTTTGCTCGATGAACATTTCTGGAATACCCAGGTTTAATGGTGTGCCCGAAAGGAGAAAGATCACTTATTTGATATATTGTGATCCTTGATAAGATTTACTAATATTTGGTTATTCATATAGGGTTATGTTATAAATTCAATGCATACTTAGTGAACTCTTAGTCCCCACTAAATAGTCAATAAAATCCATATGCAATATAAAGCTGGCATAGATCAAACTTCAAATTGTTGAAGTTGCCTGATTTATCTTCAATGACTTATGACTGTGAGACTTGAGTTAAGATCTTATAAATATAGATTTGTTGGATATTCCAAGAAGACTATAATGCAATATGTCTACACCATTTTAAATACAAAGAGTTTCTGGTTAGACGTATAACCTTTCTAGATTAGGATTCCTCAGTGAAGAAATTTATAAGTAGAAATATACCACAATGAAATAATGATTTTAGAGTCATCCAAACAAGCTAAAGAGCATTAGATGCACACCAATATTTCTTTCCTTGATGAGTTAATAGTTTCATCTAAGTTTCAAGTCTCAAAGGTTGAGATGGAGATGATTAATGAATACCCCCAAGATTAAGGAAGTTAAAACAATCAAGAGAAGGAAGAATTATTTTACACAACCCACTTAAATGGTTCTGTAGATATCATCATACACCAAATATAATTGAAATAATGGTGAAAGTTTGATGAGGGAAATCATATAGATGATATCCCATTAGGTAATTATCCTAATACCCCTATTGAGAGGTTATGGCTAGTCTAGATAGTGACAAGTGGTTTAGTACTATAGAATATTAACCAGTAACTATGAGAATCACAAAAGAATAGTAATTTGATTGAATCTTCAGTAGATATAAGATCCATTAAATATAAATAGATGCTTAAGAAATTATTGGAGTAAAGGATAAGGTAGAGACCTATAAAGTTTGTCTAGTTTCTAAAAGTATAAAAAGAAGAAATATCATCAGTGATGCACTCCTTTCTCATAGAAAAACTCAAATCTTTTGGATATACTATCAGTAATTGCATAATACGATTATGAGGTATGGTAAGATCATGTGAAAATAGTTTTCATTAAACGGCAGCTCAAGTATGACGTCCTTAAGAGTAGTTCTAAAGGTCTCACACAGCATCTTATCATAATAAAATATATAAGTTCCAGAAATTCATTTAATTGTTGGGAAAATGTAAGAAAAATTATACGCTCTCATACAATCAAATAGTTTGAGTACATGTTTTTCGAATAAAAAGCCATAAAAGTACAAAGAATTTGCGGGAGCACACTCATATACATGGTGTCATATATAGATGACATGTTACCATATAAGAAAATGATATACCAGCCCAAGTACGCAAACCAAGTTTTATCTATTATATAGTAGTTATCCATGAAAGATCTATTAGAATTTGCTTATATTATTTGAATTAAGATCTATAATAATAGATCAAATTAGATATCTGACACATGTCAAGCTTAGTATATAGATACGATCTTAGTATTATCACACAAAAATTCCAAGATAAGATTTTCAACAATAGAAGTTGGAACTACTCTTAGTGAGAAGGTTGTCCAAAGACCCTTGAATAAAGAGAATGCATATGTAGAGTTATATTTGTAATAATAATAAGGATCTATCAAGCATTCCATGAAATATTTAAGTGTCCTATGCCCTAGGAATAGCAAGTAGGTATCAAAATAACATTGGTGGGAAATATTGCAAAGTAATAAAAACTATCCTTATGTACTTAAGATGTATTAATGACCAAATTTTCATCTATAAAGAATATGAGTTGAAACTAATTAGATATACATATACTCATTTTGCTTCAGCCATGGGTAATAGAAAGTCAACATGTTGTCGTCTTTATTTAGAGTACAGGACAAGTGAGTTGGAATAGTTCTAAGAAAGCTTTTATAGCAGATTTGGTTACTAAAATTTGAATACACAACAAAATAAGATGCAACTATGCAAGTTGTTTATATAAAAAAGTACTTATCTTTACTTAGTGGAGTTCTTGCAATAAATGAAGTTTTTCTTTACACATTGACAATGTTTGAGATATTGTATGATCCAAAAAACCTAGGACACACTATAGACAAACATATTTGGAAATATTATCGGTAAATTTGAGAAATATTTAAACACGTGGATGTTCATATTCAGTAGGTTGAAGAAAGAGTAAACATGGTGAATCTATTCTCCTAAGTGCTTCTATCTAAAGAGTTTGATTAGAACAAAATGGTGATGAAATTACATACTTACACAATTTGGTCGAGGCCAAATGGGAGATTGTTGGAATTATGCCCTAGTCATGATCCTCTTGTAATGGATTTAACACATGAGTTTACAGTGCACGATTATAGTATCCTACATTAGTGATTAAATGGTTAGTTTCCTTGAAAGTATATATGATTATGGTAGCTTTCTACATAGTATAAATGTGGATTACTTTATTAAGTTATGGACCACATATCATAAGGAGTTATGCTAATGAGGATCTAACCTAAAATACTTACTTTAAAATTTTTCTTAATTATAGGATCGTTGAGTTGAGACCTTGATGATCCAAATAGACTAATATGTAATAAATGAGTATTTATTGGATAAATATCAGTAAGTTCTTATTTACCGAGTTAGGTGCATAAATAATGCATATAGAGATGTGATTATCAAAACCGACTAAATAGAGAGACTCCTAATAGTTGAATACCTTTAAATGTCAAGTGGGTTAATGTATATAAAGATTTAAATGCTTTTAATCCTTTGCCCTGAGATTATTGCTATGGTTGCAAAAGTTCCACTTATGTATCAGGTACAATATATCTAAATAGAACTGGTCTAGAGCCTTTATGTTCAGTCATGGAACATTGAATTAGGTCAATAAGGTAATTTGCGTCTCGGTTTGATTGTTGAATTAGAAAAATATATTTTAATTTAGAAAAATCAACTTCAAGTCTTTGACAATTTTAGTTGTCTTATATTATTAACTATTGTCCCTTATTTTAATGACCCATGAAAACATCCCCACATGATTCAATCCATAATATGGATAATATTTTTTAAGTTTTGTAGGTGAGTAATTAAAGATCCGTAGCAATGAGGGACAAAGGCGGATAAGGAATCATAACATGGCTCTGCAACATTGACAAGTATGGTGAAGATTTTTGTGACAACTTAGGAATAGAACCAGAAAAGTTATGCAAACGACTAATCTGTTAAATTATGCAAGAAAACAACAAACCTACAAATTTAGATCATATGTTTCATGTGACAGCTTGGGAAAAAACCTTTCTTTATGTGACAGCTTGGGGACTAGCAATAGTGACTTACCAGAGTTTTATATATAGAAAGAAACGTGATGTTGGTGGGGGTGGTTTACATCAACCTACAGTGATTGTCTTGTTGTTCCTGATAACTTTGACTCTCTCTTATTTTTGGTTTTCTAGTGACTAAATAATATTTTGCGATAGACCGATTAAAAGTTTAAGAGCTATAAGATATCAAAGTTACTTAAGATTTTTTTTTTTCATGAAAATTGATTATCTTAATTTTATATGTTGTATGTTATATGACCACTTGAGTTTATATTGATTCAAAATATATGTAAATTTTGTTAATGTTATTTACTAATTAATTTATAGTGCATTTTTTGTATTTCTTGAAAAATTTGTAGTTGTAAAACTACAACGTTGTAGTCGTAGAATTACAAATTTATAGAAACCATAACATTGTAATATTCAACTACAATATTGTAATTCTATAACTAAAGTATTGTATTTCTTAAACTACAATGAAAGTCCACAAGTACAAAATTGTTTCTTTTTAATTTTTGGGTTAGGTAAACAATTGTATAAATATGAATAAACATGTACATTGTACAAGTACACCGACTACTCAAGCATGAAAGCTTAAAGTAGTCGTTGTACAACTATGAAATTGTAGTTAAAAACTAAAATATTGTAGTTGTGCTTTTTACAATTCTTGATAATTAAATTGGACTACTATAGAGATAGTGATGATATAAATAATTAGTATATTAACATAAAAATATATAAAACTAGTATTAATAACATTCAATAAAATGTTGATTTTAATTAAAGAAAAGATTTATCGTTAGTAAGAATAAGAATTATATCTTCTATTGAAAAGAAAAACCACAAATAAAAAATAGGAGGAAAAAAGAAAGAAAGTTTAAAATTATCCCCTTCTAAAATCTACTTATTCATATATATAAATTCTAATCACAAAATTCTATAATTGGTAACATTTATTTTTAAAATATTCAAGTAATGAGATTTCTTTTTTCAATATAATTTAAAATTCGTAAACCTTGATATACGTGGATTTCTCTTCTCTTTCTCATTTTTTTAGTTAAATAAACAAACTTTAACGATAATATTCATTACACATACGGTTTAGGAAGTTAAAAGAACTAATAATCGACACATCAACCAGGTGAGCTAGCTCATCTGGCAAGGGATCTGGCTCTCAAGTGAGAGGTACAAGGTTTGAATCCCGCAGGCGGAAGAAAGTTATTAAAGTTTGGAAAGTTCTCTCAAGTGAGAGGTACATGGTTTGAATCCCGCAAGCGGAAGTATGGTTGGGAAGGCAGTCATATCTCCCATGGGACTAGTCGGGCGTAAGCCCGGAAGAACCCTCGTACGGAAAAAAATATAAATAAATAATCGACATATCCTTCTAGCTAGAGATATCAATACTTCTCCTCATACATTTAGCAAATGCATCTTCAACCGCGCTTCTAACATAACATCTTTTCGTCGTCTTGTGTAAGATTTTTCCGAAGACATCTATACCAATTGACACAACTCTCGCATGCTCCCATTCTTTCGTGAAAGAAGTATCACTACACCAAATCATATCAGCATCATCTGTAAGATTCGGATTATCCACTAAAGATTCCTCTAATTCATGGCTATCATATGGCATCAACCGTCAAGATTTTTTGTACCAAAAATCCTGGATATTAATAGATTTGTAATTTGCGTAATCTGGTACACCGACCATTATTTTTGTCAAAAAAACCTTTCATGCTCTTTTTCCAAATATACCAACAAGTAATAAGATGTTAGTCGTGACTTCTCTCTTATCCCAACCATTACTGGTATAACTATCAATAGTTCTGAGAAGCCAATTCGAGAAGAATTCATTAGAATCTCTATCAATTTTCACTTGCAGAGCTAATGCAGCCCAAGTTTGGTTACTGAATGGACAATTAAGGATAATGTTTTCAACATTTTTTGACTCAAGTTCACACCATTAACACGTGTCATCATCCAAACATTTCTTCGGTTTTAAGTTTTTCTTTGTTGGGAGAGCACCATTTCAAATTCTCCAGCAATTTTATTTTTATTTTTAATGGGACATTAGAATGCCAGATTGATTTCCACACAACACTATTATTCGCCTCCCCTTGTCTAGATGATTGAGACTCGAGAGAAATGTCCTTATTAACTAACAAATTATATCTAAATTTGGTTGTGTAAACTCCATCCATCACGTGTGGCCATATAAATTTATCTTCATTATTTAGTTGCATAATCGGAATTCTCAAAATTTCTTGAACAAAATTAGGAGAGAACATACAATAAAGTAATCCAGAGTTCCATCCATTCATATCCTGGTTGAAAAGTTTCCCGACAAGATTAATGTTGCAATTTGGAGGTTTATCAATCTTATATCCTTTGCCAATCCAATTGTGCTCCCACACATTAGTACTCATACCATTACCAATTTGCATAACTGTATTATCTTTCAAAAATTGAATACATTTAAAAAAACTGGCCCAACTCCACGATCTTTTTTATTGGCATTTGGACTCCCATAAGCAATATTTTGGAGAATAAATACTTTTGAGGAATTCCTAACAAGAGAGTCAGGGTTGTTAATGATTCTCCATGCTTGTTTAACTAACATTTCCATATCCATCTTTTGGAAGTCCCGAAATCCAGACCCTCCAAGGTTTTTCGCTCAAGCAATCTTCTTCCATGATATCCAATGAATTCGTTTCTTATCGCCTGAGTTCCACCGAAAATTGGCGATGAGACTAGATAGTTTTTTACATAAACTTTTCGGAAACTCAAAAATTGACATCGCATAATTGGGGACCGCTTGAAGAACGACCTTGATAAGAACTTCCTTACCCCCTTCCGAAAGTATTCATGAAATCCAATTAGCTGACTTCGAAAAGAGTTGATCTTTAATATAATTAAGGTTCTCGATTTTAGTCCTTTTGAGAGTTAATGGGATGCCTATATATTTTACAAGGGAATCTGTTACTTTAATGCTTAGAGATCTAGAAACGTTTTCGCGTATCTCCTATGAAGTGTTTTTACTAAAAAGAATTGAAGATTTGTGAAGGTTAATTTTCTGACCTGAGGCAAGACAATAACCTTCAGGAGATTTCATGAAAGCTTCAATCTCATCATCAGTTATTTTTATAAAAAATAGAGCATCATCCGCAAACAGGACGTGCGTCAATTTTGGGCATTGTCTAGTGACAGAGATACCCTTATTCATTCCTTCTCGACATTGATAATTGATAAGTCCAATTAAACTCTCAGTGAGCAAGGAAAAAAGGAGCAGAGAAAGGGGGTCACCTTGTCTAAGTCCTTGACTAGGAGAAAAATATTTCTATCTTTGTCCATTGACTTTAATTTGCATTGAAACCGTCGAAATACAGTTATAGATCCAATCATTCCATTCATCGCAAAATCCGAGACTTTTTAACGTTTTAATAAGAAACTTCCAATTAACTCTATCATATGCCTTTTACATGTTAACCTTAACCGCTGTATAGATAATTTTTTACCTTCTTTTTGTATTAAAATAATAAGAAACTTCTTGCGCGATTAGGTTGTTATCCAGAATACTCATGCCTTTGATAAAAGTCGATTGTGTAGGAGAAATAATTTTATTCATCATTGGTTGAAGTCTTGTCGCAAGAATTTTTGAATAATGTTATAGCAAAAATTAATGCATGAGATTGGTCTAAAATCTTTATTGGTCTCTTGTTTATCGCCTTTAGGGATTAACGTGATAAGTGTATCATTAATAGGCTTCAAAGCGTATTCTCATTAAAGAAATCCATAACCATATTTAGAATATATTCTTTTAAAATATCCAAAAATTCTTGGTAAAAATTCCCTGGCAACCCATCCGGTCCCGCTACTTAAGATCCCGACATATTGAAAACAACATTCTTGACTTCCTCCAGATCTGGTGTCCTTGTTAACAAATCGTTCATATCAACAGTAACTTTTGATGGAGTATGTTTGGAGATCTCCTCCATGTTCATGACCGCGTTTCTGTTACACAAATTGGTGTAAAATTTCTAAATAATTTTTTTAATTGTCTTCGGATTGTCATTCCAATTACCATCGTCCTTTTTAGCATATTAATCCGATTTACCTTCCTCCTTTTAATGGTTTTAGTGTAAAAATATTTTGTATTTTTATCTCCTTTTTTCACGTGAAGATCTCTCGCTCTATCAGCCCAATAGGATTCTTCTTATTCCTACAATTTCTCCAACTCCGCTATAATTTCAATCTCTTTATCAATATTATCTTTCATTGGGAGACTATCTTGTAAATGCGAAATCTTGTCTTGAAGAAGATTATGTGCTTCCTATTATTAAATAAACCTTTCTTACTCCAACCATCCAAGGCAAGTCACATCTCTATTGGAACAAAAATGCATAATATTCGACATATTCCTAGAACTTATCTAATTATTTATGACAATATCTCTACATTGTAAGTGTTCAAGCCATCTAGACCCGAACATAAAATATTTAGAAGGTTTTTTAACAGAATAATCCTTTTGGAGAATGATCGGTGAATGATCCGACCTAATAGCCGGTGGCGTTAAAACGGATGTGTTCGGAAATAGATCACACAATGAAAGATTAGGAAGAGCTCTATCTAATTTTTTTTAAAGTTTTATTTTCCTTTTCTTCTATTTTTCCAAGTATAGTAATATCCTTTACTAGGAAAATTGACCAAATGATTCCTATTAATAAACTCGTTAAAGCGAAATATTCGATCCAAATTAGGAGAACTTCATGATATCATTAAAATCACCGACAACAATAGACGAAGCATTTAATTTGTCTAAACATTTCGACAAGAAATTCCAAGTCTCGTTTCTAATCGAATCCTTATTTGGCGCATGAACACAAAACAAATACCAAGATAAACCATTCGGTTTAGAAATTTTGGAAATAACAAAATACAAACAACTAAACACGACTCTACCGACACCGAGTCTTTCCACAACAATAGTATTCCCCCATACATAAACGATCTTCCTTTGGGTTCGACTATGTGCGAATTATCAAAATTCTTGAACTGCGGACATGACTTAAGGTCCTTCCATCTAAACTTTGATTCTAACAACTTCAAAGTCTAAGGCCAATTAAACTTGACATGTGGAGTAAAAACTCTTGTCCTTGGAGTCTTTCTTCCTCGAATCATAACATCTTCTTGACGAGGGAAGTGACTAACGTGCACATGCTGAGAATTTGGTGAAGCTTCCTCAGGTTCATAAGAATCACCCTCACCAATAACCAACAAACCCTTACGTTTACCACCATTATTCAGACCCATACCATCACTTAAAAACCTTGAAGATCCACCAATGTTGTAGTCAGAGTTCCAAAATTGATCATTTGGAATGTTACCTTAATTGTATCCCTTATGTAAGTTCAAATCAGATACAACCTTGTCATTTCTCCTAGCAATCCCCTGAAAATTTGAGTTACCAACATCCTCGCCATAACCCGATGCGAATATATGATACATCGCATCAATATCAATGTTATGAGCATAGAGAACATAAGTGATGGTTTCATTATTCAACACAATACTCATAAACGACATTTCTGAAAATTTTATATAAACCAGGGAATTTCTTTTGTGAAATATCTACTGGACCATTCACATTGTTCAGATTTTTGAACATGTCCTCAATCAGCTCTGAATTCTCACGTTTCCTTTTATTTGACTCGCTTTCTGAATTTTTATTGTCTTCATTATTGTTTACATTGTTCGAATTCTTAATAACATTTGTAGCTATCACATTAACATTATTACCATCAACACTCTGAGCATGACCAGCATTGTTGGGATTGTTATCATCATCCTCACTGTCTCCTTAGAATCTTCTAAAAAGATAAAATCGAACAATCTCATCGAAATGCCCCCACCTATCTTTCTTCCTTATAACATGAAATATTTTATCCTCATTCTGGAGGTTCGTGTCTTTATTCCAGTTAAAGTAACATGTTGAATCATCACTCCATTTAGGACGAGCCAAAAACGTACTACATGATCCTTTGTTGTGTCTTAACACACCGTAGTTGAAGCAAAAAACCCGTATATTCTCATAAATAAATGAAACCCAGGCGTAACCGTCCGGCTGCTCCAAAAATACCCCAGTGGTAAGAGGTTCAGAGATATCGATTTTGACTCTGAACCTAATGAAACTGAGATTATCCACGTCAATTACCGAGAAGTCAAAATCCAACACTTTGCTTATGAAGTCACCAAACACTTATATAGCCTCGAGATTATTTTGAATTGCGGCAATCCCATAGATTCTAACCCATGTGCACGAGTGACCATGGTCGAGATTGTTGAGAGAGAAGTTGTTTTCCCATTTCATAATGCTAACATGAAGACCTTGAACTGTGAGAGGCAAAATGAAAAATAATCTCTCTACTTCCTCATGACTAAATAGAATGATCTTGAAGATATTTGGACCCAATTGTTCAAACACGGGTCTTCCAAGTATACCCCAATCATCAAACATGACTTTAAAAAACGTTCCAAATAAAATAACTTTATCAAACACCACTTTAGTCACGAACACGAACCCAGGAACATCCGAATTAGCAGAGTAGACTTTTGTTGATAAAGATAAGGTTTCAATCTTTTTCATGGTCTCGTTTTTAGTACGAGCAAGGGGAAGGAGATGGTTATTGGTATTAGCTATTGAGTTTGATAGAAGTTGCAGTTGCATGGAATGTTTGTATAAGAAGAATGATGCTAAAAAACTACAACTTATATAAGGCTCTAGAATGCGTACCTGAAGACGAAGAGAACGAAGATATAAACTAGAAGAAATAAATTGCATGGATGCCACTTGTCTACTGCTCGATAACCACCCAAAAAAAAGTGTGAGACAATCAACATAAACCTCCTTGAAACCAGTGAAATTAACGCCCAGCCTAGTTGGCGTGATTTGATAAATAGCCTTAATAGCTATCGACAAAAAACCATTTTCCAACATAACTGGAGTGAGAAAATTCCATTCATTACCAATAACACAATGTTGGACCCTCATTATAAAAATTATAAAGTCACGCTCATTAAATCCATATTCCGTTTTAATAATTCGTGAAATAAACCGAGCAAAATAAATTCTCCCTTTGAGAATAAATTTGTCCCCCAAATATCGTCCATCCCAGTCAAAGAAACAATTTATGACCACTTCATAAATGATTTCATTAATATTAGAAGAGTCTATAACATTATTTACTGTACAATCTCCTTCGGCCATAATATAAACAAAGTATAAATCAAACATCGAAAGATTGAACAAGAACCTGGACCTTTTGATGAACCTTGGATTCCACGGAAACCCAAAGAACGAATATGGACAAAATCCCAAATAATATCTTAGGATTTGCAGACTAGGATTGAGAAATCCTTCCAAAATCATTCTTTTACGTCTTTGAAATACCTCTTCTCCAATCACTACTAATGCATGTATAAATCATCGACATCTTCGAAGAGAAATAAACCAATCAACACCCATGCATTTGATTTTATAGATTTTTCAAACTCCCAATAAAGATATTCGAAGATTTTTATCAATGACAAACATCCCAATCATTCGAATCACACGCATGTACTTGAAGGACGTAGATAAGTAAAAAATCAGGGCATTAGAGGGTATCTTAACCCTTAGTGCTACCGGGACTAAAACCATAAACCATTGCATGTCAACCCAGCTAAGCCGGTCGTTTATTAGATCCTCTCCAATTTATTGGAAGTTTTTGCTACATGTTGTTGATCAGGTCCCGGGTCAAAGCTACACCAACCCAATATACATTTATCCATGAGTAATGATATATACTACCCAAATACCACCCAATGACGTGGCGTGAATTGGTTGGTTAACAATCGTTAATTAGATCAAGAAAATAAATAGATTAACCATTGTTAACCAACCAATTCACGCTACGTTATTGGGTGGTATAATTTTGGATGGTATATATCATTACTCTAACCATTATCCCAAAAAAAAAAATTATTGATCAAAGGAGGAATTAATGATTGTTTTAACTCATATTCAAGATAAAGTTACATACAATTAGAACCGCAAAGGTGATGGGAAGGATTGGTTCTTGATGACAACGAAAACCCAAGTAATTTGAAAGATTAAAGTAAAAATTAAAGGCACAAAAATTTTGATCGACAAAATAAAACCCTAAAAAAGAAGGCGGAGCAAATTTAGAGAGAGAAAGTCCGATGATTTGTTGAGTATATAATATCCTCTTCTCTTCCCTTAGTCTTGTTTTTTTATTCCAATCCTTAGTCTTGTTTCGTGCGTGTAAGAAAAGCTAATCAATTAGAAGAATCTCAAAGGTCCTTAACGCTCATAACACTTGCTACAACACTTGCTACTGAAATATGAAACAAACAGTATCATGGAAAGGGAAGAAAAGACAAACGATAACATATTAAACGAAAAAGGTTAGAAGGGAGAGTTTGTAAACGATATTTTTCAATCTATTCCTAGATCTAACGGGTTGCTTAAGAATCTAAGAGCCTGTTAAACGAATTTTTAACTATAATATTTTAAATAAAAATTAGAATATTAATTAAATATAATAAAATAGTGGAATACTATGAAACTTTGAGATATATCTCTCATATTTATCTCTCTATTTTTTTTAGTTTATTTAGTTTATATAGTTTATTAGTTGATTAATCTAGTTTAACTTATTGTATTTAATCTTTAATAAAAAACCAAACAAATATATCTTTTAATTTTAGTCTTTTAGTAGTAACAACAAAAACATCTATACTTCCTAAAAAACACGAGTTCAATCCGCTAGCAAATGATATGATTACTGACTTATTACTTGTGAACACATGTGCACTTGCGGGGCGTGATCTCTAGGAATGTTGATTAGTTAGGTTATTTTATAACACCTTTGGAGACGATACTACTCTTCAGCTTCTGCTTAGTTACCCAATCATTAATTACATTTTCCTTTCTAGGGTGTGAAAGAAATTAACAATGTTATTACAACTTAAAGAAACAATCTCTTTATAAATTAATCTATTAATCAATTTTGGAGATGTCTTTCGTGATTTTAGCAGGTCAACCACCTTTTTGTGGTCGTAAAGAACCCTTACTTCCTCCTTTTGAAAATTTATTTCTTATAACAATGCATTGGGCACCATGAATTACAATTTAAATACCAAGAAGCGCCATGGTTTAATTTATTATGTCCATTTCTAAGTATACAAGCAGAAAAAACATTGTTATATGTCATATAAAAAGCATTTGTATGAACTATTATAACTTTTTCATTAATTTTTTTCCCAGCTGTAATTTGTTGGTGTATCAGCATACCTTTTTTTACCTCTTTGGTGGTCCTATGTTCTGTTACCTGATTGAATATTGTTGTGTAATGTATCTTTTATCTTTACCTAACGAGAGCCATAAACTCTTTCTTCTGTTATAGTTTTAGCTTCAGAATTCTTTTTATATTCATTGTATTCATCATAGGATTTTAGGGATTTTATAAGCGTATTTTATGGGGCTGGGACAATATTTTCATATACAAATTTGTTTCTATCATTCAAAATTTGCCAAATATTAGTATAGGCTAGATCACCAAGCCTTTTACCTATTAAGTCAGTGTACCCTTTAAGTGCTTCTAATTCAAGAAAACAAGAATCAATCCTATGGGAACTATAATCCTTCGGTAGGAGTTGCATTGGAGACATGAGCCATAGTGCTCTTACCCAAGGGCATGCAAATATAAGATGTTCTATTGCTTAGGTTCATTACCACAAATTTTACAAAGGCAGTTTTTGCACAATTTATTTTACACTTATTCTCTTTAGTACGTAATACTCCCATACAATTTTTTCACATGAAATTTCTTATTGTAGGAGGGACGTTTTTTTTCAAAACCTCCTTCCAAATTTTCTTAAGGGTGGTATAGGAACATGTCGGGGCATTCATATTCTTATCGTTCTCAATTTCTATTTCCTTATCTTTCAGAATGTGATATACAAATATTGTTGTAATGTTCCCATCTTTAGGTAATGTCCATATTGCATTGTTTGCGAAGTATTTTATATGGGTCACAATCTCAAGGATTATTGTTTCAATTTTCTCATTAAACCATTTATTCACCTTTTCTCTATCATATATATATATTAGAGTTCTTATGACATAGATAAGAAACAATTTTTAGCTCACAGTTTACGGTAAATTGCATAGATTTGATTCCTGGAATCCATTCATGTTTCCGTATATTAATACTATTACCATTTCCAATTTTTCATCTTAATATTTTTATAAAGGTATTTCTACCCTCAATTGGACTTCTCCAACCCCAAGAAGGGTGGTAACCTAATTATGCATTGTTAAATATAGTAATTGTGAAGTGAATCCCCATAAGAAGTCTATCTAGTAGGGACTTAGGGTTATTCATAATTTTCCAAGCATTCTTAGCAAGTAAAAATTTGTTATCCCTCCTTCCTTTTTTATATATTGTCATTTCCTTCTAGTTTATCTAATGTGATTTATTGTTGTGGGTTCCATCAAAATTGAGCTATAAGAGACTTGATTTTATAACATACATTATTTGGTATTAATAAGTCTATCTTAGTATAAGAGTTATAGCATTAATCAAAGATTTAATAAGGGTTTATTTCCCAGCCTTAGATAGATAGATAGTGTTCCATTTTGCATTCTTTCTTGTAGGGGTGTGCGCGGGTCGGTTTTGTATGAAAAATGCTCAACCTACAAACCGCCCGTTCTTGTGCGGATTTTGAAAAATAAGACCCGCACCCGCACAATACATTACTTAAACCATTGAGTTCCGGGTTAGGCGGGTTGCGGGTGCATTGCGGGTGCATTGCGGGTGATTTAGTTCGATAAAGAAGACGAATTTGTATCCGTATTCATTTGGCGAGTCAAATTTATATTACAACTGAAAATTATAACGAAAAATGTTGTTTAGGATACACATATGCATTTCAAATCATCTATGATTAAAAGATATAAAATGAGATTTTAGGAAACTAAATATATGAATTGAACAAGAGTATAGATAATATCATAATTGAAATGAAAAATATATTCATTAGATTAAATATTATTGAAATATTGAGGGATTTCAAAATATTTTCAAAAAAGGAGAAGGAATAAAAAAATGTAGAGTGAAAAGCACATGACCCCCACTATTTTATTTGAATAAAATGAGCAATACGAAATTTTCAATTTTTTATACTACAAGGTAATCGAGTATATGTGGGTTTGCGGGTTTCAAGTTTAAAATCCACAACCCGCAAAAATGTGTATATTTTTTCAAAAATGTAAATCAAAACCCACCCAATTAAAAACTAACCCGTATAATTTTGGGTTAGTGTGGTCGGGTTGGTCGGGTTATGCGGGTTTTCTAACCCGCTGCACACCCCTACTTTCTTGTATTATATCGATCATCTAGTTAAGGGCTATTACTTTACACTTACCCTAATTAGAAGGTAGGCATAAATGCTTCCCTAGTTTTCCATCTTGTTCATTCTTAGAGTATTTAGAATAAGGTGAAATTTATTCTCAGGATTATTCTTGCAAAACATAACGCCACTTTGTTAATATTAATGTTATGGCCTGAAGCGTTGCTACTATGAAATTTTTCAATATACTCTATTTCAACCCTTAAAAAAATCTATCAAAAAAGATTATATGACTCAAGGAGAGACATTTTTTTTCAATTTTGAAACCTCTTATATGATTTTGCTCAATTTTATTGTTCATAAGAGTAGATAAGGCTTGAGTAATGATACATAGTAGAAATGGAGAGATGGGTCCCTCTATCTTAGCCCTTTTGTAAGGTTAGTTAGGGGACTTCGTCACCATTTAACAATACTTGAGAAAGATATTGAGGTAACACTCCCATTATCCTGTCTATTCGTATATTATTAAACCCCATTTTTATCATAATGTTATTTAAGAAATCCACTTTACATTTTCATACGATTTAGCAACATATGCCTTTATGGCCGCATATTGTTTTCCTTTATTTACTTTTTGTTTTAAGAAAATGGCCCACGTCATGAGCCATTGGGATATTTTCAGTTATTTCTTTACATGGTATAAATTTATTCAGACTACCTCAATTATATTAGGCATATATTCTTGTAATCTCTTCACTAATATTCTAGTCATCACTTAATTGATACTATTTGAGCAGCAAATAGGCTTGTAAAAATGTGATATCTTATCCGGGTTGTTTACAGTAGGTAATAGTGTTATACGGGTTTTATTAATCTAATACAATTTTTCATTATTTCATAAGAAGTTAGTGATGACCCTTAGGATATTTTAGATCTTTTTGAAGAAGTACACAGGTAATCCATCAGTTCCTAGGGATTTATCATTCCCCATTTCCCACAATGCTTTTTAACTTCCTCAATACCTACAAGTTCCGTAAGATTTGTATTCATTTCCTATATTTCACTAGTATCGATAGTGTTTATAACTAAGGTGTAATTGAGGGTCTTTAGTTCTAAAAATGTTGTTAAGATACCTTTTAATATCATATTATATACTTATTTTGTTCTACCCATATATTTTGTTCTTTTTACTTTATTTTTATTTCTTCTAGCTTTTGTGATAGAGTGAAAGTAAGTTGTATTCTTTTCACCCAAAGTGAGCCAACTAATTCTTGTGTTTTGTTTTCGATAAGATTTCTCTTGTTTACATATATTTTATATTCTCTTAAGAATTATATTGTATTCATCCCATTTTATGGGTATATTAGAGTTTATTAAACTTTGTAATACTTCTTGATTTAGATCAATCTTTTTTTGTTTTGCTAGATTCTTTGCCCACATAGTGAGTTATTTTGTAAGATGTTGTACTTTTATCCATTTTTTTGCATACTTTTACCTCAATAGACACCTATATCCAACTCTTTGTGATAAGGCTTATACATTCTTCATTGTCAAGCCAATTCTTATCAAAAGATTGTTTTATGTAACTCATTAATAATAAGAAATATTGACTGGTTTGAGACAATAGTGGAGTATAGCTAAACAAACATTAGGAGACAAATATCACAATCCCCTATTGATACAAAATCTATATAATACTTGTTTAATTAGTTCATTATCTTATCTTCTATTTGACGAAGCAAAACTACATCCTTTAGAGTTTAGGTCAAAGAGTTAATTTTTTCCAATAAAGTTATTAATTATATCCATATTATTCTTATTAGGACCATGTCCCCCAAATATATCATGAGAGTATCTATACATTTTATAATCACCTATAATATTCCAAAGTAATTAGGAAAGTATTTCTACAGTTCATAATTCTCTTAATTGCTTCCTCTTTTTTTTTTTAATCATAAGCATATATATATATATAGAATATTCATTGTTGTTATCATCTTTAATCAGAAAGTGTATGCGATTTTCAGTGAATTCTATGGTTTTAATATCAACAGATGGTGGTTTAATTAACACAAGCCTTCTTTTAGAACCGATAGGACTAACATTACAAATAATATCATACTTAATATCTTCATCAATTTACATCACATAATCATCATTGTTTTTAGTTTTAGCGAGGAAAATTGATACTAAACAACAATATCCTTTAGTGTCAAAACCGTCAAGGGGTTGCCTAACCCTTGACAATTCCAACTCACATTCGAACCCACAAAACTCTTCATTGGCCTTCTTCTCAGTTTCCTCCATTATTTGTTGGTTTAATCTCTTTTGACCCATATCTGGAGGCCATTTCTCTTTCCATATCTTTTCTTGTTTCACTTTAATGCTCACCCTCTTCTAGCTTGCGTTTCTCTTACTTCTATTGATTTATTTTGGGTGTACCGCTATCATCCTAGTATCACACGGCTTTGTATCTCCTAATACGAGAGACGTACCTATCGACGTTAGCCTTGCCATCTCCTTCTTTTGTGTAATATGTTGATCCTCCATTTCGCTTTTGTTGGCCTCATTCTATAGATTATGGGTTTTGTCTTTTTGGATTTAGGGTAGAAGGTGAATGAAATATTTTTACTTGATTTGTCTTTATTTTGTTGAAAGCCTACTATTCTCAACGCTAATAAAGCGTTTTGATTTTTCTATTGATCCAAAAGAGAAGTTAAAAACTTTTAGCGTGTCTTGTGACTTATCTTGACCCCACTTATGACTAGGAGATATTTATTCCGTGTAGGCGTTTTTTATTTCCCATAAGTTATCCCCAAATAAATTCTTCTTCAGGTCATTAGCACTTTTAAATTCAATTAAATCCAATACCATTACTATTTTACGCAATCTTTCATACAACCATTACCATCTTCTCCTTTATCTTCATTGTTACCCTCGTCCTTCTCTGTAGTTTCGTTTTTGTCCTTTTTTCAGTGATTGAGTTGCTTGAGTTCGATCTTCTTTTAGACTCACTCTTAGCCACTTATTTTTCCTTGTCTTCCATGGCTGTGGTGGTTTATTACTTTACAACTTTTCAATTTCTCTCTTTGGTCCATGGATCCATTTCCCAAGTCTTCTTCTTGGCTTCCTTCTATTGTTATATTCATTCTCTATATGGTTTAGTAGACCACAAATACATCAAAATTTGCGTAAAATTTTGTATTTTAAAGCTCCAGTTAACATTATTATTTCATGGACAATAAAGGAGTATCTTGCACTTAATGGATGATAAATATCCCATTCTATCCTTGCTTTAACATAAACTTATCTCCTTGAACGTTGCTACCGTTGGAAGTTGTATAACCTTAACCTTGTCAAATTTTCTAGCAATTTGTCTGCAATTTTCTTCTGATATATAAATACTTGGTATATGATGAATTTGAACCCAGATGATTGTTTTGTTTTGGTCTTCACTTGATTTTCCCTTGCTTGGTAACCATCCATGTATCAATACATGTTTTCCAGCTAGACTCCATGGCCTCTTTCTGTAGAATGAGTTAATAGTCTTCTTTGTTTGTGCAGGTGATCAAGCACGAGTTGAAGCCATGTTTCTCTGTAGTGATTTTCTCTTTTAAACCCCAAGAGTTGTTGATTGATTATCTTAGGAAGTTGAAACTAATCGATTTATCAATAATACTTTTACTAAAGAGTTTGGGTCCTTCAATTGTAGCATGGATAGTGTACTAGTTTCAATATCAGTTTCTCGCCTTTGATTTCTTTACTTTTCCAATTTTTTGTTTCCACTGAGATAACAGAGTGTTTTTAGGATTAGGAAGAATAGAAAGAGGGGGAGAAAAGGTAACGAAAGGAATAAAAGAAAAAGAAAAATGTACCTTGGTTATGGTATGAGGCTAAGAAAGGTGGATTGAAAGGCAAATTTTGGTTGCTTTAGTGGTGGTGGTGTGCTAGAATGGGTGAATTTCTAGAGAGCATTTTGTTTATGAGTTTAGGTATTACGCGTTGTATCATTATGGATTCGCAAATCTATTACATTACATCAAAATATTAAGTTTTTTTAATAATCTTTATTTATTTTACTTACATATTAATTTTAGACTAATAGCGAAACTATCTCTTCTCTCCACTCACCTCAATCCACAACATCCATCTCACTCCCACTCCACAAACATCAAAAAGAGGAACCACATTTTTTTGTCAAACATTATATAAATAGATATATATAAGCTCAAATTACAACACATTACCCTACGTCTTGTACGACATTGTTTAGACTTGGCAATTTAACTATCTGGTTTGGTTTTCAAGAGTACCACATATGCGGAGAAATAACGTTCCATTAACAGAGCACCAGTCTACTCTACTTAATAGCTAATACCAAACCAAACATTAAAGATGGATCTGGATCCTCAAACATTCTCTTAGAAAATAACATTTATTTTTAAAAAAAATTGACGACCATTTTGATTTGCATAAAATTTAACCCGAAAATCTTGTGATCACTAGCCTTTAAAATGATTATCGATTTTTAATATACAATAATATGCTGAAAAATTATTAAACCCTATAGTTATAAGTTATAACACACATTCGATATATTTCTAAATAAATTTGAAAACCTATACAAGAATTTGATTTCTTTTTTTTGCTAGAATTTGACTTAGGGTCTGTTTGGAAATACTTATTCTAGAGCAAAAAACATCTTTAGAATAAAATTTAAATTTTGAAAAAATTATTAAAAATAATTTGTATATCTAGAATTATTTTAAGTATTTTTTTAAAAAAACATTAAAAATACTTTTTAGAGTCTAACATATTTTTAAACATGTAAAAATACTTTTAATTACTTTTTAGAAAAAAAACTTCCAAATAGGCACGTATTCTACGTACATTATTCATCAACAAGTCAATTTTAACTAAAGAAATGATAGAATAGTATTTCCAAAGTCATCTTTTTCAATATTCTATTGACCCAAAAAAAAAAGAAAAAAACATTTTGATAGGAACTATATATCACCGGTTAAATGAACAATGCTCTAACGATACAGTGCACTTGTAGGATGGGTCCAATAAAAGATTAGGATATCAACTTTTTTTTAGACATCACTTTACACTTACAAAAGAACAACCCTCAGTATGAGGATGTTGGAACCTTAGTAGACCAGCCCCACATGGGTTACGATTGCCCACTTCTGAATTTTTGATAAATGGATTTCAGAATGTTTATATATTTATAAATTTAGTAATAGATTGTATTGGATGAGATAAAGATTGAGATTTTGGAAAATTGGAATTTAGCGAAGCATGATCCTCGAGATATAAGCACTCCTAGCCTGGGAGGCAACCTAACTTTGGGTCTTTAATTAATTATTTTGTCTGTTTTATTCTTTTAGGTTAATATTAATATTGTGTTAGTATATTGAAAAGGACATATGGGGATATTTAATTAGAATATTAGAAGTTTTACGGAATCCTTACAATATTTTATTAGAGTTTTGCAAAAATAAAAATTATTATTAAATTTAACCATAAAAATGTCAACTTAGTTATTTCATATCTTTTGCATATATATGTTTTTTTTTTATAAATGTAAAAACATATGACAGATTTTTTTTTTTTTTTGGACGGACATATAACAGATTCTAGGTTAGCCAATTCTATATATATATATATATATATATATATATATATATATATATATATATATATATACCTAATAATTCTTTAATATCTATAATTTAAAACAAATATAATAATTTATTTATTCCATTGCTTAAGAGAATAGAACTGTATTTAGATTAAGTATTTGAAGTTTTTTATTTTTATAGTGTTGTTTAATTCATAGTTTATTTTGTGATTTTACCTTTCATGGTTTTTAGAAACGAGTTTTGAAAACAAGGTGATGTGTATGTATTATGTCCAAATTAGTATCGACAATTTCTATCTTTCAAAGTCAATACAATTCGTCATTATTAGAGATGCCCTTTCACTTAGCCTTTTATCGGGATCCCTATACCGCTGATGCAAGCTAAAAATGGTAAATCGGATAAGGAGATGCTCGATTTATTTACTCAATATAGTTATTATAGCATAAAGGAGTGCGAAAACTCTCAACGAGTTATGAAATAGTTGATCAAATTATTTAATGTAACTATCATTTAAGAGGCCACAAAGGATAAATTATATTTATTATGCTTATGTTCTTTATCAAAGGGAAGGTAAGTGATTGGCTCGACGATCAAAGACTGGAGAAGATGACAACGTGGGACCAAGTGAGAAACCCTTCTTAGGTCAATTTTACCCTCCAAGGAAGAGCCTGGAAGCATAATTTGGCGTTCGAGCGTTCAGGGTAAAACCTAATAAATTGTTAGAGGAATCTCAAAGGAGATACCAAGGTCTCTTAAGCCAATTGAATAACATGTCCAATTGGATTACCACGGTCTTGAGGAGCAAATGCAAAATGAGCTTTTTGATGTCAACAATACCAGATGCATTGGTAATTTTGATTGATTAGTAAATAATGAGCTAAGGTAAAAGTAAACAAAAGTCCAAACACCCATTAACGACACGGTTAATGTCAAGTTTTTAGTTTGAATGGACGCTCTTGAGAAACTACTTGAAGATACGAAATGAAGAGTGTGTTTTGTTGAGCAACTAAATCAAGCTTTTGTAATATTGATTCAGGAACAAAAAAGTGCTAATGTCGATGGTCAAAAAACATGTGGTCAATATTAACAAGGTTTTAGTACTCAATTTGTCCACCTTGTGGTACGAGCTCACCTCATGTTCATGAGACATATATTGAGAATTTGGAGCAAAAATCAGTACGTTCACCATAGATAATGGAGACAAGTTCAAATGAGATTGTTCTTAAATTGTTCCTTATGGGTGTAGGAGATTAACTTAATGCTATAGATGCAATGTTAACGAATAAGGGGAAACGTTAATGATGTTTTACAAGAGTATGGAATCAATCGTGGTAATTCTTTAATCTCCGCCACAAGAGAAACTTCCATATATTCTGAATGATACTAAACTTGCACCAAATAGTCTCCAAGTTGACCAGCCAGATAGAGTTGAGACTGAGCCGAGACAATAAAGCAAAACACTTCAACCATTTTAGTCGCATCTAGAAGAAGGCGTCATCAAATATGGTTGCACAATCAACCCCAATTAACATGCAAACTTGCTCAAATCAAACCATCGCAAACCAAATTTAGGATTAAGTTTTATCTAGGGATAGGTTGGGTCTAAATACTTTTAAAATATGTAGTCGGCCCAAGGGTTTTGCTCTTTGTCACAGTTTACCAAGTCGATCCATCTAAGTAATATATTACATTATATAATAACTTTTCCTTCGGAAACCCTTCATTATTTACATTGCATATCTTCAATAATATATACTTTCTTGATTGACGTTGTTGATCACGTTTATATGATGAGATGAGTTTTATTAACATTTTGCACCTTGCTTTGACCCTTGATACACCAGAGTTGTATGACGATTGACGAAATCAAACAAGTGGTCATCGCTCTCGTTTCTACAAGTGGAAAATCTTGAACTCGAGGATATGAACACGTACGTGCCTTAGACAACATCGAACCAAGGAATAAAATGTCCATTGATTCTCCTCCCAAACTCTAGGAGAAACTACTTCATACTCAATTGAGATACGCATATCTGGGTACCAACAATAATTTACAAGTCTTTTTCTCCAGCTGATTTAATAAGTCTTCTAGAAGATAAGTTGCTCATAGTCTTGCGCTTGAACAAAGAGGCAATTGGGGGAAGGAGGGGGGGGGGGGGGGGGGGGGACTATTTTTGATATTTAGGGTATTAGTACTACCCTTTCCCAACATAATATAATTCTTGAAGACGAGAGAAATAGATCAATTTAGGGTCAGCGAAGGCTTATACCAGTGATGAACGAAGTCATGAGGAAGGAGGTAATCAAGTTACTAGACACGAGTATCATCTTCTCGGTCTTAAATAGTGAGTGGGTGTATCCAGTCTTATGAATGCCTGAGAATGGAGGTATTACTACAATTCTTCACTAAGAGAATGAAGCTATACCATCAAGAATCACCACTGGGTGGCGAGCTGTATGGATTACTGCAGATTGAACAAGGTAGAAAAGAAGGATCACTTTTATTTACCTTTCATTGATCAGATGCTTGAAAGATCATATACTACTTTCTCAATGGATACTTAGTGATGTCTCCTTAATTGTTCTTATTTTCGACCCTTAGGAAACATCATTTTTGGTGTTTATTTAATCAATTTGATAGACTTTTGGACTAAATATGCAATAATATGATTTTCCTCTTTTATTTCTAGCATTTTTAATTTATTAAGCTTTTGCGCGTAATATTGGTATTTTTAGTGTAAAGTTTACTGGTTTTAGATGTTAGCTAGAAGAGGAATCCGAGAAGAAAGTCAAAGATTATGATATGGAGTCAAGACTTGAAGATAAATCCCGAAGATATTATTTTTAGAGCTGAAAATCTATTTTCCAGGCCATTGATTGCTGATTTCGAGGTGCTTAAGAGATGATTTAGCCGCTGACCTTTGAAGAGAAAACATTCCTTATCGAGTTACAGAACTTTAGCAACTGGAATGAGGTCAATCGGGGTCATAACAAAGCGGGAAAAGCCGTTTTAGTGAAGGTGTATCAGCAGTTACGGGATTTTGGGCTTAGAATTTGGGCTAGGACATTTAATTAGTGTTTTATTCTTAGGTCCAAGCCCTAATCCGTTTTTACACTTATAAAAGGAGCCTTTGACTTCTATTTTCATAACAATTCACATTCTACAAGATTAAACACCAGAGAGAAGCAACAGAAGGAAGAAAGAAGAAGCTACAAGAGCTGGAGAGGGTCTATATCTCCATTCGTAGTCATTCCTATTCCGGAAATTAGGTTCTTTTTATCTTTAATTTTGTAAAACAATATGAATTCCCTTTTATTTAATTTAGTTTTGTTTTCAATTAATATGAGCTAAACATTTATTAGCGCTTGAGAATGCTATATGGGTAATTCCCAAATCTTATTGAATTTCGTATGTTGAATTTGGGTTTCTGTTAAATTAAACTAGATTGTGTCTTTTACCCTTTTCGATAAATTGAGAATATTTACTGTTTTTAGCGTCATGAACTAGGAACAGGTGTTAGTATCTAGGCTATTCCAATTAGTGGCGATTGGATCATCCTGACGGAGGGTTTAGGTACAAAACCATTTATTCAATCTAGGATAGAAGCTATTGATTCTGACGAACTTAGCTAATTCTATGGCCAATGAGGTAATAAAACTTAAACATCCAAAAGTGGATCATATTTACCCTGACGGGACTAGTGACACTTTAGGATCGCCTTATAGTCCACCCTGACGGGGGTATAAGGAATTTAGAATCCCGACCATCGTAATTGACCAATTTAAGGTTATGAAATAGGATTAGGATGACCCCTTGCGTTCTCAAGTGCTATCTTCTCATACTTGCGTTTTACATCATTTTACTTGCGTCTCAGCTTTTAATTGCATTTTCCATTTAATCTTTTAATACTTAGCATTAATACAAAAATCAATCAAACATATTATCTTTATTTGCTTTCATAAGTGCAATCATTCATTAGTGGATAAGCATTGTAGTCAACCATCTCATCCTTGGAACGAATCTGTTTTATCAACTATATTACTTGGGACAACCGTACACTTGCGGTTGTGGTTCGATTATTTATTGCATTATTTTTTTTAGAACACACAAAGGACCACCACTTAGGCTATAACCAAATTTGTGTGCATCCCGCCGATCAACACAAGATTACATTCACATGTCCTTTATGTACGTTTGGTTATCGTTGTATGCCCTTCGGTTTATGCAACGTACCTGCGACTTTTCAAAGGTCTATGGTGACTACTTTTTGGGATATGACTCATTAGTTCTTAGAGGTGTTAACTGATGACTTTTCAGTTTCAAGAGATGATTTCTATAATTTATTGAATAACTTAGAGAAGGCTGTAATCTATTGCAAAGAGACCAACATTGCTTTGAATTCAAAAAGTGTCATTTCATGGTTCGAGAAGAGATCTTGTTGGGGAAAAAAGTTTTCAGTAAATATATGGAAGTGGGACATGCGAAGATGACGCTACCACCACCGGATTATGTGAAAGGGTTAGAAAGTTTCTTAGGCCACACTAGATTTTATCGTTAATTTATCAAGTATTTCTTTAAGATCACATCTACTTGAAAGGGATACTACTTTCCAATTCCATTTTGCTTGTGAAGAGGCGTTCTTGGAATTGAGAAGACAGATCATCACTACACTGATTGTTTCTCCTCCAGACTGGAGTCCACCTTTCGAGGTCATGTGTGACGTGAGTGATATATCTGTGGGAGATATTTTGGGCAGATAAAGGAGAAGATATTACACTTGGTGTACTACACAAGTAAGATATCCACTACTTCTCATCTAATTTTCACTGTCATTGAGAAGGAGTTGTTAATAGTGATTTACACATTCTACAAGTTTTGTTCTTATATCCTTTGAGAGAAGGTTGTTGTTTACACATACCACTCTACAATCAATTAGCTGATGGATAATAAACACGTAAAGTCGCATCTTATCAGATGAATAATATTGTTACAAGATTTTGATCTAGAGATACGAGATCTCAAGGGTATAGAGAATCAAGTTGTTGATCATCAATCACGAGTTGAAGAAGCCAAATCAACACTTGGCCCGAGTTAGTTAACGAGGTATTGCCTACTGAATAGTTTTTTACGGTGTATTCTAGTATCTCTACTGAATACGCAGATATCATGAACTTAATTGTCAATGGATTATTCCCCATAAAATGCAGTCACAAGAGAGGAAAAGGCTACTCCAACATACAAAACCATATTTCTGGGAGGATCCATTTCTACTCAAGGTATATAGTGATCAAATTATTCAAAGGTGTATTTTTATGATAAGGATATTCGTTCAGTGATTATGAGTTGTCATGACTCACCATATAGAGGTCAGTTCAAGGGCGATAAAACTGTATCGCAAGTACTTCAATTTGGTTTACATTTCCTAACATTCATAAATACTGTCATAAGTACGTTAAATAATGCAAGAGGTGTCAGTTCACTGGAAACATCTCGAAGAGGGATTAGTTGCCCATCAACAATATTCTAGAAATAGATATCTTTGATGTAAGTGGTATTGTTCATGGGACCGTTCGTGCCATGCCATGGTAATCATTTCATTTTTTACCATATAATTATGTTTCCAAGTAGATTAATATTGTGGCCTTAGCAAAGAACGATTTCAGGGTCGTGATCAAGTTCCTCAAGTTACACGTCTTTTCACGACATGGCTCTCCACGCGTTCTTATCAGTGTTAGAGGTACGCACTTCATAAACATACAGTTAAACTAATTTCTTCTCAAGTCAGGGGGTGAGACACCATGTTTCTACCGCCTATCATACTCAGACAAATGGGAAAGACAAGGTCTTTAACTGAGCAATCAAATCAATTTCTGAGAAGATAGTGGGACCACCATGAAAGGATTGTTCAACAAAGCTCGATGATAAACTATGTGCATATGGAAGAACTTTCAAGACACCATCGGTAGCATATCCTTATCGTATGTGTATGGTAAAGCTTGTAACCTTCCACTTGAGTTAGATATTGGTGCATATTTGGTGATAAAGATGTAATTAGATGAGAAGCTAGCAAGGGAACAAAGAATGATGCATCTAAATGAGCTTGACAAGTTTTACTTTATGTTTACGAGAACACATAACTATATCAAAATAAAACCATGAAGTGTCATGATAATCAAATTTGGGAGAAGAAGTTTGAAGTGGGACATCGAATTATAAAATACAAATCCAATTTCTCAAATTATCCTGGGAAGATGAGATCGATATGGTCGAGGCTATTCATTGTCACCAAGGTCATGCCTTATGGAGCCATTGAGGTAGAACATCCAATTGATCATTGTACCTTCATGGTAAACTGTCATCAGTTGAAAATTTATCACAGATGTGTGGATGACAAGCAAGGAGAGTTGGTGTATCTTTTAAAAGTAGTGTGAAATTGAGGTACCCAAGTCGAACTTAATGATGTTAAAAAAATGCTAGTGGAAGACAACCTAGAGTTTACTTGTTTTCTTGTATTTTACATTAAGTTAATGTATATTGATAATTTGGTAGTGTATATTACCATAATGAGAAAGGTAGGAGATGTGTTTTTGGATGCAGGTGAAAATGTTATAGAGGGATAAGCAAGGCCACGGTATTACCTCCCCTTTCATATGTTATACTGCATCTGTAAATGAGTGGTACCAGGTGAAAAATCACATGAGCACGAATTAGGGAAAATCATGAGCACGGTATACCGAGCTATATCAACACATTTAAGACCTCGTCTAGGAGAGGTCAGGGGCCATAAATGTAATTAAAATAAAATGGGCATACAGTCAAACGTATTTGTGGTATACCGCAGCTCTAACATTGTATATCGCACACCAAATACCATGGGGGATTATTAGAAGTAAAGAGAACCTGAAGGGGATTATTGAAAATTGAGGATTGTAGTCGAGTTGATTTATAGTGTACCGCGGACCTTATGTGGTATACCGCAGACAAGAATCGGCAGGACATGACTTCTATACCAAGGCACTTGACCGTATTCTAATTAAAATAATATTTTTGCCGAGCTCAACTACGATATACCGCACCTCTCCGCGGCGTTGGCGTCGCCTAGGGTGTGATAAAATAATAGATAAAATAGATGCAAATAAACACCCTAGACTAAACACGTTACTCACTACAAGTATCACAGATCGTATGCAAGTTTTAATGATAAAGAGAATTTGTTCCTCAGAGACTACGAAAGTTAGAGAGAACTTATGCAAATATTAAGTGCAAATAAGAAAGCTAGACTAATAATACGAAAGAAATAAAAGACAATAATTTTTGTTTGGTTTTTGTGAATAGAAAATTAAACAAAATATAGTAAAGACAGATAAGTAAATAAGAAGAGACGATAGTATGAGAGTTTAGTATAGCAAGTAATCCCCACTAGCCTTGTTTATTCTACTCATGTAAGGGAGAATTATGTAACAATTGCAATAACCAGGATTCTAAATTCCTCCTAACCCCTTTTCGGGTGGACTTAGGTGGCGACCTCACAATTACTAGGGGACTTAACTAAGGTGTTCCTATGCCACTAGGTTCTTAGATGAGACTAGCCTGCAAATAATGATTGGTGGTTAAATCAAACCCTAATGGCTATCTAGTTAGGCATGCCCATCAGGATCACTACCGCATACTAGAAGTTTATGTGGTGTTTCAATAATTAGACACCCCTTCCGGGTGACCATATAACTACTATTAAGGTAATCTTATACGCTTGCAACCGCAAGGAAAATGACAATAAATCAAAGCACATAAATTAGAGAACAAAACATTAATTAATTATAAATTAAAATAGATGTAAAACAAGTCTAGGGTTCATACCCATATGCTAAATCTCAAGCTAAAATATATTAGTTCATACTAGAGAAAGAAAAGAAAACAATTACAAATTTGAAGGCTTGTGAAGACATAATTTGATGTTCAGCTCCTTCCAGACTTCTCTTCTCTTCTCTTGTTGCAAGCTTCCTCTTGGATTAAGGATTGGCTAAGGATGTGTTTCTACTAAATAAAGGGTGTATTTATAGGGTATTCTAAATCCTAGTTCAGATTCTTGGAGTAGAAGGTGTTGGACAAATGGGATTCTACCCAAGTGTTGACCATGTTTACGATGTTAGTCGGTGACTCAATTTAATGAAATGATTCGAATATTAATGCGTTTATTCAAGTTGTAAAGATTAACGCAATATATTCACTTGGTTAAAATCATTTGAAATTGAATGAGACATTGAGTCATGTAATTTGGAGAATTAAAAAAAACAATATATGTTATTTTATTTCTTTTTGTTATAAAGCAAAGAAAGAAAAAAAGGCCTGGTAGGGTTTGAACCTGGACCATTAGATGTGTTGGGCATTTGGGCCTTAGGTTCATACCTTTGTTGGGCCTTAGGTTGGGTATGAACCTGGACCATCAACTTTTTTGGGCTTTTGGGCTTTTGGGCCTTAGGTTCATACCATCTGGACCGGCCCAAGTTTTTTGGTCTTTTAAGTAAACGTTGTATCTTAAATTAATACAACGTAACTCCAAAATGAAACATCACAACCTTTGGCAAGCCACCTTTTCATTTTCTATAAATAGTTGGCCAACTAAACCATTTTTCTTCATTCATTTTTCAAAGCATTAAAATTATAAGAGAGAGATAGAAAGGAGCAGCATTATTAAGTTTGTTGAAATTCTTAAGAATTCGTGTGTCAGTTTCTTTTGGATAGTTTTGTCGTTGTATCCTGGAGGTTGAAGCCAGCAAACGTAAGACACCTGTACGTGGCCTAAATACCTTAAAGACACCAGATCCAATTTGAGCCTCGACAAGTATAGTTATTTATTTATTTACTTTTATTTTATTTCTGCATTAGTTTCTATATTGTTTTAATGGTTTATACAAATAAATAAAAAATTTAAGGTATTTATGATTCACGTTGTATAAACCAGAAAAACATTTTCTTTTTATGTTTTATAAACTTTACTTTTGCAAAAATTTTGGTACGTGTATACTGAACATGAATATTACATTCTATTTCTTTTCTCTTATTCTGATTTCTAGGCTTGTGTATACATACTAGAAAAATACTCGCTTATTAACGTCATATTACGTTGTAATATTAGTGTGTTTTTTAACAACTAATATCAATCTTTCTAGTATCTGCATACTTGTCGAACCTTGTGGTTTGAAAATTTTCCGCTTAAAGAATTCTTAATTAATTGAGATTCTTCTTTTATGTGAATTGATTATCTCTTTAATTTCTTCGATCCTCTACAACAAGAATATAAAAACTTTGGGGACTAACAAGAATATAAAAACTTGGGAAATTAAAGTTAATTTAATCATTTTGTCGTAAGAAATAATTAAATTTTTTGTGTTGTCTTTTAGTGAGAAAGGTTGAATAATTCGTTTGTTTGAATTATTTATAATATTGTGTAATCCTTGGTGATTGAAATGATGTCTACCAGGATAAACAATATGTCCAGAAATGATGAAACCGGTAACAATATACCATCATCAATTACCCTTATGAAAAATGCATTTGTGGGACATGATCCCAACTCTTACAAACCCGTTGAGGAGTCTACGAGGTTAAATGGAAATGACTATCTGTGTAAAGGAATAGATGGCCGAAATCACAGAGAAACTGTAAAGGCAATTCCGTGAAAAGAAAACAAGGCCAAGAAACCATGACTAAGATCAAATAAGATTGATTTTACTACAGTAGTTTCTAAAGTAAATTTGGCTGGCAATACCAAACACTGGTGGGTGGATACTGGGGCCACCTGAAATGTATGTTCAAGACATACAAAGTTGTAACTACTGGAGAGACTTTATGTATGGGAAATTTCTCTACATCAAAAGTAGTTTGATTTGGATCGTTATTCTAATAATAACTTCTGGAAAAGAGTTGAGTCTCTATAACGTTCTCCATGTGCATGACATTAGAAGGAATCTAGTTTCAGGATTGTTATTGAGTAAGAATGACTTCAAACAAGTATTTTAGTCTGATAAATTTATTCTCACTAAAGGTGGGATATTTGTGGTCAAAAGGTACCTATGTGATGGTTTATTTAAGATGAATGTAATGACCGTAGTACCTACCAAAATGTAACCGAGAAAGTAATATATCCTTGACTCACCTAATTTATGGTACGATAGATTAGGAGATGTTAATTTTTCTTCATTAAATTAGTTAGTAAACGTCGGGTTACTATCTAATGTGAACTTCAATTCTCAAAAGAAATGTGAAGTATGCGTTGAGTCAAAATTAAAAAAAACCTCATTTAAATCTATAGAAAGGATTTCGGTACCTTTAGAGTTAATTCACATTGATATATGGGACTTGAAACTTGTGCAAACTAGAAGTGGTAAAAAGTATATCATAACTTTCATTGACGATTGCACTAGGTATTGTCAAATATACTTGCTTTGAAGTAAGGATGACGCATAAATAACATTTATGCAATACAAAACTCAAGTTGAGAATCAACTAAATAAAAAGATTAAGAATCTTAGAACATATAGGGAAGGAGAATTATGTGTCTCCTTTTGAGGAGTTTTGCGCTAAACATGGAATTATCCATCAAACCACGACCCCCTACTTTCCTCTACAAAATAGGATTGCTGAACGCAAGAACCGCACGTTGATGGAAATGATGAATGCCTTGTTGATTAACTCAGGGTTACCATAGAACTTGTGGGGAGAGGCTTTGCTCACCGCAAATACATCCTCAACAAGGTACCACACAAGAAGGTAGATAAAACTCCTTACGAATTATGGAAATGAAAACCACCTTTCTTCAAATATTTAAAAGTGTGTGGATGCTTGGCAAAAATATCAATTCTAACTCCTAAAATGGTCAAAATAGGACCAAAGACGCAATGATTGCGTCTTTATTGGATATGCTCACAATAGTTTTGCATATAGTTTTCATGGTACACAAATCTTGTCATGTTGACATTCACGTCAATATGGTGATTGAATCAAAAAATGCACATTTCTTTGAAACAACCTTTCGTACAAGACCACACCATAATCTGGTTCCTTGAAAAGAACACGTGATACAGCTCAAGAAGAGCAAGATCAAGAATCATTGCCAATTGAAAAGCAAGATCAAGAATCATTGCCAAATGAAGGAGAACCAAGAATAAGTAAGCTAATGGGAACCTCTACATCTTTTGGTCTTGACTTTCTATCTTACATACTAGATGACGAACCACAAACATTCAAGGATGCTATGTCAAACCCTGACGCCTCTTACTATAAGAAGCGATAAATAGTGAGATAGAAACCATTATGCAAAACCATACGTGGGAACTAGTGTATCTCCATCCTGGGAATAAACCACTTGGACGCAAATGGATATTCAAGAAGAAACTAAAGACCGATGGGTCTATTAAGAAATACAAGGCTCACCTTGTTGGAAAAAGTTATAGTCAAAGATAAGGACTTGACTATTTTGATACTTATTCTCCAGTCACGAGAATATCATCCATTCGAATGCTAATCACTATAACTTCAATATACAAGCTCGAAATTCATCAAATAGATGTAAAAACAGTTTTCCGAAATGGAGAACTAACTGAAGAGATATATATGGAACAACCTGAGAGTTACGTAGTTCCAGGGAAGGAGATCCAAGTATGTAAGCTTGTTAAATATTTATATGGTTTATAACAGGCACCGAAACAATGACATGACAAATTTTATAGATTCATGATCTCGAATGATTCCAAGATCAATGAATGTGACACATGCGTTTATGTAAATCGAAATAAGATAGGATATGTCATTGTCTATTTATATGTGGATGATATGTTAATCATTGGAAGTAACAATGATGTGATTACATTCACCAAGAGGATGCTTTCAAGTAAGTTTGACATGAAAGATCTTGGTCTTGCAGATGTTATTTTGGGTATCAAGATTCTCCGAACATCTGAAGGTACCATAGTATCTCAGTCACACTATATTGAGAAAGTATTAAACAAATTTAGTAAAGGCGACACAAATATTGCCAAGACACACGTTGATGTAAATTTACATCTTGCTAAGAACATTGGTGATACGATCAACCAGTTGGAGTACTCTCTATTATTGGGAGTCTCATGTACCTAACAAACTGCACTAGGCCTAATATAACACATGTAGTAAGCAAGCTAAGTAAGTTTACACATAATCCAGGGAAGAACCACTGGGTTTCTATTGTAAGAGTTCTAAGGTAACTTAGATACACTGTGAACGAAGGGTTGTTGTACACAGGATATCCAGCTGTACTCGAAGGATACAGTGATGCAAACTGGATATTAGACTCCACCGACTCAAAATCCACAAGTGGATTTGTCTACATGTTATGAGGAGGAGCCGTGTCTTGGAAATCCACTAAGAAAACATGCATAGTTAGATCCACTATGGAATATGAGTTTATAGCTTTAGACAAAGCTACTGAGGAAGCCGAGTGGCTTCGGAGTTTCTTAGAGGAAATTCCTAATTGGCCAAAGCCAGCTATCTACCTACATTGAGATAGTCAAAGTGCCATTGGTAGGGCACGAAACAAAATGTATAACGGTAAGTCTAGAGACATACGTCATAGACACAATAATGTTAGACAACTGCTCTCAAACGGAGTTATCACAATTGATTATTTTTTATCAAAGTATAATATAGCGCATCTACTGACCAAAAGTCTACAAAGAGAGCAAGTGCGGGTGTTGTCAAGGGGAATGGGTCTTAAGCCTACGAAAGCTGAGTTGCCATGATGGGAACCCTACCTAGCAGAGTGGAGATCCCACAATCTAGGTTCAAAGGGAAAAATGAATCATGAAACTGCAACTTGGTGCGACGTACTGTGGGGAGACCTCCCCAAACCATTCCTAGGACAAAATTATACAATGCTACTTGTAAAAGTGAAGGATAAGTTAAACTTTTAATGGTTCTTGTATATTTGATAACATAAGATAGAGTAATGCAGAATACTCTCGACAAGAGACCACATATATGAATAACATGGGTAGGTCCTCCCTACGAGAATTTTTAAAGGCGAAATTCTCCGACGGTTATTCATGAAATACCAGGAGTTGTCCAGGGTAGTAAATGGACACAATCGTGAGAACTAAATAATGTTTGGAAGTATACTATGTAAGTTCTATTAGTTCAAGACATCACGTTCACTAGTTAGCAAGTAAATCCGATAGCTCTTACTACAGAAGGTTCAAGGCCAAAAGCTACCTTTCTCGATGTAGTATTCATCTACGCTTCTTTCTCGCTCTCTCTCAAGTGTTTAGCATTCTTTTGCATAATTTTTTAAGGTGGTTAGTCAATTTACATTCATGTGGGGATTGTTGGACAAATAGGATTCTACCCAAGTGTTGACCATGTTTACGATGTTAGTCGGTGACTCAATTTAATGAAATGATTCGAATATTAATGCGTTTATTCAAGTTGTAAAGATTAACGTAATATATTCACTTGGTTAAAATCATTTGAAATTGAAAGAGAAATTGAGTCATGTAATTTGGAGAAATTAAAAGAAAAAAAATAATATATGTTATTTTATTTCTTTTGTTATAAAGCAAAGAAAGAAAAAAAGGCCTGGTAGGGTTTGAACCTGGACCATTAGATGTGTTGGGCTTTTGGGCCTTAGGTTCATACCTTTGTTGGGCCTTAGGTTGGGTATGAACCTGGACAATCAACTTTGTTGGGCTTTTGGGCCTTAGGGTCATACCATCTGGACCGGCCCAAGTTTTTTGGTCTTTTAAGTAAACGTTGTATCTTAAATTAATACAACGTAACTCCAAAATGAAACATCACAACCTTTGGCAAGCCACCTTTTCATTTTCTATAAATACAACTAAACCATTTTATTCATTCATTTTTCAAAGCATTAAAATTATAAGAGAGAGATAAAATGGAGCAGCATTATTAAGTTCGTTGAAATTCTTAAGAATTCGTGTGTCAGTTTCTTTTGAATAGTTTTGTCGTTGTATCCTGGAGATTGAAGCCAGCCAACGTAAGACACCTGTATGTGGCCTAAATACCTTAAAGGCATCGGATCCAATCCGAGCCTCGACAAGTAAAGTTATTTATTTATTTACTTTTATTTTATTTCTGCATTAGTTTCTATATTGTTTTAATGGTTTATACAAATAAAACACAACAGAAGGCAAGTAAGAGGACTCTTTTCCAAATCGAATTCGTTTCCTAAAATTTAGAAAAGGTAAGTAACTGCTGTTGTTTTGTTTTGGTCGTAACTTCTTCATGTTGCTCCGATTGACACGTTCTTTATATTGGAACTGATCGGCTCGGAAAGCTATATACTTTGATTCAGACCATTCTTCCAAATTCCCATTCCTTTTTGAGTTATGACCAATTTAATGGACGTAGCTGCTGAAATTCAGATGTACTTGGCAACTTTTCCTTACCTATTTTATCTTTTACTTCCTTTACTCCAATTTCCATCATTATCTTTTTTCCTTATCTCTTATAATTTATTTGGCATCTAATTAATTTCCATCTATCTTTAAAGCTTCACATTAACAAACAATTAAACTCAATATGCTCTAAAAATAATAAATCCTCAAATCAAGACAAGAAATAGGAAAATATAAAAATATGAATAAAAATCGATTATTAAATTCCTAAATACACTTAAAATGATGTCTCCAACCTAGATTAAATCATCACAAATAGGGAGACATCAGGGGGTACCACACCATATAATTGAAATTCAGTCACGCGTAATCAAAGAAATCTGACTCACCTAATTTAAAAAAATCAAGACACGGTATACTAGACACATCACATGGTATACCGCACGAAATGCGAGTTGATTACAATGGTAAGAACAAATAGATAGATAAAAACCTAAAACCTTCCATCCTTCTTTCCTCTTCTACTTCCCAAACCAATTTAAACACCACTAAACCTTCATCAAAGCTTAATATGTCTTCATTACGAAAAAAATCCAGCATCTTTACACTCCCAAAATTTCTCCTTAATCCATAATCACCTTTTCAACATTAAATTCATTCCATAACATCCACTAATCCTAATAATCATCCTAAAAATTTCCAAATATCCTCTCCAATAATTTCTTCACTTCCTTTTCACCCAACCCATATTCCACCATACCATTTTCAATAAAAGTCACCTAAACACATAATACAATCCAGTAAACACCAAAATATAGAAAATAAAACTCAGATTTCTAATGTTCAAATCAAAGATTATTGAAGTTTTGAAGATTGGAGCTTGTAGAGAAGACTTCCCAAGGTTCAAATTCATCAAATTTCAATTAATTCTCTTAGTAACATTAGCTTTATCTCCACTTTTTTTATACCTCACAAGGTGGGAAATCGTGAGCTTTTAGCTTGAATTATTGGAAGACATTAGATATATTTTGTGCTTGTGATCCTAATTGATAAGTTATTGTGATAATTTATGAATTGGTGGACCTTTGAGTTGGGGGTAATTTGATATGATGGATAAAATCAAATCTAAAACAAAAAAAAGTAGCGAATGCTAGAGATATGGCGAAGAATATAAATAAAGAGCGAGCTGAACTACTAACTAGGGTAAATAGAAGGAAAATATTGTTAGTGTGGAACAGAAGGAAAGGGTAATGCGGTTAGTGAAATAATTGAGAAAGCGAATATTGTGATGAAGATTTTATAAGAACGAGGAATTGTGATTGTGAAACCGAAAGTGAATCAACCTATATGAATCTAACATCCAATACCCAAAATGCATGCAGTTAACAAATGTTTGTTAGCTCTCGCTAAATAGAAACTACCCAAATTGAAACCTTCACATGAAAAGATATTTCTTAGAGAAGTTAGAGAAGGGGAATACAAATACTTTCTAGAGTTGGGTGATCGATTGGGATGTACACACTTTATGACTATGCGACTTGGACCGTGCACTAAATTGGTAACCAAATTCTATTTCGGTCTTTTTGGTCGAGATATAGAGAGGTGTGTTCCGATTTAAGATAAACCATTTCCTTTCACGGTAAAAGTTATTTGGTAACACTTCAAGTTCAAGGCATTGGTTGGTCCATGAAAATGTCAAGAAGGATTGAAGAATATCGCTACTTATGATTGGGATTCATTGTACAAGCATGTGTAATATAATAAGGCAGTTCAACAAGATAAAGGGTGGGAACACTCAAATAGGAAGCTCGTTGTTTTATTGAATTGTGTGCTTATGCGTAAAGAGATTGTTGTAGCACAAGCACTATTTGATTCGGAAAAACACTTTGCAAGAGCACCAAAATTGGCACATAATTTGAAGTATCAGACCATAATTACTAGTTTGATTAAGTAGGCAAGGGTGACACTTGGAGATGATACGTAAATGTACTTAGAATGCAATGAAATCGATGATATATGAGTAAAAGGAATTTATCAAGGAGCCGAAGATACCACCTTATCTAGTGAGACTTCACGTGTGGAGAATGATAAGGGTCATACGGGTCCTACATCAGAACTCGCATGAGACGGGTTCACCACATAGAGCCAAGATGGAATCTACTTGGAGAGGTGAATATGTTTTGTGGAAAGAAAGGTTAGTGGACTGATTTGATCTACACGAGGTGACTCGGACTTTTCTGGTAAATTATGTGGCGGAGATCTAAGTAAATAAAGCGCACATTATCATGCTTCTAGATCAATTTTAACGTGATATTGCGAGACCTTCACATCACCCTATCTTAGGTGAAGAGCGAACAGGGCCTTGAGACGAATATATTTTTTCTATCCCTCTTAGTGTTGTTTATTAGTGTGTAATATACGTTCGTACTACTTTATAGACTTTTCCGAGCCGTGGAGAAATGACTAATCTTTCAGTTGAGGGTAAGCATTAGTTATCCTTGCCCCCGTTTAATGTTATTACTTCCCTAAAGAAAAATGAAAAACCAAAAAAGTTGAAAAACAAAAAAAAAAATAGAATAGATTATATTAGGAAATTAAGTGTTGAACTAGTAAAATCCTTTGGAAACATGTATTAACTAGTCGATGATAAAGAAAAAGTACTTTCTTTGAGATTTGTCCATATGTGTATTTGAAATGTGTGTATGAAAACATGTAAGTGTTGAAAGAGGATTAGCAAACACTGCATATAAGGGACTAGAAAGTAAGTGAGAACTGAGTAGGTGTGATAAACATAATATCTAACCTTGTCCAAAAGCTATTTTACTTGCAACTTTGACATAAATGATTAACAAGATTACATAGCTAGTAAAAATGACCGATGCAATTCTTTCATAAGCTAATTGTTCCCTTGAGCTTTATGTCCAGCTAACATTATATATCATTCTTAGCCCATCTAAGCCTATAAATCTATTTCTTTGCTAACCACTATTATAAACCTTTTATGCTTATTGTGTAGGAATTTAACATATAAACCGCCCTCGAGTCACAATACCTTAAAACTAGTCATCTTCGAGCTTGAGTTTGGGATGGTTAGTGTTCGTGGTTTGGGATATACATTTGGGTGGCTTTATATGTTTATGTAGTGCTACATTTTGGTGCACTTTATTATAATCCTTGTCGGGATTCAAGAAAAAAAATATTTAAAAACTAAAATAATGAATGAAAAAGAAGTCAACATGAATTCTCAACATCAAATCAAAATTCATGTTTTACTTGTAAAAAGAAAGAAGAAAAAGATCAATAAAAGAATTCAAGAAGTGAATTTGTTGAAGATAAAAAAGAAGATTGTTTTTGGAAAGGCGAATTTGATTCATAAAAAGAGGACGTGTAGGCACATCTATGAGCATAAAGTCAAGCTCTTAGGAGGTTAGTTACTAGGTTAAGTGAGGAGAGAGTCAAACGTTTCACCCTAAATTTATCCAAATTATATCACACCGACCCTAAGTCACGATATAACAAAAAGACCTTGATATTATTTTTTATGTGATCAAGTGACAAATGAGCGGAAAGGAAGCGAGAAAGTAAATAATTTGACGTCATGGAAGGATCAAGGATTACCCTATTGCCACCACTTCTAGTGATTTTTTTAGTAACCCTTTGTGCATTGCTAAGTTAATCATCATAATAACTTTAACATGTTGATTATGTGTATGAATAGTATATGTGTGGATGATTATAGGTAAGACTTTATGAGACTTGTTATACATTGGTTTTGGAATTTTTAATTGCTTGCCTTATGGACGTTTTGGACTTGAGACCATAGTTTAGTGCTTATATTGGCGGGACGACAAAACCTTGAGTTAAGGGTCTTGAGGTCACTCCTTTTTGGATAAATTAAGAGAATTAATAGACATCATTTGGGTTAGTTTTTTAGGGTTTATTGTGGGATTTTTTGTTTTATTTGATGTATTGATTTTTAGTTAATCTTGGATAATAATGTGTTTTTGCATCAATTTAAAATAATTTGTGTGTTAAGTGTGAAGTACTAGGTACATGGATGATCTTAGACCCTAAGAATAAGCTAGTAAGTCAAAAATTCATGAAGAAACTCAAACCTTAAAGCTCATAAGAAATTTCAAGCAAAATGTTTCAATCAAGTTTCGAAGGCCATAACTCATAATTCGTGAAGATTTTGATCATGGAATTTAATCTCAATATAGCCCTTTGAGTGTAGGTCATGTGAAGAAATAATTTTCTATTTGGAGTTGAATTGAATAATTTGATTAACGTTTGACTGACAAAACCCAAACCTATTTGGATTTAGAAGAGTCCATTGGGTAACTTTTGACTCGCTTAAATTGACCCAATTAAGATAAAACGTAGTAGCGACTATATATACTAGTTTTTAGCCTTAATACATATCACTTATCATAAAATGAAGCATAAAAATGTGGATCAATGGAAAAAGGGTAAGGAGATTAAAAACAACACTTTTATTAGTATAATTATTCCTTGTTTTACTTTCTTAACTCTATTATGTTTTATTCATACTTTGTTTTATTTTCTTCTAGCATGAACTAAACTCTTTAGTAACTTGAGATAGTTGAGTATGAACCCTAATTTATGAATTGGTGCTAATTGTATGAATTTGGGATTTTATAATTAAATAAAATAGGGATTGATGTTAATGTATTTTCCCTTGTTCTTCATGCTTAATTCTCATATGATGCACACATACTTTTGTTAAGAATTCTATTAGATTACGCACATAATGGGTATTTGTTAATGGATCTAGTATAAAGTATGCCTTTTAGGGTTGAAGAATCGAAAGAGCTAAACAAACTAGGCAATCGTGTGAGGGTAGATTAGTCTTAATCGTTAATTTATATTGTAGGTTCATTCAGAAGAAGCTCCTAGTATTAAATACCTTCACCTACTTATTCGTTCGAGACATAGGGTGTATCTTTAAATCTTTATTAGCAACAATATGTTGTTTCCTCATAGAGTTACAGTTAAGTAGAAGCTTTTCCAGCTACCTTTCTCTCCCCATTCTTACAACTCATTTAATTAATTAGATTTTGTTTATCATTAGTCCTTAATTTTATTTTAATAATTTTATTAATAATAAAATAAACCAAATAAAAATCTTTATTTTTCTAGTTTTTCATCAATGAATTATTAAATCTAGAATTAATTTATGTATTAGCTCATCTAATCCCCGTGAAGGAATAAATATTTACTATTTATTACTTGCGACTACTCGTACACTTGAGATTTTTCCATCCTTCGAGGGTTGATTATTTATCACACCTTAGGGAACAACAATGGAGTAAATGAACATTTATCAACAACAAGAATTTTCATCAATAAGTACCAGAAACTTCTGGCCAAGATACCAGTCACTAATCTGAAGTCACGTAATCAAATCTTGGCGGATGCTATTTCACGTGCACTGGATGATATCTGGAACTAGAGAGAAGCATGATCCGCTTTCTTAGCAGGCGCATGAACCAGAACAAACTCTAAAGCAGGATTAGAAGCAACTGGTCCTTGAAAAAATAGTAGGACTTTCTTTTCCCATGGGGCAGATAAAAGTATGCTTTTCGAGCTGAATTCAAAATAGGTGTGACAACGAATTCATCCCTACAAATTCCAAAAAAAGCCCTCATACTTGCTGCAATTCGGCTTCCTCCCAACTTCTCAGTCGATAATCTGAAAACATTGAATCTCCCAAAAGAGGAGAACAGGAGCTCAATATAATGAGTATACCATTTCTCTGTCCTAACTCCCTGATTGCTAAAACCAACTTATAACTGAGAATTCACTAACAAAAATGCTTGGATTTCCCCCTGCCCATCCATGGTGGCTAGTGCTCCTAAGATCATAAAAACAATGTTGCAGAAAAGAAGACTTTTTGTAATGTAGATCCATCAGAATCATAAATAGAAGCACGTGAAATATTAGAAGAAATAGGGATCTTAGGCACAATTGGGAAAATAGAGAAAGATTTTTGTGGATTAAAAAAGAGGGAATGAACACGATATAATCTTACGCTATGGCACTATAAAGGAAAAGCGTGAATTGTTTGTCCAAGCTTAAATATGCTAATGACATATGGACTGAAAACCCAAAAATCTTACAAGTCATGTTTTCCGAATATTATGAGAATTTGTTCGCAACAAACCTTCAATGGGATTGGAAAAGGTTGACAAACTTACATCGTATATTATTACTAACATTATGAACGAAAATCTTCCGGGAAATCCAAGCATGGAAGACATCAAGAACATTGTTTTAAGCATGTTTGGCGTGAACGCACCGTCACTTGATGGGCTTCATGGAAAAATTCATCAAAAATTCTGGGACTTCCTCAACGAAGAAATATTTTTTATTGGTTCTAGATTTCTTCAATAATAATATTTCACTTCAAAAGATTAATGATACTCACATTACTCTCATATTTCAGACCAATCTTTAGTGTAACTTATGTTATAAATAATTTCCAAAATCCTAGCTCTTAGATTACAACCATGAAAGGATGAGGTGATTCTTCCAACTTAATCAACTTTTATTAGAGAAATGTGCACTCAGGATAATATCCTCATTGCCTAGGAGGTTTTTAACTTTTAAAGAAAAAAATGAATATTTAAGAAAGTCTACAGAGCGGTCAAGTTGGACAAGGAAAAGGCATATGATCAAAATAGTTGTGGCTATATCTTTTTAATATATACAATAATTGGCATTTGTAAGAAATGGACGGACTGGATCTAGAACTGTATTTCATCCATCTCCTTTTAAATCAAATTTAATCGGGAGAGTCTTAAGAATTGTCAACCACAACAAGGTATCAGACAAGGAGATCTTCTTTCATATTTACTTGTATCACTTATGACGTGAGGTATTATTAGCACTATTAACCAATAATACAAAAAAGGTAAGACTAAAGGCATTTCATTTGGAAAGAGACTGCCCGATACTTATTCGCCTAGTTGCGGATGATGCACTTATTTCATTGAGATCTACAATAAGGAGATCGAGGGTTTTAAAGAGACAATTCAGAATTATTGCAATACTTCCATACAAAGGAACTCTGTTCTATAGTTACAAAGTCTCTAAATATCGACAAGACGGATTTCCTATGGAAATAATTAGGTATTCCTCTAAATATTAGAAGATCCAAAATGGAAATTTTGAATTACATTTAGGATCTCCTCTTAGCAAAAACGGAAAATTGGGTCTCGTCACTTCTCTCGGAATGTGAGAACGAAGTCTTGATCAAGGTTGTACTTTAATCCATTCCTAACTATGCGATGCAAATTTCTGGTGGGATGCAATATATAAGAAAATAATCTACTAGATCACATGGTAAAAATTTATAAATCTAAAACTATGGGAGGAATTGGTTTTCTTTATTTTCAAAAGGTGACCTGGAATTACTCGCTAATCCAAACTCGCTAGTGCAAATATTCACAAAGGAATTTAGTTTCCCTATTCAACCTTTTGGATGCAAATTTTTAAAATAATAGATCATGGAGTTGGGCAGCATCATGAAAGGGTTACAATTGATGAAGAAAGAACATATATTTCAAATTGGTGATGGAATCAACACTAATATATGGAAACATTCATGGATCGGTACGAGCCTTACCTTGGAAAGACAGATGGATGTAATGTCAAATACGTGGCTCAACTATTTTATAAGGGCTTCTCATGCTGGAAGTTCAAACTTATAAATTTAATCTTCCCATCACCAATCAGTAGAAAAATTCTTAGAATTCCAAATTTACAGATTCATAGTAAGGACAAAATTATATGGCCACACACAAAGAATTGGGGTTTTTCAACAACATTAGGATATCACACCCTAGTCAATAAAGAGTTACTAAAAAATGTCGATCATCAAAAGATGCAAAACTTCAAAACCCTAACATTTGGGACACCACTTAACATGCAAATATTCCAACAAAAAACGAATATTCGACTGAAAAAGTTTTCAATGGCTTTGCCAACAAAAAGACCATTTTTAGAAGAAAAATTCGAAAAACACAAAATGTGACTAGTATGATCACGAGACATAATCAATTGATCACCTTGTACTTTATTTCCTTTTTAGTAAAACTTTCTGGGCAACCTCAGCTATACTGATCGAGATAGATACCAAGCAACAAATAAAAATCAAGGAATGGATTTTTAAAATTATTCAGAAATATGCAAATAATGGATTTGATCATAAAATCATCACGATTTTCATTCGATGTACTCTCTGAAGTATTTGGAAAGAAAAATGCAAAGCCTCCTTGATAATAGGAAATGGAACCCGAGGGAGATTAATCTGAAGACCAACAAACTCATCAGAGAGATCTTTGGTAACATTGACCTTACAATTGTTCAAGTAATGAGTGAAAGGCAAGTGACACCAAACTTAATCTCTCTCCACATGCACATTCTACATAATAATGCAGAAAAAACTTGGTAGAACGATACTTCTTTCTTAAATGGATTTGAGGGCACACTTATTGTATCAGTTTCCATCAATAAAAAATAGGTGCATTATACATAAAGATGCTAAGAACATCAAAGTCAAATCAGCCGCGAGAAGAAGTTTGGACACTCCTTAAGGTTATGAAAGCTGCAATGGAAAATAATTTCGAGAGTAATTTATTTTATTCTGATAATTTTGAGGTCGTTCAACGTATCTAAAACAGTATTTGTACTGATTAAAATATTCAACCTATAATTCATGAGATCAAGAGATGGGTGAGAAAGTTTTATGCATGGAAAGTTTTGTACATCAATAGATCTTTTAATGAATTTATTGATATTCTTGCAAAGTGTGGTATAAAAAAGAATTGCCCTATCATCTCGATTTCTCGTAGTTTATGTTTTTTATTTTCGTTTTGAATACATGTAATGGTAGTGGAGGATTATAAACTGTTTTTGACAAAAAAAAAAAGATTATAAACTGTTCATTGTACGTAACTTCGATCATTCATACCTTTTCGTGCATTTATTTTGACAAAAAAAGTAAGAATCTTTGAATTATTAAGCTAAGTCTTACAGGTTCAACAGAAAAAAAGAAATTCTAATTGTAATCCTTAATTTTTTTCCTTATCCTTTGTTACATTTGTGAATTTGATATTTTATCTATAACTTTTTTTTTTTTTTGGAAGCTTAAAAGCTTTAGTTACAATGTTTTGCTTTTGCTTTTTCTTTTTAATTTGTTTTAGCAGCTTGAAGCTTTACTTGTAATTTTTAGTAATTCATTTTGCCAAATTGAAAGTTTTAAGTTATAAATCTTTTTCTTTTTAGAAACCTCAAAGTTTAAATTATTATTATTATTTTAATTATTTTCAATATAAATATAAATGATAAAAAAACTGGTAGAAGGAAATATATTAAATTTAAAAAAAATTATTATTAAAAAAATTAACAAATTAAAATAAAGGAAAATAATTTCTAAAATTATAATTATTGGAAAATTATTATATTTGATAGTGACTTTTTAATATGGGTCAATGACCCAAAAAATCAAAATAATATTATACTTGCCCCAAAGAATCATCCATTAACTTACTATTATAAGATTACATGTTTATCCGTCAAGGACGATTCCCGTCAAGGACGATTCCCATCAAGGACGATTCCCGTCAAGGACGATTCCCATCAAGGACGATTCCCGTCAAGGACGATTCCCGTCAAGGACGATTCCCATCAAGGACAAAATTTAGTTAATGATGTTATTGGGAAGAAATTTTGTCATTGATGTTATTGGGCTGAAAATAATATTATTTTGATTTTTTGGGTCATTTTCTCTTTTAATATTTATAGTTTTTTAATATTTTATAAATAAATTAAGAAATAGATAATTTGAACAATTAATGAATTAATTATAGATAAAATATTAAAATAAATTATAGTAAAAAAATTTAAAATCGGAAAGGTGGAATTAAAAAGATATTATAGCTAAATATTAGTCTAAAGACACGTTATTTGATTAAAAAAAAGATATTTGATCTCTAATCTTAATTAAAAAAGAAAAATAGAGAGCTATTGGACTTGAGTAAGGGGGTGTTTGTTTGCATTTAATGAGCTATTAATTTGGTTCATTAAATCATTGAATTAATAAGACTGTTTGTGTTTCATGACCATTTCGTATCTGAATACATTTTAACTGGTTTGTTTCATTGAAATTTTAAATCAAGTCCGATTCATTCAAACACTACCTTTTAAAAGAATAAATTCTATTAAGCTGTTATTCAACATTATGTATTTATCACTTAAAAGAAATCAAACAACAAACGACACCTAAGTGATCTTCGAAGTTTTTACATATTTGATATTTCTTTTTTTCAAATAATTTTGACATATTTGATAAAGAAAAAAGGACACCATACTCCATTTTACAGAGAAAACGATGTCCATCTCATGAGTCATGACGACCAAAGGTCAATTCAAGGCAAACACAAATTTGATCGGGTAAAAGAGGATTTAGGGCCTAACACAACCTTTGTTCTATAAAGAAGGGCCCAAATTGGAAGCCAACCAGTCCAGTTGGATCCCAACTAAAAAAAACACATAAAACCCACCCCTCCCCCTTCTTTCTCGACAGAAAACCCGACCCCCTCCCCCTTCTTTCTCGACGGAAACCCCCTCCCCCTTCACCCATCGTTCTCGACAACAAAACCCCGACCTTCCCACGCCGCTGCACACCGCTGCACCACTACGCCACCACCACGCAACCAAGCCGTTGCACGTCGCTGCACCACCACGCCACCACCTGGTTCTCTTCTCTCCGAGCAACCACCACCACCATCTAGATCTACGTTCGCCAGCCCCCTCGAGGTCCACCAACACCACTGCCATCAGGATGTTGCTGTCGCCGCCCCCTGGAGGTCCACCAGCGACGCCATAAAAGGTTGACCACCAACACCAGGCCACCACGAACCACGAACGAACCAGGTCTCCCTTTTCCCACCTTCTCAGATTCGCGCCTCTGCAACTCAGATCTGGTGGTTTCCCTTCTTCTTCTTCCATCCAGTTAAAAGACAAATTTGCAGAAATTTATTGTTGCTGCAGTGTGTTGGTGGCGCGAGGTGGTGCTGGTGGTGGCGCGAGTTGTGCTGGTGGCTCGAGGTGGCGGCGCGAGGTGGTGGCGCGAGGTGGTGGCGCGAGGTGGTGGCAAGAGTTCAGATCTGGATATTAGGGGGTAATTAGGGGAAAACAATTGCTATTTAAGGGGGTAATTATGGTACAAACACTAGCTATTTTAGGGGGTAGGTAGGGGAAAACACTTGCTATTTCAAATCTGGATATTCAGGGGTTAATTACCCTCCGATTTGCTATTTTAGGGGGTAATTAGGGGAAAATCTTATTATTTTAGGGGATACAGACCCACTATTTTAGGGGGTAAACATGTTATTTTAGGGGGTAAACATGTTATTTTAGTGGGTAAATGGACTAAATGGAACAAGGACTGACCTGAACAAGGGCTGACCAATATGGACTTAACTTAATGCTGAACAAATATGGACTTAATTAAAAAAAACGGTGGACGTGTACCCCCAAAAAATTAAAATAGTGGGTATATACCCCCTAAAATAGTGGGTCTGTACCCCCTAAAAACGTGAACCTAACCAGAAAATTCCTAGTTAGGCCCTTAAAAAAGAAACACAAAAGGTAACTAGACCCTTAAAATTCTCATTTTTAAATTTTAGGCCTAAAGAAGTATATTCCTCGATTTGATTACAGCATATTCCCAAACTTAATTATATAGTGACACAACTTGAACAAAAAGATATAGTAATACAATATGATGTGGCTACCACGTCGGACAGAGGCATTGGTCACGTAGATGGTCTTCACGTGTCAAGGTCGATCGATGATAAAAGGGGGAATTATAATATAAAGCCCCACAACATGTATATTAACAAAATAAAGCCCACCCCATTTTCCCCTCTAACTACTAGTTGGAATCAAACTAGAACCCAGTTAAAAGATCCAAAATCCCTCCTCCCCTCTATACCTATTGTGAACCAAAAAATCAAAAACAAAAAGCTAATAGGGGATTTTGTTTCTGAAAACCCTAGATGCCCTCCTTCTCTCTCCTCACTCCCTCTATGCCGCACCACTATTCCCACCTCACCCCACACCATGGCCACCCCACCACCCTCTTTGCCTTCCCACCGAAGCCACCCTGCGAAGCCCCCTCGATGCCCTCCTTCCAAGATCTGTGAACCACCACACCAAAAACGTGCAGATTCGCGAAGCCACTGCACTGCATCGAAGCCACCATGAACCGCTACAACAGCACCATGAACCACCACCCAGGCGCTGCAGATTCGCGAAGCCACTGCATCGAAGCCACACCAGCGCATCTTCATCTTCCCTCTTACCTCGTTCGTGGTGGTCGGAATCTGCAGCAGCGACGCCAATCTCAAGCTTCGACGCCACCACCGTGACTGCAGAAAACATTCACGAACGAACGGCGCTTCAGCACGACGAGAACTGCACAACTGCTTCATCTCGAGCTTCTTCTCTGCGCTTCAGCAACGACAAGATCTGCACAACACCACCACCATGAACCTCGGCATCGACACCAGCACCATCTTCTCCATCTCCGGCCTATCGACATCAACACCACAACCATGAACCAAGGCAGCTCCACCACCACCAGATCCACGCTCCACCCTAGCTGCATCACCCACCAACCACCATAGCAGATCGACGCTCCATCACCACCATCGATCCACGCTCCAGCACCACCAATCGAAGCTATCTTCTGCAACGACGAAAACCGTCGCTTCCCACCATTGCTGCACCTCCCACGCCGTGAATCTCGATGGACCTTCAAATGGATTGGATATGTTTTTGGGGCAGCAATCTGAAGCCTCCTTTGTCCAATTTGTCTGTGTCCAGCCCATTATGGGCTGGAGTGTATTTTTTTTTATTTTAAAAAACGTGTGGGCTAATTCATCTTCATTTTTTTCTTTTTGTCTATCCCTAATCCAGCCCAGAACGTGTGTCCATCTTTTTAGCACAAACAACATATTTCAGCCCAGTGTGGGCTCATCCTTGTCCAGCCCACACCTTTTTTTTAGTTTTTTTCTTTTTTCCTGTGTGCGTGAGTTGGGAATGGTATAGATATTATTGTCTAGACATTATTGTCTAGACATTATGGGCTATAACTTGTTTCACGGAATTTGACACAGATAAAAACGGACAAAAAACGTATTCCCTATCTCTTGACAAAAAACGGGCTTGTGTACACCCCCTTGGACAAAAACTTGGAGAATACCGACTAATTGGATATATAAAGAAAAATAAATCGGACCTAAAACACCTAAAAAACGTTTAATAAGGACAGGTCTGTACGAAATGGTCTGGACAATGTTGGTGCATACCTCCTTGAATATACCGGAAAAATATATCAAGTAGTAAAAGTTCAGAAAAAAAAATTAATAAATAACCGAAAAAGGGATAAAAAAAAATTAAAAAGGGTAAGAAAGTAAAATCCCAAATCAGATTTTTGAGTTAGATCTTAAAAAGAAATAATTTCCAACTAGGCTTTATATCTTTAAGAAGTAACAAATGAGACATTTATTTGTAGATTTCTCATGATAAAATGATGTAATGGTGAAGTTGAGTCATGAGTGCATAAAGAAAATAAATGGCTAACCAGCGCAATTTTGTCAGAACATCACGTGGATTTCTCGTGCATATTATTACATTTCGGATGCGATTTAGAAGATGGACGTCAACTTTGTCACTAATTATATGAGTTTCCCTTTCCTAGAATTCGCATGCAAACTATTCTTTAGTTTGCCACTAGAATGAGAGGTCGATCGAATAAACTTTGTTACACAATGATACATAACAGATGTAATAAAAATGGTTATCAAGTAGGTCATTAAATAAGTCGGAGTATATAAATCATTAAACTAATTCATAATATATGGAAATTATCAAAAATCTTATAACTAGTCCTATATCGACTAATCATTTGATATGGGATTTTCAATATCCAACTATCCTCACACATATGACCAAAAAAAAAGTTAATATGATTAGAAACATAAATACATAATATAAAAGAGATAATTACCCCTAGGGTCTTGACCACACACCCCTCTTCGAGTTAGCACCCTCACCTAGAGCCTCTTCTTACTAAAGACCTCAGAAACTTTTTAACACATGAACCCCAAAACCCCAATTACTAGACTACCCTTCTTTTGTTTTTTCTATACCTATATATACTAATTGCTATTTCTAATTTCATTATTCACGTTCTAATTTCCCTCACCTCACAGATTCTCTCTCCTCTCTCCTCTCTCCTCTCTCCTCTCTACTCTCAACCACCACCGACACCACTTAAATAGCCACCACCACCACCGCCGAAATGGCCACCACCACCATCTCCCTCCTCCACCCAGCCCAAAACCACCTCGTCTTCCTCCTTCCTCCAGTTCCGCGAGCTCATGACCACCCCCACTATCCTCCTGCTCAGAGCTCGAGATCCATGGTGGTGCAGCATCTCAAAGCTCCGATATAGGGTCCGATGAAGACTGGAGCTGCTGGAGAAGAAGAGTGCTCGAGCTCGTTCGAGTGTTGCAGTGCTAACTGGAGGCGCTGAAACCCTAAACCATGGCTTCTTCGCGAGCTCACGAACCACCACGGCCCGATCTGCTTCCTCCTTCTTCCACGGCGAGCCACCACCGCTGATGCTCGACTTATGAGATCCAAACCGCCTCGCTTGTTCCTTGTTCCTTGTTCGAGATCTGAGATCCACCGTGTTCGAAGCTCCCCGCTGTGTTCGAAGCCCCTTGCTGTGTTCGAAGCTCCCTGCTGTGTTCGAAGCTCGTGGTTACTGCTGCTGGTTCGAGTGGTGCAGTCACCGGAGATGGAAGCATCCATGGAAGCAGGAGGTTAAGGTTGTGGTGGCGCCGGTTTGGGAAGAAGCTTTGAGCTTCTCTTTTTTTTTTTTTTTTTTTAAGGTTGACCAGATCTAGATCTGGTCAAACCAGATAGTATTTTTTTTTTTTTTGTGTAATAATACAATTTTTTGAATATTTGAATAATACTCTCTATTTTTATTGCAGCTCATTGTTTTTTTAAATTACTCTCTAATTGCTTAAAATACTCTATAAAAAAGTCGGAGTACTCTGACTATTTCATAGAGTACTCCGACTTTTTTATAGAGTATTCATTTAATTCGTTAGAGTATTTGTTAAATTCTTTTAATTCTCGGAATACTCTATGTTTTTCTCGGAGTACTCTATGTTTTTCTCAGAGTACTCTGTGTTTTCTCAGAATACTCTGTGTTTTTTCCGGTGACCGGAGACTGTTGGTCGGAGGTAGGTGGTCGGTGGTCGGTGGTCGGTGGTCGGTGGTCGGAGGTCGGTGGTCGGAGGTCGGTGGGTAGGTGGTAGGTGGGTAGTGATAGAGGAGAGAGAAACTGTGACATCACACTTCTTGTCTTTTAGTGATAGTAAGGGTAGGAAAGACTATTGTAAAAAATGAGGTCCTAAGAATAACAACTTTCAAGACACTACTCTATAGAGAAGAAATAGTTTTTCTAAGACCCTATATATAATTCACCCAATATAAAATGATGAAAATTTTAGCCATAAAAGAAATTTGGTCACTAAAATAAATAAAATTCCAGCGACACATGTCGTAATTGTTATAATATAAATAAATATATATATATATATATATATATATATATATATATATATATATATATATATATATATATATATATATATATAAAACATCATATGTTTATAATCGCTAAATATTATTTTAGAGACAATTTTTTTTAACGCCGATTAGCAAAAACAATTATTATTATAACAATTGAATGTGCGCAAAAATTCACATTTTCCTAAAATTGAAAACCTCCTCCATTAAAACTCCATACCATCCCTACATTATAGTAAAAATTTACTATATAATCGGTCCCTATGTTATAGTAGGATTACACTACATGTTTTCTAAATTATGCTAAAAATTACATTAAATTAAAAATCATTTATAATTTAGGCTCTATATTATGAGCTAAATGTATTAGTGTGTGTGTGTGAGAGAGAGAGAGAGAGAGAGAGAGAGAGAGAGAGAGAGAGAGAGAGAGAGAGAGAGAATCGCTTGGAGGAGAAGAAATAGAAGTTGGACCCCTACTACATCACTTTTACACCGTTCCACCATTAATCTGAGGATA